>JAWPHD010004452.1:0-187649 GCA_037043455.1 Cyrtodaria siliqua | reverse complement strand
TTTTCTTCATATTTTTGTGTTGTTTGGTGAATAATTACATAGCTTCTTACACATATATGTTGCCCTCACCACACCCACTCCCCCCACCATCCACCACCGCCTCTCTCCCCACTCAAAACTCGATTTTTTTTCATTTTGGTCAATTCTTACACATAGTTATGTTGTGCTCCCAACCCACCCCACATTGTTGTAGCCTTGTTTTCTGATGGTAATATACTAGCTATAAATTTATTATTCTCCGAAAAATCAAATAGTCGAGCTGCGATGTTCTCTGACAGCTCTTGTTTTTATAAACTTATTTCTTAATTTATCTATGTATTTGTCTATTTAATATTAATTCAGTTAATTAAACATATGTTTTAATTTAACATATAAAACTCTGGACATGTGTGTCTATGGAAAATATGATTAGGTCGTATCTGCAACATATATGCCATATGTCCCTGATCTGTTCACAATTTGGTCAGGCGATGTACAAGGTCAGCGATTAAAGGATCCGAAAAAGAAAAGTGTTTTTTATGGAAAATCTCTTTGTTTTAGAAAGGAGTGGGGGTCCTTATTTTGGATTGGGGGGTGGGGGGGGCATTTGTGTGTGTGTGTGTGTGTGTGTGTGTGTGAACGTGTTTTTATAACCAGCAACGAGTTAACAAGTCGCTAGTAAGTCCGATTTAAATGGTCCGTTGTAGATTATATCGATTCTGCTAATGTGCAGTCGACTGTTGCATTGTAACCCTGATGCAGCCATGCCATGTTCTTGGGGGTATCCGGCATTCCTTCATACTTTTCGGCCTTAACATTTTGTGTTCTAAAAAGAAAATTTAGAACCAGTTGAAGGATTCTCATGAAACTTCACATTTTACAGAACTGTTCAGATCCTGTTTACATGAGAATATCACAATCCCCGCATGCTTTTTACACCCGTTTAATGTTTCGCTCGATTTCAAACCAAACATATTGAAAAAAAAATATTATAAAATAAGCGCCAGTCATCATTGACAGTGCATGCCTATGCAACACACCGTCAGGGTGGCGAAACTACGTGACTTTCAGATCGGTTTTACGACAAAAAATGTAAACAAAACCCTCAATTCATGTAGGATTTTTCTTCATAACTTTTTAATATTTAGATTAACGATTTTTTATCAAATGAAGCGCGCATACCCTCACAATATGGGCGCTTTCCTCGATGATTGATTCAGTCATTCATTCCGTACTTTCTGTGATTATCCCTCACAAAATGTTCACGGTTGCATAGTTCAGATACATAGGCGTAGGAGCCGGGGGTGAGGGACGAGGGAGCAGACATCTAATAATTTGATGGGGTTGTTTTCCATTATACGTTTATTTCTCATTATACGTTTATTTCTTTGCCCTATGTGTATATATATGCGTGGTAAAATAAGACAGATCTATTTGAAGTATATCATGGAGACAAACAGGAATAATTTAAATAACTAAATGATTCGAGATCCATTCAACATATATTTTAACCTGGAATGTATATTTTTCATTTAGCGCTGGATTATCTTTTTGTGTTAGTAAAACCAATTCATTTCACTTAAGTAGAATTTTTTTATGATTTTAAGAATCGATGATTAGTAAAACGCACAAATACTTTATATTTAAGGAAGGGGTTGTTTTTCTTTATTAACCCATGCTCCCAGCCCTCGCTCTGACCAAACTAAAATGGCCGATTCACAAAATGTAAGATACAAGATATACAACTTCATCTCTCGTCTTTGCCTAATTTAGCTATATTGCATGTAGTTGACATACTAGTGTACATATGTTTAATGTCGGATGTTTTAACAGTCACAATACTCAATATTATAGTACTACAACGTTATGGTAAATTCTTCTTGGGGTGCGTATTAGCGACTTGTCCGATCGTCAACGGACATAAAATAATATAAATGGATGCTTACGAACAAACAATCAAACGCGCATAAATGAATTATCAAACGTACACGTGCATGCAAATACTCCTTGCTAGTTATGAAAACAAGAATATCTTCAAAATAAGCCGTCCGTCATTAAAATCACTAGCTTTTGAGACCTTTAATCGCTACCCTACACATTGGCTGGCTAAAATGTGATCAGATCCGAGACAGTTGACACCAAGGTTGCAGGTAATATCTAAACATAGTTTGCTTTGGCCATATGTGGAGCTTTGTAATTTGCTGTGGAAAAAATTAATAATCGTGGTAAAGACCTCCCAAATCACTATCTTTATCTTCAGTAAGGCGATTTTGGCACTTTATACCCTATAACACTGACATAATTGTATTAATGCAGTTGGTAAAACAATGGTCCAATTGTTGTTTTTTTATGTTTATTGTAGAAGTAATAAAACGAAAATTTAAAGATATGGGTATTGTATTATTTGTTTAATTGCAAAATAAAATGTATTACGTCATGTTTATTATTCCACTTTATGCTTATGATTGTATCAGTTAATTGATACTTTCCACTTTGATTGTGCGATGACTGGACATATTGTGGACTCTATGATGACGTCTACCTAAATCCTTATAGGACGGAAGCGTTTGAAGTTTATCTTTACTTGTCTTGTCGTACGGTTTGTTCTCTTGTTGCTTTGGCTTCTGCCAAGTCATTAAGTACTTACTTTATGGCTTTTTAGGCTTCTTGTTTTTTATACTATATATACGTGATCATTTATGTGTTGTACTTATATTGCCTATTAATGCTGCCTTGTTTGTTAGAGATTATAACTTGGCGAGGATATATTTATTTACACTGTCCTGTTTATTGGGATGACAATAGGGTAAGAGTGAGGTTTGGTGCACCCTAGTACCTGGTTTGAACCCCCAGAGGACTTTTTTGCCGCTGATCGTTCCAAGGCGGTAGCCCGATTGTCAACCCGTGTGTGTTTGTGATGTTTTATTTTGCCTTTTATTCATCTTTATATAGAATTATTCTTTGTTTTACTTTTTGTGTTTGTGGTTGACTGTCGTTCTTGAATGTTACTTTTCCTTTCGATTTTTATACCTACTTTTGATAAAATAAGCATTAATGTGTGTTTCAATGTGTGTTTCAGGATCCTATTTTGCCGCGTCTATGGTATTGGTGTCATTATCGTTGTTGCAGACGGTTGTCATTCTCAATGTGTTTTATCGTGGAACCACAGGCAGACGAGTACCGAGGTTAATAACTTTTCCTTTTACCTACACTCAGTATTATTATGGCACCTCAAGCAGACGTATACAGAGGGAAAAAAAACATATTCCCTATGTTACCTATGAATATTTTTTAAGAATAATAGAAACATGTTATTGTGTCATCCAAGGTCATTCATCTATATTAAGTAACATAACATAAATAAATTATTCATCTATATTTAGTAACAACATAAATAAACTAGATTTTGATCAGAACCTGATCAAACGGGCTTTCCATGTCATGTACAATCATTGAATGCGTATGGCGGTTCCGTACTATTTGCTAGACTGTTTACTGCGTATTAATGCGTTATCGCTACTGGAGGGAGGTTCGTTGGAACGGAGGGAGGTTCGGTGGAACGGAGGTTCGGTGGAACGCAAAAGTCCCGTGTAAAACGCCCAGCGCTGCTTTAAAACGCCCAGCGCACCTTTAAAAAAGCACACCGCGCCCAAAAGTGCTGTGAAGACAGCCTATTGAACATAATTGACAGGCTCAATGAATTTGAGAGAGAAAACCCCAATCAATTAAGCCAGTCAAATTACAGGTGTCAAGTGTCAGATGCAACCTTTTGTCAATATTGAGTGACATGTTGTTGTTTATTTCCTGTACTTGCTACATGATTTCATGCCAAATGCAATTGAACAAGGAGTTCACCGAGGTGCATTCGCACTTTAGGCATATTAAAGGGACTGGAGACATTTTAAAAAATACTAATGTGTACCAATACGCGTTAAACTATTATATTGTGTTTTAGTTGCATTTAATTTAAACGAGCGAACAACATAACATAATTTATTGTCCTGAATGTAAAAGTGAGTATTCATAGGTTCGACTTGAAACATGTATTATATTGTCATTGTACATGATCGATGTATATGTCTGGCTTTGCACGTATGTGACATACTGGTTGGGAGTGCCCTCCGCTTTGAAAGGGACACGCGGCAATCTCGAATTATGTATCAATCATCAAAACTAGCACCTGTATTTATAAAGCAACTGTGACTTTGAATCATTCAACTGATGCTTTCGTTTAAGGAACACATGGCAAGTATGTCCATCATTAAAATAAGCAATATAATCAATAATAATTTTGACTTTAAAACTTCCTGCATTGAATATATTATTGGTGCACTATAAATCAAACGTTAGTAAAATGCGAAACCAGTTTGGTTGATACTATCAGTATACTTATTATTAATGATTGAACAAATGCAGGTTATGATATGTGAAAAACTAACGGGCCGCCGTTAAAATATCAAGATTGCAGTACATCCCTTTAACACATCATATGCGGATCTATCACCGACGATCATTACAGGGATACATACGGCAATCATGGGGTTTGTATCAAGCCTAAAACATAGCACCTCGATTAATTTTGTTAAATACGTCTTGTATATTCAAATACAAGTGTGAGTTTTCAATTAATATACTATAACAATTTGAACACTTTGAACCAATAAGTAATAGTATTAATTGCAAAATTCAAGATTCCCGTGTGCCCCTTTAAGATTGAACACAAACAACTTCAAAGAAAGATGAGACAGGGGGATGAATTGTCCTTTAACTGTCCACACGGTACAAAGGTATGCAGCTCTAATGCGCAAGGTCTTATCCATCCACTCAATTTTCCGGGCCGTAGTGATGTTTCACTGGACATTGACGGTCTGGCTGTGTCTTGCGGCGTATACATGCAACTCAGTTATACACTAATGCAGGACATGAAGTCTGTATCAGCTCCTTTAATGTTGAAAAATACAAACGTTGGCTTTTACTTTCACGTGCGGGTATCAATATTACATCGGGGCAAATACGGCGCCAGCAATTTCCGAGGAAAGGTAAGATGAGGGATAATGTTTCTATCTATCAGACACGCCTCCGCCATGAAGCGAATCCCTCGGGGAGTAGAGGTCTGCAGCTTTAAGCGCAGTGACTTACCCCACTGAACTTTCCTGTTTCACTGAACATTGAAGGTCTGGCTATTTATTGCGGCGTGTACATGCCAACTCTTCTTCCCTTCATAGTTATACACTAATGCAGGACACGAAGTTGTTAGCAGCTCCTTTAATGCTGAAAAGCAAAAATGTGTGCTTTTACTCGCACTTGCGGGTATCACTCTTATATCGGGGCATTTACTGCGACAGCAACCTCAGAGGGAAGATGAGACAAGAGATGTTGATTCCTATCAGACACGTCTACGCCAGGGATCGAACCCACTCGGGATAGAGGTCTGCAGCTTTAAGCGCAGTGATTTACCCCCCACTGAACTCTCTGTTTCATTGGACATGGAAGCTCTGATTATTTCTTGCGACGAACAGATACAACTCTTCTTTTCTTCATAGTTTTTCACGAATCCGGTACACGAAGTTTTATCAGCTTCTTATATGTTGAAAAGTAAAATTGTTTGCTTTTACTCTCAGTTGCGGGTATCAATCTTATATCGGGGCATATACTGCGCCAGCAACCTCAGAGGGAAGATGAGACTAGCGATGATGTTACCTATATTGCACCAGAAACCCCAGAGGGAACACTCGGGGTAAAGGTCTGCAGCCTTAAAGCGCAGTGACTTACCACACCACACTGCAATCTCCTGTTACATTGAACATTGAAGGTCTGGCTATGGCCTTGTGGTGTATACATGCCAACTATTCCCTTCTTCATATTTATACACTAATCCGCTACACGGAGTTTGAATCAGCTCCTTTAATGTTGATAATTTGTACACTCTTATACGTATATCAATGTGATATCGAAGCACATACAGCGCCAGCAACCTCAGAGAGAAAATGAGGCGAGAAATAATGTTTCCTATCAGACACACCTCAGCCATGGGTCAAACCCACTCGGGGGTAGAGGTCTGCCGCTTTAAAGCGCAGTGACTTACCACACTGCAATTTCCTGTTACATTGAACATTGAAGGTCTAGCTATGGCCTTGTGGTGTATACATGCCAACTATTCCCTTCTTCATAGTTATACACTAATCCACTACACGGAGTTTGCATCAGCTCCTTTAATGTTGAGAATTTTTACACCCATATACGGGTATCAATCTTATATCGAGGCACATAGAGCGCCAGCAACCTCAGAGAGAAAATGAGGCGACGGATAATGTTTCCTATCAGAAACACCTCCGCCAGGGATCGAACAGGGATTGTGGTATATACATGCCAACTATTCTCTCCTTCATACACTAATCAAGTGCACAAAGTCTGTATCAGCTCCTTTAATGTTGAAAAAAAAGCGCAGTGACTTAGTCACTGAACTTTACAGGCTGTTGTGATGATGCTCGACAAGAAGTTTGTAATGTTGACAAATAAACATATAGTCTTTTTAATGTTATTTAGTAATTCATGAGAGGATGACATGACGTTTGCTTTTAGAAATGCCACCGCAGGGCAATGTTCTGCAGCTCTAACCCGCAAGATCGCAATGCTTTATCCATCGATCAGTCAACCAACCGAAGCCTCTGTGATTTGTCAGTGAGTGAATGTCTGGGCAGCAATCAAACACAGATGATAAAGGATGAAGTTTCCTCACCATAATTTGCTCCCATGCGTGCGTGCGTGCGTGCGTGCGTGCGTGAATTAAATTGAATTGAATTGAATAAGAATTAAATTGAATTGAATGTTGTTTTACGGCTCAACAACACAGCATAAGTTATTAAAGGGACACTGCCCGTATTATAAATAAGTAGGCCGATATTGAGCAGTAATATAGTCATGATTTTGAAAAAATAAAGTTTTATTGATCGGATGTCATTAAAGCGGTCCCACCGTATTTACCTTTTCTACTGATCACGTGACAGTATTTACATAGTATGTATTGCACAATATCACCTGTCAGCTTAGCTCAGGTGGTTAAGTAGTTGGCCCTAACGGGCCTATGTCATTACCGGCAAGTGTAATTGTTAGTTTGGGCTGCGAGTTCAAACCGGGAAAAAGGTACTTATTTTTTTGTACTTTTTTTAAATTCTGTCAAACAATCTTGTTTTTATTTGGTAAATATTCAATAATGGTAAGTGTTTAATGTTTGTCAACGTACTTATTTCGTGTTTTATTAACGTAAAGTTACGGACATTGTCCATTTAAAGGTCTTTAAAGGAAAAAGAAGAAGAAAAAAGAAAACAGAACAACTTTTACAACATTATTATTGTTGAATCTATATCGACACTTTATGTTAATATATTCACGATTTAATATACACATCAACTGTGCAATATGTTTTCTGTATCAATTTTATAAACATAATGTATTTAGCCAAAGTTACGATCTGACGATTTTGATCAGAACCTGATCAAACGGGCTTTACAAATTGGATGACGTCATGACGTCACTACTATCGGTGATGTGGCTATTTTGGGTGACGACATGTTGTTAAAACTGTCAGCGTTGACTGAGACAATGACACCTAATGATATCATAGTAAAACAACTTCAAAAATGCGATCAGTGAAAAAAAAACGGTTTTAATAACATTGTGTCGTCACTGACGTCAAGACGTTAATTGATAGGGCCACGTGTTAACGTTCTTGCACAACTAGACCCTGGACTGTACAATCTATGAAAGTTTTGATCAAATACGACCTCAAATACAGGATATAGAACGATAACAAGATTGCTTTATATGTCATATTCAAACAGAATAACAATCCACTGGTGACTAAATTATGTTTTTTTATTTCATATTATCATTAATAATAATTCACTGACATCGTGAATCACTAAAAATCTTTCTAAATAATTCTTGTAATATACAATTGCACATTATTATTCAATAATCATGTTGTTTAAAGTAAAATCGAATAAAACAATAACTAAAACGTAACCAGATCGGTTTCACCAAAATGATCAACTATTTTATTAAAGCAAATTCTGTAGACACAATGGTCAATTATCAGTTAGATTATTTCCTTTATGATTTTTTCCATACAACTTAAACAAAAAACTATCAGACAGAAAATTGGATAATTTTAATAAAACATAACGTCACTGACGGCCATCTTTTTGATGACATCATGACACCGTTTTTACATTCTTGCACAACTAGACCCTCAACTCTACAATCTGTGAACGTTTCATTCAAATCCGACTGTATATATTTGAGATCTAGCGCTAACAAAATGTGTATCATGACGTCACTGGCGGTCGTCTTGGATGACGTCATGACAATTCTTAACATTCTTGCATAAGATGATGATTGATGTATCAAGAAAATAACTTCGAACATGCAATCAGTAAAAACATCGAATTACTGAATATTGTGACGTCACTGACGTTATGACGCCATGACGTCGGGATACCGTATGACATAACCTGACCCTGAACTCTACAATCTCTGAAAGTTTTGATCAAATCCGATCATTAATAGAGAAGATATAGTCTTAACAAGATTTCCATTATGACGTCACTGGCGGCCATCTTTGATGACGACATAACAAACTTTGACATTATTGCACAACTAGACGTTGAATGTAGAGTTCCTGTGAAAGTTTTATCAAGATCCAATCATAAATGAAGGAGATATAGAGAGAACAATATTTCAATAATGACGTCATTTGCGGTCATTTTGGATGACGTTATAGCATTAAAACTACTAACGTTGACTGAAACGATGACAATGATTGATGTTTGCAGTGAAATAACTTAAAAAATGCAACCATTAAAGAAAACACATTCTAATAACATTTTGACGTCACTGACGTCAAGACGTTATGACTTAGAGGGAGGTTTTGACGTTCTTTCACAACTAGACCCTAAATTCTACAAGCTGTGAAAGTTTCAATCAAATGCGACCATAAATGTTTGAGATCTAGCGCTAACACGATTTTTATTATGACGCCACTGGCGGACATATTTGATGACGTCTTGACAATTTGTGACATTCTTGCACAACTCAACGGAATTCCCTACAGGCTGTGAAAGTTGCATCAGAATCTATAATAAATTAAGGAGATATAGCGATTACAAGATTCCTTGAATGATGTCATTGGCGGCCATTTTGGATGACGTCATGACGCTAAATTGTCAGCGTCGACTGAGACAATGACATTGATGGATTATACAGTAAAACTACTTCAAAAATGTAATCAGTGAAAAAAACGGGTTTTCATAACATTATTACGTCACTGACGTCAAAACGTTATTACATAGAGACACGTATTTACATTCACACACAACTAGACCCTGCGCTCTACAATCTGTGAGAGATTTATTCAAATCCGACTATAAATCTTTGAGATCTATTGCTAACAAAATTTGTATCATGACGTCACTGGCAGAATACAAAAATTGTCATGATGTCTTCCAAGATGGACATCTTGGAAGACATCATGACAATTTTTGACATTCCTGCACAAGTCAACCTAATTCCCTACAGACCTGAAAGTTGCAACAAATTCAGATCATAAATGAAGGAGATATAGCGATTACAAGATTTCTAAATTGACGTCAATGGCGGCCATTTTGAATGACGTCATGACGTTATAACTGTCAGCGTCGACTGAAACAATGATACTGATGAATTTTGTAGTAAAAAAACATGAAAAATGCAATCACTGAAAAGAAGGACTTTTCATAACATTGTGACGTCAGTGACGTCAAGACGTTATTACAAAGAGACAAGTTTCCACGTTCTTGCACAACTATACCCTGAACCCTACAATCTGTGAAAGTTTCTTTCAAATCCGACTATAAATGTTTGAAATATAGCGATAACAAGATTTGTCTGATGACGTCACTGGCGGCCATCTTGGATGACGTAATGACGTCAATTTGTTCTAGGCACCAGTCGCAAACATCCTTTATCATTGGGTAAAATGTTGACTTGCTGCGACAAATATTTCTATGAGAAGTGCGTGTAGGTGGAAGAATAATAAGAATAAACAGAACGAAAACAAGAGGTCTTTCCACTGAAAGGTGTAAAGCCCTAATAAACAGAACAATAACAAGAGGTCTTTCCACTGAAAGGTGGAAAGCCCTAATTATTGATGTTTAGATTTAACATCACATGATTTGTTTGTGTTTATGATGTGATACATCATATGATCATTCAAGGTAATTTAAAGAACTTGTTTATCTTAAACGCTTCTATGATGTTCTATGACGTTCTATGACAGAATAAATAGAGCCTTTTTGGGGTTGTTATTTGTTCAGTATCTGGTTCAGTATTTTGAATTGAGAATTTTCTCAGATCAGTAAAAATATTGGACGCTTTCAATTAAAAATAGATTGTCAGAGGATAAAACTTATTGTGCTCATCTATATTAAAGTGTCATAAGATTATTTGGCCGAATGTGAATAAATAAATCAGGAAAGACGTGAAGTGAAATTTGATTAAAGGGACAGTTGACAAATTAGATTAAAGGGACATGTCCATATATTATCTGGACTTTATTATTTTTATCGGATTTTAAAGAAATACTGGACCCATTTTATGTATTTTGTGTAAGTTAATGTTTTTCATTGTAGTATGTAAATACTGTGTTATCCCGGCACGAGGTTTACCACCACTTATTACATGTAAGCCTCCGAGGTGTAGTCGAATCATGTTCCAATAATAAAAAGTAATCCCTCCTTTTTTGATGAAAACGGGCATTATAAGTAGGGGAAAACTGCCCATTTCTACTCGATTTTGTGGTTGTATGTATAAGAAGCGTATTAATAAGTTTCACTGGATCACTGATGAACATTTTCGAATTTCGACTCTATGCTTATACTTTGTGAGCAATGAAAACAGTCAATCAATGAAAACAGCTGTACCTTTGACCTGTTTAGTAAACAAACAAGAACTTTCTTACATGTCTTGTGACCGCACTTTTCTGGTGATTTTTCAAGTGGAAAATTAGTTTTCTATGTGAACATTACACTGCTGCATTATCCATACTTCTGTTTGCAGCAAATCATTAATATGTGACACTTTAACATTGATGTCTATGGGGAAAATAATTAGTGGTGTAATATTATGACGGAGAGACGGGTACCTAGTAAACATTCAGTGCTATAGCGGCACGACAGGCAGGCGAGAGCAATGAGGTGAAATTGCACTTCAAAATCTGCTTGATAATCCCGTTTTAACTACACATTTCAGATGTGCCAAGGTCGTATTGTTCGAGTACATCGGTAAATTTGTCTGTAGCAAATCCAACAATATTGCATCAAATGACCTAGAGGCAAAGGTATTAGTTTTGATCATTACATAGATCTAAGTGCCATTAAATTACATTAATGACATTAATAAATACAGGTCCGCATAAATGTTCTGCGATTACATTGTAATAAATCTCTTCTTTTTTTTTTGAACACGTGTGTACATCAATAAAAGACAAAAAGTTGTTTCCTAAACTTGGGTTTAAGCGGTTAAACAAACCAGTACCTACAAAAATGAGGGAAATCTTTTACGAAAGGTATTTTATATTTTCATGTTACCATTTTTTTATTTTATTAAATTATATTAATAGACCGTTAGTTAATTTCATTGAATATTTTCGACCAGAGTTAGTTATATGTGCAATATAAACATTTTATTTTTATGAAAAATTACTAATGTTTAACATGTTTAACTATATGTTATTATTATACAATACATAATTCTAACATATCGTTCAGTGATGATATATGGCATAATAACCTTTAAAGACAATTAACTCACAATTTTGCCTTTCTTACACAGTTTCCAGAAAAGTCACCACCAAAGTTGGAGCATCATTTAGAGATATCAGACAATCATATAAACGACGATATGAAACACTCGACAGAAAACAACGATACTTCTGAAGGAATGGTCATCGGTCATGAAGCTAAAAATGGAAAACTGCTTACTGCATCTGCATGTAAAGACACACTGATAAACAACTTCGTAAAAGAACAGACCAACCACATGAAAATCAAAGACCATTATTTCAAAGATGGTCATCACGATGCGATGGTCGTGTCAGAGTGGCGGGATCTGGCAAATATTCTGGACAGACTTTTTCTGTTTATATACACATTGATTACAGTGATAACAACGCTCTGTCTTCTGCTGCAGTGTGTCATTCAATAGCTGGGATTATATATCTTATTATTAGTATAGAATGGAAGGGTATAGGCGCTGTTTTTCACTCAGGGTGCCCCACCCCGCCCATACAAAAATAGCAAATGTTCTTGTTCCGGCATGCAAAGCAAGCTCAAATTACCCGGAAAAACGGATAAAAACGAGTAGTGTTGACGCTGTGCCATCAAATCCCACCAACAAATTCTAAAACTCGTTTTGTAAACCCCTTCAGGAAAAACTCCCCTATGCACCCCCTTTCCATACTACTCATAGGGTAATTAATAATATGATTTGATTACATTTTCATATCTGGCTGTTCTCAAATTATCTAAACAGGAGGCTACTTTATTCCAATCAGCAAACAAAATTAGCAAACCAAGATTATTCCAAACCCTGGAGAAATGACTGGTGGAAATGCTCCCATATGCAAGTGGCAATTATACGTTTCTGGATAACAAACCTCAAAAACTGTTAGTCATGTTTCTAACTCGAAGGGTAACGTTCCAACATGATTACAAAACAAGTCAAATATCTTTTACCAAAGTACTTATCCAAACCCTTCAAAATATTTTAATGCGATCAAAGTTGGAAGAAAGTGGGCAATTATCCTCGTCATCACTATAGACATCATGTTTTATATTTTATTTTCCTGCACGCGCTTATTCACATTTCAAATCGAGAAGTTTTTCTATTTTCATCACGTTTTTTAAGATAATAATCCATTTCCGACAGTATTCGTTTTCGTGTATTAATTTGACTTTTTAGTATCTAGAAAATCAACACAAATCTGATAAAAAAAATTATCTCTTCAACTTTTTGTATAGCTTTTCCACACTTATTTGTTCAATTAATGATATAGTAATATATTATATTTTCATATCTTTAACACGTCTTGAATGTCCTTGCACGGTACCCAACTATTACAATCATCATTATAGCCCTTCCACTCAACCAAAGCTTATCTTTGTATAATCACGTCGTATAATCTTTTCTAATTCTAATTCGTAAAAGCTCCCGTCAATCTTTTGGTTGTTTAAATGTTTTATTTTGTATGTTATAGGATTTCTGTTTTGAATTTCATCAATAACAAAAGAAATCCTCAGTCCAATTTGGAGTATAGCCTTTCTCAAACGTTCTTTTGTATTTGCTGATCCGAACCTTGTCTCCTATTTAAAACTTTGGCAAAGATTTTTTTTTTTTTTATCTTTCAAAAAATGTTGAAATACGCTTTTCCTTTATTCTTCTCATCACTGACTTCATTCAGTGACATTTTAATACTACGATGTTTCGTATTATTATACTTACCAATCATTTTTTGTAGCACGTCTAAATATTTATTTGTATTGTTTGCTGTGAAATATTTCCACATTTTTTCTTTTACTGTTCTGTTAAACCGTTGAATTACTACAGCTTTTCCATAATTAAACATATGATACATTTCAATAGTATTATCATCAATAAATTGATTGAGTGTTTTATTTTAAAATTCTACACCCTGATCAACCCACAGCAATTTACTTTGTTTCCCTGTGCTTATGATCTTTTGGAAAGATTTGGTAATTTTTATACCAGTTTTATTTGCACTGCATGGAATAAGGGATTTAATTAAAACTTAAATATGCTTAAATATATTTAAATTTCATGTGCTGGATTTAAGAGCAATTTAATTACACTTAAATATCTAAATTAAGTTTTTCACTTTTATGTCGAATTTAATTGAGTTTAATTTTGATTAAATGTATATTTACACCATGTTGCACATTTAATGTGTGATTAAATGTATCAATATACCATGTAGCAAATTTAATTTGCGATTAAATGTAACTATATACTATGTTGCAAATTTAATGTGCGATTAAATGTATACATACATCATGTTGCAAATTTAAGATGTGATTAAATGTATATTTACACCATGTTGCTAATTTAAGGTGTGATTAAATGTATACATACACCAAGTTTTAAATTTAAGGTGTGATTAAATGTATACATACACCATGTTTTAAATTTAAGGTGTGATTAAATGTATACATACACCATGTTTTAAATTTAAGGTGTGATTAAATGTATATATACACCAAGTTGTAAATTTAAGGTGTGATTAAATGTATACATACACCATGTTGCAAATTTAAGGTGTGATTAAATGTATACATACACCATATAGCAAATTTAAGGTGTGATTAAATGTATACATACACCATGTTTTTAAATTTAAGGTGTGATTAAATGTATACATACAACATGATGCAAATTTAAGGTGCGATTAAATGTGTACATACACCATGTAGCATATTTAAGGTGTGATTAAATGTATACATACACCATGTTTTAAATTTAAGGTGTGATTAAATGTATATATACACCATGTTGCAAATTTAAGGTGTGATTAAATGTGTACATACACCATGTTGCAAATTTATGGTGTGATTAAATGTATACATACACCATGTTGCAAATTTAAGGTGCGATTAAATGTATACGTACACCATGTTGCAAATTTTAGGTGCGATTAAATGTATACATACACCATAGTGTAATGCAATGTGTGATTAAATGTATACATACACCATGTTTTAAATTTAAGGTGTGATTAAATGTATACATACACCATGTTGCAAATTTAAGGTGCGATTAAATGTGTACATACACCATGCAGCATATTTAAGGTGTGATTAAATGTATACATACACCATGTTTTAAATTTAAGGTGTGATTAAATGTATACATACACCACGTTACAAATTTAAGGTGTGATTAAATGTGTACATACACCATGTAGCATATTTAAGGTGTGATTAAATGTATATATACACCATATAGCAAATTTAAGGTGCGATTAAATGTATACATACACCATATTGTAAATGCAATGTGTGATTAAATGTATATATACGCCATGTTGTAAATTTACGGTATGATTAAATTTATACATACACCATATTGTAAATGCAATGTGTGATTAAATGTATATATACACCATATTGTAAATGCAATGTGTGATTAAATGTATATATACACCATGTTGTAAATTTAAAGTGTGATTAAATATACATACACCATGTTACAAATTTAAGATGTTATTAAATGTATATATACACCATGTAGCAAATTTACGGTGTGATTAAATGTATACATACACCATGTTTTAAATATGTGATTAAATGTTTAAATATACAAAGTTGTAAATTTTATGTGCAATTAAATGTATTTATCATATAACATGCGGTGTGGGAGTGTAATAACACCATTCAATATTTTTGATATTCCACTAGTGGTATAACAAAGTTAATGACGTCATGTTAATGTATGTTTTCTGACGTAATTTGTGTCTATAAACTAAATGATGTCCTGCGTTAAATACCCAATGAGCTGTTGAACATGAAGTTACAAATAAAGACATGCCTACAAAGAGGAAATCAATTAATATAGACTTAAGCAGCTTTAAGTTAAGATGAAGAACTGTCTGAAGTTTTATGAACATATGTGAAATACTTTTGGCCAAGGTAAGGTTGCAGGTTACTTAAAGTTTGACGGATGACAGACGACAAAGTGAGCCCTAAGACGTAGGCGACATGTAAAGGGCATAACTCTGGTATCCACAGAACTGCAAGACAGAGTTACAGATCTTGTGTTATGCACATCATTACAAGATGGTTATGTATTGCGGTAAGTTTGAAAGTAATAGAACAAACGTTATTGAAGTTTTAGCCAGGACATGAACATCGAGACCGACTGACTATCACTATGTCCAAACACTATTATTATAAATAATACATTATATCTTCAAGACAGGGGGCATAATTTAGAACATACAATATTATAAGTTATGGCCTGGAACGGATGGACAGACGGTTTGAACACTATATGACCTCTGGCTCTTCGAGACCTGGGGCATAAAAACAGACAACATACAAATTGATGACAATACCTCACCATGAGCCAGTGGCTCGGATCTAAAATGAAGGGGAAAACAACATTTTTTTGTGGTTTTAATTTAATAACAACTTAATTCTTACAATCTAATAACGTCTTCAACTTAATAGATTTACATTATTTTAGGACTTTGAATTTTCTTTTTTTTCAATACAACTTTACAGCAGTTTATATTTATAGTTCAGAAGTACAGGACGAAACCCCCCGTCAACTGCAAGATAAATTGTGTTTACTACAGAGATCTCTAATACATATAAACATTTCAATACTTTATCATACAAATATCAGTTTGCTTTCTTGTTATGTAATGAAGACGAATATATAATCAATAGAACAGCAGGGTTTATTTACACATGTTATAACATGAGATTTAATCATTTGAACTGTAATATAAGTAACAAAACAGGTCTGTCATGTTAGTGTTATAAATCATGGATTTTTCATAAATATAATGTGGACTTAACGGCTGTAAGAACTTGTTGAAGTTCTTGAATTGAATTGATAAACTGTTATTGTTGTTTATGCCTTATCTAATTAGATGTTTACTTATGTTTAATTGTGTTGTATAATCTGAATTAAGCTTTTGTTATTTTATAACCTCATGCATATACACTTCTCAAAACTGCTAACTACACCGCTACGTTTTGGGTTATATATATCGATGGGTTGAATGTTTTTCAATAAAATAAAAAGGAAATACCAATTCAATCATTTTTACATCATTTCATTTTATTTTTTTCATGGGCAATGCTAGAACTAAACCACAATAAGCAATTACAAACGACCCATGTAAACACTAAAGTCACACTTTTCATTTCTTGTTCATAAAAGTGTGACTTTAGTGTTTACATGGGTCGTTTGTAATTGCTTATTGTGGTTTAGTTCTAGCATTGCCCATGAAAAAAATAAAATGAAATGATGTAAAAATGATTGAATTGGTATTTCCTTTTTATTTTATTGAAAAACATTCAACCCATCGATATATATAACCCAAAACGTGAGCGGTGTAGTTAGCAGTTTTGAGAAGTGTATGTCAAAATTATTATGTGATTACTATGCCAGTGATGGCCCATAATTGAAAATAAAAGATATTCTATTCTATTCTATTCCTCCCCTGGATATCCGCTAGGAGGCCACTAACGGAAATGCTGACCCAGCCAATCAAATGCAGGGATATAAAATTTGGTGACGGGTCGTTTCGCACATCGGTTGTTTCGCGGATAGTCGTTTCGCCCATCATATAGTTAGTCGTTTCGCCCACCTTATATATATAGATAGATAGATAGATAAACTTTATTAATACAAAAGACCAAATGGCCTATCAGTATACAATACAAAATACACATCATATTTATAATTAAACAGTCAATGGTTAGCAGTCATCAGTTTTAACAGTAGTATGAATATATTCATATCAAACATGTATTATACATATAATCGTTATAACCTTTTATTTTCTTAAGGTAAGGCTTACATCAAAGTAAAAAAGTATATGACTTTTCACATCAGACAGATATGTCATTGACTTTATATGATAAATAAGCAAGTAAGAGGAGGAATTCCCCTATATTATATCGTAAGTTTCGTTTCTTTTTTGAAAGCTTTTAAAAATATAAATAGCGAGATTTCTAACAATTTTAACATTTTTTGATTGCAACAATTCTATAAATTTGGGTATATTTGGTCTTTTCCAATAAAACTTTTTAATATACACCTCTCTAAAATCATAATAAAGTGGACATTCTAGTATAAAATGAAATTCGTCCTCTAAAGAATTACAAAGTTTACATTTTCTTTCTGAAAGTGGTATTTTTGTAGGTTTGTGCCACCTTCCAGTCTCTATTTCAAGTCTGTGAGATGACACTCTAAGACTAGTTAACGCTAATCTAAATTTTTTGATAGTAACGTTATCTAAGTAGGGTTTAAAACTGAATTCCGAGAATAGAATGTAACAATTTGCTCTAGTTGAATTTGATATATGATGCCTGGGAAAACTAGTTTATCGCGCATAAATATCATACTATGATCTAAATATAGCCAAATGTATTATGAGCACTATAATATGTATTATGTACATGTAGAGATCGAAACAACAGACCTATTATAATTCAACAGCTAAACAATCACGGCGTATATAAATATCTAAGACTATATCCTTTCTACATTTTAGCATACGTATATCTGATGAAGCGCTAAGATAATAGAACAAAAACTTTTATGTTACCTCATTTATTAAGTTGCATGTTTTTTTAAATGCACGAATTATATCGTCCTTCCGCAAATTAAAGGAAGTACATCAGGCTTTGGAAGCAACACGTGCATTAATAAAATACAAAGCTATGAAATTACTAAATTATATTGTGAAATGGCTCTAAGATATAGATAGATCATTAGGCTTCCTATACTACAGCGCAATACCTACTAATTTTAAATTACAGCAAGGCTTATTAGGCCATGGAGTAATCACCAGATTATAAATAGCCGTCACACGTGATCACCGCGGCGATACTGACACATGACGATCGCTTTGAAAGATGTTGCGATTTTTTTTACCGCCAAGATTAAAATAGCTATCCCTGGCACGTAACCTTAGTTAGTCAATACCATATTTATGTATTTTATTGTATGTGTTCGGTGTAATTTACTTTGGTCGTTTATGGCTCAATTAGTTCATTTGTCTTATTTTAATAGCGAAATAATGTATTTGAACAATTTTAAAAGAACTACTAATCCTGATGTACTCCCTTTAACCAAGTGAAAATCGATATTAGAGTGTATAGATAAGCGATTGTTCTACAAAATTTAAGTGTACCCATTTCACATCAGTAAGCGGCGCTATAACAAAATACGGAAATATTTAAATGGTGTTTAATGGTTTGTCAACACATGCAATGTTATTTAGAGCCGTCACAGAAGAAGGGTTTGGGATGCATACAAATCCGATAACTTGATTTATTCGGAATAACGAAGATATGCCTATGGTCCCTTAACGTGCTCGGGAACACTATAGATAGGTCCGTGAACGTCCCTATTCGACGGACGAGGCTATGAAAAAGTGGCAAGTACGTATAGTTTACACCAACTTTCATTATATATGAACACTTATAGTTCCAAGCACAATGCCTTACACTGAGCTACCGAGGTAGATGTCTTATGGAGAATGACTATAATTAAGCATTATTAGTTGCAAGCACAGTTTAATTACCTGACTCTATTTCGATGCGATTTCATTGAATGCGTTATACATATAGACAGGTCAGTTTAGCCTTAAATATAGCCTAAGGTAAAAGAAATTGGCACAGCAATTATTTTTACTGATCCTGGTTCGAAACAATATACAAAAAAATATATCCAAAGTCCTCATCTCAAATCACGTGCTAAATATGATTTTTTGGGGTAAAAAGTCATAAAAGTGAAGAAAATCACTATTTTCTGGAATAAATTTATATCCATTCAGAATATTAGTAAAACATGTATTTATATATGAAATGTTATTGTTAATATTACATAATATTAAGTTTAAATGGAAAAAAAGTATAATTATATATCAAAACCTGTTTTTGGGTCCAAAAACTTTCTTTTTTTTTTAAAAAATTATTATATTTTAATGGTTTTAGGATAAGATTATTAAAAAATAGCATAAATTCAAATAAATTGTCATTGACATTATTTTAACTGATTATGGCTCCCAAAGATATAGAAAACAATATGTCCAAAATCCTCCTCTGAATTCACATTCTAAATATAATATTTTTGGGGTAGAAAATTGTAAAAATGAAGAAAAATCGCTGATTTTAGGAATACACCAAGTATAAAATCAATATATGTTTCTTCTTGTAATCAATTTCCGTACTAACTAAATAATACTTGTTCAAGTCGTTTCTGCATATAATATAATTATGTTAGGATTGTTGAGTCAAGCAACACTTCATGTGTAATCAGTAGACTTCAAAATATATAATCTTCTATGTCATAGACATACCGTATTTTACCTTAGGTATGTTGATTTATATTGTCTTTACCTTTCCAGTCCTGTATTTGATACAATACCCGTAGACTGTGATACTTTGTCTTATCAGTTTGTATTTTACATGTAGCCAACGGAACTCACTTTAATCACTGTCTATTTCGGGTCGTGCCGAATTCTCACAACTTACTCCTCTACACGAACTACATGTTGTACTGCAATCTAATTCCTTTTTCTTACAACTACAGCTGGTCGTTTAGCATCCTATTTTGCACGAGCATCCTATCACCTTCAAAAGGAATTCTGGGGCAGGTGATTTATCCATTTTAAGCGGCTTCATGGAGTTATCTTGTATTTCCCAGCCCCATTCAACCGGTATTAACCCAGCTTCATTACCTTTCCAGTCCTGTATTTGATACAATACCGTAGACTGTGATACTTTGCAGCCCCTGAGAAAGGGGTAACATTTTGGGATCTACAACACTTGTGCTTTTGGCAACCTTATCGGCGAATTTATGAACACGTAGTTTGTCCAGTCCTTCTCGCGAATTACTCTTATACAGACACAGTAATGCAGTCTCTTCAGATGCAATAATGTCCTCTTTAGATACTTCGTTTGGTGTTTTGTTGAACATATTTGCAGCCAGATGAAATTCCGAGTTGTTTTCATACGTTTTCAGAACAGTACCCTTCCCAAGTCCATATATCCTTGATGTTGTGTCGCAGCCAAGAATTGCATGAAGAAACAGTATATTAGAGCATATTTCTTCACCCAATCTACATTTTGTCTTGAATGTTCCATACTGTGCTTTTCCATATATGTATAGAAAAGTCAACAGTGTCACAAAAGCTAATTCATTTCCAATTCCACGAATTGACGACTGTATTGACAAAATTGGAAATGCAACATACGTTACAAAATGTGAGATTTTAAAAGGATTTTGGCAAGTTCCTATCACAGAAATAGCAAAAGAAGTTTCAACATTTATAACTCCAGATGGACTATTTCAATATAAAGTTATGTCATTTGGAATAAATATTCGCCAGCAACGTTTCAACGTCTCGACATCGATGATGTGATCATTTACAACAACTCATGGAAAGACCATTTACTACGGTGTCCTGTTAGGGCTATCTTACCATCGCATCTTACCAATGACCATCAACCTAGATGGTAAGATGCGATGGTAGATGGTAAGATTCGATGGTAAGATGCGATGGTCGATGGTAAGATGCGATGGTCGATAATAAGATGCGATGGTAAGATGCGATGGTCGATGGTAAGATGCGATGGTCGATGGTCCTTTGCATCTTACCATCGACCATCGCATCTTACCATCGACCATCGCATCTTACCATCCACCAGTGCATCTTACATGATACATGAGGTATCAGTCGATGGTCGATGGTAAGATGTGATGGTAAGATGCGATGGTCGATGGTAAGATGCGATGGTCGGTAGTAAGATGCGACGGTAAGATGCGATCCACTATCGCATCTTACCATCGCATCTTATCGACCATCGCATCTTACCATCGACTATCGCATTTTACCATCACACCTTACCATCGACCATCGCATCTTACCATCGCATCTTACCATCGACCATCGCATCCTACCATCGCATCTTGCCATCGACCATCGCATCTTACCATCGACCATCGACTTATGACACACATGCTACGGCCATTCTTTGAATAGAACTTGACGAAGTTTTCCATTCCCGAATATGGCAAATAAGTGTTTGTGGGCGAGTGAGGAGTGTATACATTGGGGGAGCACATGAAACATAATTATATAAAGGAAAGTGGACACATTTCAAAATCAACTTTTCAAATGACACTAATTGATTATAACTATGCATAAAACATGCAGTGCCTCACATTACAAACGTCAATCATCCTTATAGTTTACTAGTTGTCTGAGTGCCTAAAAAACATTAAGAGCGTGGTGGGGGCAGTGGCAGTCTAGAACTCATCTAGTCAATCCGTATATGGGGTATAGATCCAGGTTTTAACAAGGATGTCCGCAATTCGAGATTGTTGAGTATTTTTTCGAGGATGTATATAGGCGGGCGCCCTGTCACCCTTCCTTTCCACACTGGAAACTACTCAAACCTAGACACAGAAGGGTGACAATGCCAAGTTTGTTGTACTTCGGAATTCGGAATTCCGAAGTTTGAGGTCTGATGAATTGCACACCTCTACAGTTGAGCTATAATTCCGTAATCAGGCCAAACAAAAAATATGTGTGTTCAGGCAGGGCTTCGACAAAAAAAGAACTGTGCACCCCTAAGGGTATCGGAGATTGGTTTTTATACAATGCTATGCAAGATATTTCATGTTGAGTCTTTCACCAGATACCCAGGCAGGTGTTATTGAATGAAAAACCTTTAATGACACCTCTCGGTATCTGGATGACATAAAAAACATTGACAACACTTTCTTTTCTACTATGGTTAATGATATATATATCCTGAAGAACTTCAACTTAACAAAGTTAATATGTCTGATACTAACACTTCTTTTCTCGATTTAAATCTCTCTTTTGGAAATTGTGAAATAATTCGCAAAATCTATGACAAGAGAGATGATTTAAATTTTGATATTGTTAATTATCTCCATGTAGATAGGGATGATCCCCGAGCAACTTCTTATGGAGTCTATGTGTCTTATTCATTTTTCTAGAGCTTATACTCGAGTTGAGGACTTTAATACTCCTAATCTGTGTATAACTAAAAACCTACTACCGTTACCATAAACTTCGTAAAACCTTTGCAAAATGGTATTATCGTAACCCTGATCTTCTTTCCAACTATAAAAGTAATTTAAAAACTCTGCTGCGATAAGGACTATCACACACTGACTTATATGGTGACGTGATTTACAAACTTCGTAAGATCCTTGGTCATGATCACGTTAATACTATCTTTGTTAAACGTGTTTAAATGTTTATCAAAAGAGGTTATGACCCAATCATTTTGCAACGCACTGCATGCTAGATGGTGGACATATTTACAGTTCGCCAATATGATTTACTCTTTAATTAAGTGCTGTGATGACCGCACAGGCTGTGGACCCTATGATGACGTCTACCTAAAGCCCAAAAGGACGGTGACGTTTGATGTTTGTCTACAAGCATGTCTTGTCGCGCCCTCAGAGGTGTAATCTCTTGTATCTCTGACTTCTTCCAAGTCATTGAGTACCTTCTTTGTGGCTTTCTATGCTATTGTTTTTTTTTATTTATATATAGCAGAGCATCTTTGTGTTTTACTTTTAATGCCTGTTAATGCTGCCTTGTTGGTTAGAGAATAGTTCATGGCGGTGATTTCTTTATTTACACTGTCCAGTTTTATTGAGATGACAGTAGGTTAAGTGTGACGTTTGAGGCACCCTAAATCCCGGTTTAAACCCCCAGCTGCATTGTTTGCCACTGACCGTTCAAGGCGGTAGCCCTATTGTCAACCCTTTTTTGTCTGTGACGTCATATGCCTTTACATTGCCATTCATGTTTGTCGTTTTGTGTGTTTTGGAGTTTACTGTGTTATGTAAAAGCTACATTTCTAGTTCAACTGTTATACTTGTTTTTAAGAGGTGTGTGTGTGTGTGTGTGTGTGTGTGTGTGTGTGGCGGAGGTGGGGTGGGGCGGGGGCGGTTCCTACTCGTTCCTAGGAGTGCCACTGGGCCGGATAACGGTCCCTTCCCATAAGCAAATATCACTATTTCCAATTGAAAGAAAAACAATCCCAATTCATGAAAAAAATTAATCTTCAAAGCCACCTGTATTTGCCTCGATGATCACAAAAAATCAAATAAAATAAATACTGATTCGTAGCACGTGACGACTAGCATGAATGTTAATAAAAACTGAAAAGGGGATCCATTGGTAACACAAAACACAACCAGGAGATTGAAGTAGAGACTAGATTTTATTGAGTCTATTAGCAGTTATGTAAGAAGCAACACCTCTAACGCCCCTATTACCGGCTTACAACACATTCTAACGTACACTAAAAAGTGAGTAAACAATGAAATATGTACACATTTTGGAGCAGGATAATAATTGTACGAGTTTTTCTTCTAGTGCGCGCAACTCCTACAGTTTCTATCAGATTGAAATGAAAGTTGATATACAGCTCTGACGTGAGATTGACAGTCGCATATTATAATAGCTTTTCGGTCTGATGATCTTTCATTGCGTTATATCCCTTTTTCGAATTAGCTGTATGGTTTGTTAGAATATATAGACTGACAACCCGTTTTTTGATAGGTTTACAATAGGTTAAGATTGAGGTTTGGTGCACCCTAGGACCTGGTTTAAACCCCCAGCGTGTTTGTGTTGTTGTTTGTCTTGCCACTGTTTCAAGGCATTGCCCTATTGTCAACCATTTTAAGTTAGTAATGTCATATACATTGCCTTTTATGTATCCTTGTCAATGTGTTAGTTTCGATGCGTGTTTTTCGTTGACTGTGGTCCTTCAATGCTACCTTTCCTGTTCGAATTGTATATCCACTTTCAACGTCTACGATATACGGTAATTAAATAATCTGGTTTCTAGTTGTTGTAGATATAGCTAACAGGTTAGAATATGACAAAGTATTAAGAAGTAGGCAACCTATAACAAGCTTACATGACAGGATTACATATACAGTGCCGTGTATACAAACACTTGGAAATAATATATACGTAATTGCTGACATAGGCTTTATTGATTAAATGCACTTTAATGCAGACATATACTCAATTGCTGACATACACTTTATCGGTAACATACACTTTATCGGTAACAAACACTTTATCGGTAACATACACTTTATCGGTGACATACACTTTATCGGTAACATACACTTTATCGGTGACATACACTTTATCGGTAACATACACTTTATCGGTAACATACACTTTATCGGTAACAAACACTTTATCGGTGACATACACTTTATCGGTGACATACACTTTATTGTTTCTAATTATTGCTGGGATATACTTTATTGCTGACAGAAACTTTATTGATAAGGTATTTATTTTTCAGACATAATTATACTTTATTGACAATATACTTTATTGATACATAATATTGATAGCACATACATTATTTCTGACATAAACTTTATTGTTTATGTATGCTTTAATGATAGCATTACTTTATTGCTGACAAAAGTTATTACTGCCATATACTTCATTGTTGGCATATACTTTATTGACAACGTATACTTTCTTGCTGACATATAATTGAAAAGGTATATTATATTGATGACTTATACGTTACTGACGGCATACACCTTATTAAGGACATGCGTTACTAATGGCATATACCTTATTGAGGACATACGTTACTGATGGCATATATCTTATTGAGGACATACGTTACCGACGGCATACACCTTATTGAGGACATACATTACTGGCGGCAAAAACCTTATTGAGGACGTACGTTACTGATGGTATATACCTTATTGAGGACATACGTTACTGATGGCATATACCTTATTGAGGACATACGTTACTGATGGCATATACCTTATTGAGGACATACGTTACTGATGGCATATGACTTATTGAGGACATACGTTACTGATGGCATATACCTTATTGAGGACATACGTTACTGACGGCATATACCTTATTGAGGACATACGTTACTGATGACATATACCTTATTGAGGACATACGTTACCGACGGCATATACCTTATTGATGACATATACGTTATTGACGGCATATACCTTATTAAGGACATGCGTTACTAATGGCATATACCTTATTGAGGACATACGTTACGGATGGCATATACTTTATTGAGGACATACGTTACGGATGGCATATACTTTATTGAGGACATACGTTACGGATGGCATATACCTTATTGAGGACATACGTTACCGACGGCATATACCTTATTCAGGACATACTTTACTGACGGCATACACCTTATTGATGACCTATACGCCACTGATGGTATATACCTTATTGAGGACATACGTTACTGACGGCATATATCTAATACGTTACTGATGGCATATACCTTATTGAAGACATACGTTACTGATGGTATATACCTTATTGATGGCTTATACGTTACTGATGGCATATACCTTATTGTTGGCATACGTTACTGACGGCATATACCTCATTGTGGAGATACATTACGGATGGAATATATCTTATTGAGGACATACGTTACTGACGGCATATACAGTATTGAGGGACATACGTTACTGACGGAATATACCTTAATGAGGAAATACGTTACTGATGGTATATACCTTATTAAGGACATACGTTACTGATGGCATATAATTTATTGATGACTTATACGTTACTGACGGAATATACCTTGTTGAAGACATAAGTTACTGATGGCATATACCTTATTGAAGACATACGTTACTGATGGCATATACCGTATTGAGGACATTGAGGACATACGTTACTGACGGCATATACGTTATTGATGACTGATACGTTACTGATGGCATATACGTTATTGATTACTTATACGTTACTGATGGCATATACATTATTGTGGACATGCGTTACTGACGGTATATACCTCATAAAGTACATACGTAACTGATGGCATACACCATATTGAGGAGGCATATACCTTATTGAGGTCATACGTTACTGATGGCATATACTTTATTGATGACTTATACGTTACTGATGGCATAAACATTATTGTGGACATACGTTACTGACGGTATATACCTTATTAAGTACATACGTTACTGATGGCATACACCATTTTGAGGAGGCATATACCTTATTGAGTGCATATGTTACTGACGGCATATAACTTATAGATGACTTATACGTTACTGATGGCATATACCTTATTGAGGACCTATTTTATTGATGGCACAAACCTTATTGAGGACATACGTTACAGACGGCATATACCTTATTGAGGACATACGTTACTGACGGCATATACCTTATTGGGGACATACGTTACTGATGGCATATACCTTATTGAGGACATACGTTACTAACGGCATATACCATATTGATTATTTATACGTTACTGATGACATATACCATATTGAGGACATATGTTACCGATGGCATATACATTCTTGAGGACATATGTTATTGACGGCATCTACTTTATTCATGACGTATACGTTACTGACGGCATATAACTTTTTGAAGACATACGTTACTGATGGCATATACCTTAATGAAGGCAGACGTTACTGATGGCATATACCTTATTGAGGACAATGAGGACCTACGTTACTGACGGCATATACGTTATTGATAACTTATACGTTACTGATGGCATATACATTATTGTGGACATACGTTACTGACGGTATATACCTTATAAAGTACATACGTTACTGATGGCATACACGATATTGAGGAGGCATATACCTCATTGAGGACAAACGTTACTGACGGCATATACCTTATTGATGACTTATACGTTATTGATAGCATATATCTCATTGAGGACATACGTTATTGATGGCACATAGCTTATTGAGGACATACGTTACTGACGGCATATACCTTATTGATGACTTATACGTTACTGATGGCATATACCTTATTGAGAACAGATGTTATTTATGACACATACCTTATTGAGGACATACATTACTGATGGCATATACCTTATTGAGGACATACGTTACTGACGGCATTTTCCACATTGATGACTTATACGTAACTGATGGTATATACCATATTGAGGACATATGTTACTGATGGCATATACCTTTTCGAGGACATACCTTACTGATGGCATATACCTTCTTGAGGACTTACTTTACTGATGGTATATACCTTATTGAAGACATACGTTACTGATGGCATATACCTTATTGAGGACATACGTTACTGCCCGCATATTCCTAATTGAAGACACACGTTACTGATGGCATATACCTTATTGAGGACATTTGTTACTGATGGCATATACAATATTGAGGAAATACGTTACTGATGGCATATACCTTATTGAGGACATTCGTTACTGACGGCATATTGCTTATTGAGGACGTACGTTACTGATGGCATATACCTTATTGAGGACATAGGTTACTGACGGCATATACCTTATTGAGGACATACGTTACTGATGGCATATACCTTATTGAAGACATACGTTACTGATGGCATATACCTTATTGAGGACATTTGTTACTGATGGCATATACAATATTAAGGAAATACGTTACTGATGGCATATACCTTATTGAGGACATTCGTTACTGACGGCATATTGCTTATTGAGGACGTACGTTACTGATGGCATATACCTTATTGAGGACATAGGTTACTGACGGCATATACCTTATTGAGGACATACGTTACTGATGGCATATACCTTATTGAAGACATACGTTACTGATGGCATATACCTTATTGAGGACATACGTTACTGGCGGCTTATACCTTATAGAGGACATATGTTACTGTCGGCATATACCTTATTGAGGACGTACGTTACTGATGGCATATACCTTATTGAGGACATACGTTACTGCCGGCATATACCTTATTGATTATTTATACGTTACTGATGGCATATACCTTATTGAGGGCATACGTTACTAATGGCATATACCTTATTGAGGACATACGTTACTGACGGCATATACCTTATTGAGGACATACGTTACTGACGGCATATACCTTATTGATGACTTATACGCTACTGACGGCATATACCTTATTGAGGACATACGTAACTGACGGCATATACCTTATTGAGGACATACGTTACTGACGGCATATACCTTATTGAGGACATACGTTACTGACGGCATATACCTTATTGATGACCTATACGCCACTGATGGCAAATACCTTATAGAGGACATACGTTACTGGCGGCATATACCTTATTGATGACTTATACGTTACTGACGGCATATACCTTATTGAGGACTAACGGTACTGATAGTATATACATTATTGAGGACAAACGTTACTGATGGCATATACCTTATTTAGGACATACGTTACTGATCGTATATACATTATTCAGGACATACGTTATTGATGTCATATACCTTATTGATGACATACGCTACTGATGGCATATACCTTATTAAGGACCTACGTTACTGATTGTATATATCTTATTGAGGACATACGTTACTGACGGCATATGCCTTATACGTTACTGATGGCATATATCTTATTGAGGACATACGTTACTGGTGGTATATACCTTATTGATGGCTTATACGTTACTGACGACATATACCTTATTGAGGATATACTTTACTGATGGCATATACCTTATTGAGGACATACGTTACTGAGGGTATATACGTTATTGAGGACATACGTTACTGATGGCATATACCTTATTGATGACATACGCTACTGACGGCATATACCTTATTGAGGACATACGTTACTGATGGTATATACCTTATTTAGGACATACGTTACTGACGGCATATATCTTATACGTTACTGATGGCATATACCTTATTGAGGACATACGTTACTGATGGTATATACCTTATTGATGGCTTATACGTTACTGACGGCATATACCTTATTCAGGACATACTTTACTGACGGCATACACCTTATTGATGACCTATACGCCACTGATGGTATATACCTTATTGAGGACATACGTTACTGACGGCATATATCTTATACGTTACTGATGGCATATACCTTATTGAGGACATACGTTACTGATGGTATATACCTTATTGTTGGCATACGTTACTGACGGCATATACCTCATTGTGGAGATACATTACGGATGGAATATACCTTATTGAGGACATACGTTACTGACGGCATATACCTTATTGAGGACATACGTTACTGACGGCATATACCTTAATGAGGAAATACGTTACTGATGGTATATACCTTATTAAGGACATACGTTACTGATGGCATATAATTTATTGATGACTTATACGTTACTGACGGAATATACCTTGTTGAAGACATAAGTTACTGATGGCATATACCTTATTGAAGACATACGTTACTGATGGCATATACCTTATTGAGGACATTGAGGACATACGTTACTGACGGCATATACGTTATTGATGACTGATACGTTACTGATGGCATATACGTTATTGATTACTTATACATTACTGATGGCATATACATTATTGTGGACATGCGTTACTGACGGTATTTACCTCATAAAGTACATACGTAACTGATGGCATACACCATATTGAGGAGGCATATACCTTATTGAGGTCATACGTTACTGACGGCATATACTTTATTGATGATTTATACGTTACTGATGGCATATACATTATTGTGGACATACGTTACTGACGGTATATACCTTATTAAGTACATACGTTACTGATGGCATACACCATTTTGACGAGGCATATACCTTATTGAGTACATATGTTACTGACGGCATATAACTTATAGATGATTTATACGTTACTGATGGCATATACCTTATTGAGGACCTATTTTATTGATGGCACAAACCTTATTGAGGACATACGTTACAGACGGCATATACCTTATTGAGGACATACGTTACTGACGGCATATACCTTATTGGGGACATACGTTACTGATGGCATAAACCTTATTGAGGACATACGTTACTAACGGCATATACCATATTGATTATTTATACGTTACTGATGACATATACCATATTGAGGACATATGTTACTGATGGCATATACCTTCTTGAGGACATATGTTATTGACGGCATCTACTTTATTCGTGACGTATACGTTACTGACGGCATGTAACTTTTTGAAGACATACGTTACTGATGGCATATACCTTATTGAAGGCAGACGTTACTGATGGCATATACCTTATTGAGGACATTGAGGACCTACGTTACTGACGGCATATACGTTATTGATAACTTATACGTTACTGATGGCATATACATTATTGTGGACATACGTTACTGACGGTATATACCTTATAAAGTACATACGTTACTGATGGCATACACGATATTGAGGAGGCATATACCTCATTGAGGACATACGTTACTGACGGCATATACCTTATTGATGACTTATACGTTACTGATAGCATATATCTCATTGAGGACATACGTTATTGATGGCACATAGCTTATTGAGGACATACGTTACTGACGGCATATACCTTATTGATGACGTATTCGTTACTGATGGCATATACCTTATTGAGAACAGATGTTATTGATGACACATACCTTATTGAGGACATACGTTACTGACGGCATTTTCCACATTGATGACTTATACGTTACTGATGGTATATACCATATTGAGGACATATGTTACTGATGGCATATACCTTTTCGAGGACACACGTTACTGATGGCATATACCTTCTTGAGGACATACTTTACTGATGGTATATACCTTATTGAAGACATACGTTACTGATGGCATATACCTTATTGAGGACATACGTTACTGCCCGCATATTCCTAATTGAAGACACACGTTACTGATGGCATATACCTTATTGAGGACATTTGTTACTGATGGCATATACAATATTGAGGAAATACGTTACTGATGGCATATACCTTATTGAGGACATACGTTACTGATGGCATATACCTTATTGATGACTTATACCTTACTGATCTCATATACCTTATTGAGGACAAACGTTACTGACGGCATATACCACATTGATGACTTATACGTTACTGATGGCGTATACCATATTGAGGACATATGTTACTGATGGTATATACCTTATTGCAAACATACGTTACTGATGGCATATACCTTATTGAGGACATACGTTACTGCCGTCATATTCCTAATTGAAGACACACGTTACTGATGGCATATACCTTATTGAGGACATTCGTTACTGATGGCATATACATTATTGAGGAAATACGTTACTGATGGCATATACCTTATTGAGGACATACGTTACTGATGGCATATACCTTATTGATGACTTATACGTTTCTGATGGCATATACCTTATTGAGGACATTCGTTACTGACGGCATATTGCTTATTGAGGACGTACGTTACTGATGGCATATACCTTATTGAGGACATAGGTTACTGACGGCATATACCTTATTGAGGACATACGTTACTGATGGCATATACCTTATTGAGGACATACGTTACTGATGGCATATACCTTAATGAGGACATACGTTACTGGCGGCTTATACCTTATTGAAGACATTTGTTACTGACGGCATAAACCGTATTGAGGACATACGTTACTGACGGCATATACCTTATTGATGACTTATACGTTACTGATGGCATATACCTTATTGAGGACATACGTTACTGACGTCATATACGTTATTGATGACTTATACGTTACTGATTGCATATACATTATTGTGGACATACGTTACTGACCGTATATACCTTATAAAGATCATACGTTACTGATTGCATACACCATAATGAGGAGGCATATACCTTTTTGAGAACATACGTTACTGAAGACATATACCTTATAGATGACTTATACGTTACTGATGGCATATATCTTATTGAGGACCTATTTTATTGTTGGCACATACCTTATTGAGGACATACGTTACGGACGGCATATACCTTATTGAGGACATCTGTTACTGACGGCATATACCTTATTGGGGACATGCGTTACTGATGGGATATAACTTATTGAGGACATACGTTACTGACGGCATATACCATATTGATGACTTATACGTTACTGATGTCATATACCATATTCAGGACATATGTTACTGATTGCATATACCTTCTTGAGGACATACGTTACTGACGGCATATACTTTATTGATGACGTATACGTTACTGACGGCATATACCTTTTTGAAGACATACGTTACTGATGGCATATACCTTATTGAAGACATACGTTACTGCTGGCATATACCTTATTGAGGACATTGAGGACCTACGTTACTGACGGCATATACGTTATTGATGACTTATACGTTACTGATGGCAAAAACATTATTGTGGGCATACGTTACTGACGGTATATACCTTATAAAGTACATACGTTACTGTTGGCATACACCATATTGAGGAAGCATATACCTTATTGAGGACATACGTTACTGACGGAATATACCTTATTGATGACGTATACGTTACTGATGGCATATACCTTATTGAGGACATACGTTATTGATGGCACATACCTTATTGAGGACATACGTTACTGACGGCATATACCTTATTGATGACTTATACGTTACTGATGGCATATACCTTATTGAGGACATACGTTATTGATGGCACATACCTTATTGAGGACATATGTTACTGACGGCATATACCTTATTGGGGACATACGTTACTGCCGGCATATTCCTTATTGAGGACACAACTTACTAATGGCATATACCTTATTGAGGACATACGTTATTGATGGCATATACATTATTGAGGAAATACTTTACTGATGGCATATACCTTATTGAGGACATACGTTACTGATGGCATATACCTTATTGATGACTTATACGTTACTGATGGCATATACCTTATTGTGGACATTCGTTACTGACGGCATATTGCTTATTAAGGACGTACGTTACTGATGGCATATACCTTATTGAGGACATACGTTACTGGCGGCATATACCTTTTGTAGGACATACGTTACTGATGGCATATACCTTACTGAGGACATACGATACTGATGGCATATATCTTATTGAGGACATATGTTACTGGCGGCTTATACCTTATTGAGGACATACGTTAATGATGACATATACCTTATTGAGGACATACGTTACTGACGGCATATACGTTATTGATGACTTATACGTTACTGACGGCATATACCTTATTGAAGACATACGTTACTGACGACATATACCTTATTGAAGACATATGTTACTGATGGCATATACCTTATTGAGGACATACGTTACTGATGGCATATACCTTATTGAGAAAATACGTTACTGACGGCATATACCTTATTGAGGACATACGTTACTGATGGCATATACCTTATTGAGGACATACGTTACTAATGGCATATACCTTATTGAGGACATACGTTACTTATGGCATATACCTTATTGAGGACATACGTTACTGATGGCATCTACCTTATTGATGACATACGTTACTGCAGGAATATACCTTATTGAGGACATACGTTATTGATGGCATATACCTTATAGAGAACATACGTTATCGACGGCATATACGTTATTGATGACTTGTACGTTACTGACGGCATATACCTTATTGAAGACATACGATACTGATGGCATAAACCTTATTGAGGACATACGTTACTGACGGCATAAACCTTATTGTGGACATACACTTTATTTATCATTGATACTGAAGTGTACATTGTTTTGACATGCTTGATGACATATACTGTAGAGTAAAATAATTTCCTTGATGACATATACTGTAGAGCACATTTATTTCCTTAATGACGTATACTGCAGTGTACATTTCCTTGATGGAATATAATGTAGTGTACATTGCCTTCGCGACATATACAGTACTATGGAATACATTGTCCTGATGGTATGTACTGTAGAATATATTTCCTTGATGGCATGTAATGTAGATTACATTACCTTGATGACATATACTATAGAGAACGTTTCTTTGTTTACATATACTGTAAAATACATTTTCTTGATGACATATACTGTAGTGTACATTTCCATTATGACACATACTGAAGTGTACATTAACTTGATGACATATGCTGTAGTGTACATTACCTTGATGACATATACTGTCGAATACATTGCTCTGATGGCATTTACTGTAGAATACATTTCCTTGATGACATATAACGTAGAGTACATTACCTTGATGGCATATACTGTAGAGTATATTTCCTAGTTGATATATCCTGTAGAATACATTTCTTTGATGACATTTACTGTAGAATACATTTCCTTGGTAACTTACATAGAAGAATACATTGCCATAATGGCATTTACTGTAGAGTGCATTTACTTGATGACATATACAGTAGATTACATATGCATGATGATATATACTGTAGTGTATATTTCCGTTATGACATATACTGTAGAATACATTTCCGTGATGACATATACTGTAGTGTACATCACCATTGATGACATATATTGTAGTGTACATTACCTTGATGACATATACTGTCGAATACATTGCTCTGATGGCATTTACTGTAGAATACATTTCCTTGATGACATATAACGTAGAGTACATTACCTTGATGACATATACTGTAGAGTATATTTCCTAGTTGATATATCCTGTAGAATACATTTCTTTGATGACATTTACTGTAGAATACATTTCCTTGGTAACTTACATAGAAGAATACATTGCCATAATGGCATTTACTGTAGAGTGCATTTACTTGATGACATATACAGTAGAGTGCATATTCATGATGATATATACTGTAGTGTATATTTCCGTTATGACATATACTGTAGAATACATTTCCTTGATGACATATAACGTAGAGTACATTACCTTGATGACATATACTGTAGAGTATATTTCCTAGTTGATATATCCTGTAGAATACATTTCTTTGATGACATTTACTGTAGAATACATTTCCTTGGTAACTTACATAGAAGAATACATTGCCATAATGGCATTTACTGTAGAGTGCATTTACTTGATGACATATACAGTAGAGTGCATATTCATGATGATATATACTGTAGTGTATATTTCCGTTATGACATATACTGTAGAATACATTTCCGTGATGACATATACTGTAGTGTACATCACCATTGATGACATATATTGTAGTGTACATATCCTCGATGACATATATGGTATACAGTGTATATTTCCTTGATTATATGTACTGGAGAGTATATTTCCTTGAGGACATATAATGTAGTGTACATCTCCTTGATAACATACAAAAAATATATATGTATACCGTAAAATACATTTTTTTGATGACATATATTGAAGTGTACATTTCCTTGATGGCATATACTGTATTGTACATATTCATTACATTAACTTGATGACATATACAGTTGTGTACATTACCTTGATGACATATACTGACGAATACATTGCCTTGATGACATATACTGTAGATTACATTTCCTTGATGACATATACTGTAGAATACATTTGCTTGGTGACATTCACAGAAGAGTACAGTACAGTGAGGACATATATTGTAGAGTGCCTTATATGACATATGCAGTAGTTTACATTTCCTTGATGACATATACTGAAGTGTACATTTCCTTTATGACATATGCTGTAGAGTACTTTCCGTGATGACATATACTGTAGCGTAAATTTCTTTAATGACATATACTATAGGAAACATTACCTTGATGACATATATCGTAGAATACATTACCTTGATGACGTAAACTGTGGTGTACATTTCCTCAATGGCATATACTCGAGTGTAAATTTCTTTGATGACCTATACTGTAGTGTACATCTCAATGCTGACATATACTGACAGTATTGAGATGTACGCTACAGTATAAGTCATCAAGGAAATGACGTAAACTGTAGTATACATTCGCTTGATGACATATATTGTAGTGTACATTACCTTGATGGCATATTCTGTACTGTACAATTCCTTGATGACATATACTGTAGTTTACATTACATTGATGACATATACTGTAGTGTACATTTCCTTGATGACATATACTGTAGTGTACATTTCCTTGATGACATATAATGTAGTTTACATTTCTTTGATGATACATACTGTAGTGTACATTACCTTGATGACATATACTGCAGCGTACATTTCCTGTATGAGAAATACTGGAGTGCACATTTACTTGAATACTTATGCTGTAATGTACATTACCTTAATGATATATACCTTAATGACATATATTATAGTGTACATTTCCTTGATGACATATAATGTAGTGTACATAACCTTGATGACATATACTTTAGTGTACATTACATTGATGACATATACTGTAGTGTACATTTCCTTGATGACATATACTGTAGTGTGCATTTCTATGACATATACTGTAATGTACATTACCGTCAGGACATATATTGTAGTTTAAATTTCCTTTGTGACTTATACTGTAGTGTACATTTCCAAGTGAACTTATACCGTAGTGTACATAAACATGATGACATATACTGCAGTCTCCATTTTATTGTCATATACAGTAGTGTACATCTCCTTGATGGCATATACTGTAGTGTACATTTCCTTGATGACATATATCTGCAATTTCATTTGTGATGAAAGTTGAACTGTTCTCATTAGACTGTTTTACTCAAAATTTCATCATCAATGCAAATTCATTGATGGTGAAATTTTGAGTATTTTCATTTGTCTATATTGGTGAGGAATCTTTTTGGGGCAGTCTTTGGGACGTATATAAACAGACTCTGGGAGCAGCTCAGCAGTTGAGTTGAGTTCTGTTATACAACGTTAATTTGAATTGAATGCTTTTAAAAATATAAAATATATTTGTTAGAGGGTTTACTTATTATTTGTTGTAATACTGAAATTGGATATTTGGACCCAAATCGGAAATATTGGAAATTAATTTGTACTGAAAGGATAATTAACATTTGAATTAAAGAGACACTTACTATTGTGAATTAAAGAAAATCTTCTTGTTTTGGAATAAAGAGACACTTACTGTTTTGGATAAAAGAGACACTTACAATTTTGGATTAAAGAGACATTTACTGCTTTGGATAAAAGGGACGCTTACTGTTTTGGATTAAAGAGACAATTGCTAATGTGAATTAAAGGAGCATTAGATAATTTTATCTGGACTTAATTAAAAAATTGGATATTAATAAAAAAAATGTTTCTGTATATTTTGTTAGTGAATATTTTATCTAATAAATGTGTTAATAATATCTTTTTTGTTACTGGTTTCCTTTCGTGTTACATTTTACTCGTTACAGAAATTGGGGGCTCGTCCGGAATAGAAACATATACGGTGATTTAATCCATTGCTTTTGGCAATAATACAATATTAAATAATAGAAGCACAAAAGTAATTGTACATTTTGTACATTTCAATATTAATATTAGAGTGAAACCAGCTTCATTCAAAATGGTTTCTGATCTTGAAATATGTGTTGCTACTCCTACCCATGAGGAGTTTGCTTCACTTAAAGAAGATGAATTGTTACTGCTTGCAAAACATTTCAAGTTATTGAAATATAAATCTTCTATGAGAAAATCTGAGATTAAAATTATTTTGGTGCAAATTTTGTTTGATGAAGACATTTTTGGAGAGGAAGCATTAAATTTGTTGTTGAAAATAGAATATGATTTAAAATTAAAAGAAATTGAATTATAAAATATAAAATCAAATGAATTGAGGAAACTAGAAAAAGGAAAAGGAAAAAGAAGAAAGAGAAAAAGAAATAGAACTGGAAAAATTGACATTGGAAACAGAAACAAAATGAAATGAAATTGCAATGAAATTAAAGGAAGAAAATGAAACAAGAGATTTGAATAAAAGATGGGGAAAATAGATTTGGCAAGAAAGGCATGTTCACTTTCACAACCACTCTCCCTCTCATCTCCGTTTGATGTTAATAAATGTATTAGATGTGTACCCCCTTTTCAAGAAAAGGAAGAGAAAATTGCTGAAAATTTTTAATTTTCAAAAGAATATTGGACATTTCTTTTCTAGAGCGTTTTAACTGGTGAAGCCCGTGAAATTTACACGCAAATGCCAGTAGAACAAAGCTCTATCTAAGATACTGTCAAAGAAGTGATTTTTAAAGCTTTTGAATTGGTACCCGAGGCATATAGGCAAATGTTTAGAAATTGTAAGAATAAAAGTGATAAAACACCTGTTGAATTTGCTCGACCCAAAGAACAATTATTTGATAGATGGTGTGTATCCAAGGAAATTGAGCGCAATCATGATTAGTTAAGGCACCTTGTTTTAATTGAAGAGTTCAAGAAGTGATGTTCAACCTGTTTAGATGAGCGAAATGCTGAAACTTTGGAAGATGTTGCACGTTTGGCGGATGATTATTTGCAACTCAAAGTTTCTTTTGTTCAAAAATCATGCCCTCGGCAGCATTCTTCATTTAAGAAACCCTCTCACTCCTACGATAGTACTTTTAAATCTCAGTCTCGTACTTCCAATACTAGTACTTCTAAACATCAAGCATCTAATGAGAATACTGATCAAAAATACTCAAATTACTTATTGCAAAAAGGAAAGTCACATCATTTCTGAGTGATTTACTTTGAAAAGGAAGCAACAACGATAAGAGGGCATAAAACCTACTGGTTTCACCTATTTAAGGTCTAAACCCCAGTCTTGTGTTGGAAGCAATGCAATGTTTGAGGTCAAGAAATCCCTGTCTGATTACGTTATGGAGACTTATTTCGACCAAACCTATCCATATTAAAATATTACGTGGCACAGAAGCTTCTCAATCTCTTATATTAGCAGATACGCTGCCTTTTTCTGAGAAGACTTATTCTGGTGCTAATGCATTTATTCAAGGGCTGGAGTGCGGTTATGTGACTGTCCTTCTCCATAATATGTATTAGTCATCAGATTTGGTTACTGGATCTTTGACTGTGAGAATAAGATCTTCTTTGCCATTAGAACGTATCCATTTGATACTAGGCAATGACCTAGCTGGAGATAAGGTCGTGTTTAATCCACTTGTATTTGACAAGCCTTCTTTAGATCAAACTTCTGATCCCGTTGAGCAAGAAATATCTGATTTATATCCGGCTTGTGCAGTTACTCGAGCTATCAAAAAAGGGCCATTGAGAATGATCTTTTTTCTGACATTAACTTGGCTGATACGTTTATTGGTCAGTCTTTTAATACAGAGGTTTGTCTGTTTGCATGTTTGTTTCTGTGTTTTGTGGTTGACTGTCCTCCTTGAATGCTACTTTCCCTGTCCGATCTTTTTATATTTCTTTACGAAATCTCTTGATATTATCCCATCTGAATCTCAGACAGACTACAGTGAAAATAACATTCACTTACCAGACCATTCTCCTTCTATAAGTTTGAATGACAAAAATCATGACAAACTATCGAGATCCTAACTTATAGGTAAACAGCATAGAGATCCTGAGATTTCTTGCCTATTTGATAGGCCGTTAGTGAAGAAGACGCTTCACAAAAAAGAGTATGATAATGGGCGAAATATTGCAGTCTCGGTTTGATTGAGAGTCCCAGTTTGTTATTTTACTAATCATGGGATTCTAATAAGAATTTGGAGACCACCTAATATCCCCGCTGATGATGAATCAACTGTCAATTGCCAATTTGTGATTCCTAGTTCATATCGTCGGGGAATACTCAGTTTGGCCCATGAAACTCCAATGTCTGGTCACTTAGGTGTCAATAAGACATGTCACAAGTATTTGTGTCATTATTATTTGCCAAAAATCTAAAAGGATGAAAACCCAATCAGCAGATTCCCAAAGCAAGTCTCAACCAATTCCAGCCTTTGACGATACTTTCATAGAATAATCGTGGACTGTGTTTGCCACTTGACCAATACGAAGTCTGGTAATCAATATCTGTTCACGATTATGAGTGCGTCAACAAGATTTCTTGAAGCTATTCCACTTAGGACTATTAAGACAAACTCTATTGTGAAGGCTCTGATCATGTTTTTCACATTAGTTGACCTTCCAAAATAATATGTCCCGTCTGATCAAGGGTCAAATTCCATGTCTGGTATATTTCAACAGGTCATTGAAAGAGTTAAGAATTCAACAATTTATGTCTTCGGCTTATCATCCAGAGAGTCAATGTTCTCTAGAAAGATTTCACCAGACACTGAAAAACATGATTATGTCACATTGTTTAGAGACTAATAAAGACTGGGATTAGGGCATACACCTTTTAACTTTCGCCGTTTGGGAGTCGGTGTCCAGGAATAGCCCTTTTGAGCTAGTTTGTGGTCACATTGTTCGTGGACCACTTACGTTACTTAAATGGAAAATTCTCTCAGACGAAGACAATTCTTTGAATCTTCTACAGTACGTATCTGATTTTAGACATAATTTGTCGAAAGCTTGTGAGGTAGCTCAGTCTGTTCTCAACTAATAGGATAACAAGGTAAGATTTGACTGCTCAAGAAAGAAATTTCAAACCTAGTGATACAGTTCTTGCTTTATTTCCTATTCCTGGAAAGGCTTTACAAGCTCGGTATCACGGTCCTTATACAGTAGAGAAAAGGATCATTGATTTAAATTATATAATCAATACTCCTGGAAGGCGAAAGCAACGTCAACTTTGTCATATCAATATGTTAAAAGAATAGTTGACAGAGAAAGCCTTCCTTCACGTGTAGTTTGCTCTGTCCCACTTGAAAATTCGAATGACGGAGCACAGAATGAGAATGACGGAGCACAGAATGAGAATGACGGAGCACAGAATGAGAATGACGGAGCACAGAATGAGAATGACGGAGCACAGAATGAGAATGACGGAGCACAGAATGAGAATGAACAGTTTGACAACAATGATCCTGGTTTAGCAAAATTACAAAACAGTGACATTTTGAAAAATCTTGAAGAAAAGCTGACACACCTAGAACCATCACAGATACAAGAGCTGAAATAGTTAATACATGAATATGAGCATTTATTTTCTGGTGTTCCAACAAGAACTGACACAATTTATCATGATGTCGATATTGGAATTTCTACTTCAATAAAACAGCATCCATACCGAATGAATCCTTCTAAACAACAGTATCTCAAAGAAGAAATTCAATACCTATTGGACAATGATTTCATAGAACCAAGTAAAAGTGACTGGAGTTCACCATCTATTCTTGTATCAAAACCGTATAATACATACCGAATGTGTACTAACTATAAAAAGGTCAACAGTGTCACAAAAACTGATTCATTTCCAATTCCACGAATTGACGACTGTATTGACAAAATTGGAAATGCAACATATGTTACAAAATGTGATATTTTAAAAGGATTTTGGCAAGTTCCTCTCACAGAAAGAGCAAATGAAGTTTCACCATTTGTAACTTCAGATGGACTATTTCAATATAAAGTTATGCCATTTGGAATAAAATATTCGCCAGCAACGTTTCAACGTCTCGTCAATATGTTAATCTCCGATTAAGATGGATGTGACGCATACATCGATGATGTGATCATTTACAATAACTCACTAGATGACCATTTACTACGGTATCCTGTTAGGGCCATCTTACCATCGCATCTTACCAACGAACATCGACCTAGATGGTAAAATGCGATGGTCGATGGTAAGATGTGATGATAAGATGCGATGGTCGATGGTAAGATGCGATGGTCGATAAAAAGATGCGATGGTAAGATGCGATGGTCGATGGTAAGATGCGATGGTCGACGATAAGATGCGATGGACCATCGATGATCGCATCTTATCATCGACCATCGTATCTTACCACCGCATCTCATCATTGACCATCGCATCTTACCATCGCATCTTACCATCGACCATCGCATCTTACCATCGCATCTTACCATCGATCATCGCATCTTACCATCGACCATCGCATCTTACCATCGACCATCGCATCTTACCATCGCATCTTACCATCGATCATCGCATCTTAACATCGACCATCGACTTATGACACACGTGCTACGGCCATTCTTGGATCGAACTTCCAAGGCGGTAGCCCTATTGTCAACCATTTTGTGTTTGTGATGTCGTTTGCATTTAGATTACTTTTGCCTTCTTGTTTGTCTGTTTGCGTGTTTGTTTCTGTATTTTGTGGTTGACTGTTCTCCTTGAATGCTACTTTCCCTGTCCGATATTTTTATATTTCTTGACCAAGTTTTCCATTCCCGAATATGGCAAACAAGTGTTTGTGGGCGAGTGAGGAGTGCATACATTGGAGAAACACATGAAACTTAATTATATAAAGGAAAGTGGACACATTTCATAATCAACTTTTTAAATGACACTAATTGATTATAACTATGCATAAAACAGGCAGTGCCTCACATTTTAAGGTCAAGCATCCTTATATTATACTTGTTGTCTGAGTACCTAAAAAACAATAAGAGCGTGGTGGGGGCAGTGCCGGTCTGGAACTTATCTAGTTAGTCCGTTTATAGGGTATAGATCCAGGTTTTAAAAAGGATGTCCGCAATCCGAGTTTGGTGAGTATTTTTTCGACGATGTATATAGACGCGCGCCCTGCCACCCTTCCTCTCCCCACTGGAACCTACACAAACCCAGACACAGAAGGGTGACAATGCCAAGTTTGTTGTACTTCTGAATTCCGAATTCCGAAGTTTGAGGTCTGATGGATTGCCCGCGTCTACAGGTGAGCTATAATTCCGTAATAAAGCCAAACAAAAAGTATGGGTGTTCAGGCAGGGTTTCAACCGAAAAAACAGGTAGGATCGGGTTAACCTAAACACACATAACTTTTCGCAATGCCTAAGTTGAACGCTCATATAAAATGAGAGAGAGAGAGAGAGAGAGAGAGAGAGAGAGAGAGAAAGGAGAGAGGGTGTCGATAAAACGAAGAAGGTGCCTAATATACATTACAATTGATGCGAAGGTCGATGGTAATATGCGATGGTCGATGGTAAGATGCGATGGTCGATGGTCCATTGCTTCTTACCATCGACCATCGCATCTTACCATCGACCATCGCATCTTACCATCGCATCTCACTATCGACCATCGCATCTTACTATCGATCATCGCATCTAACCATTGCATCCTACCATCGATCATCGCATCTTACCATCGACTTAGGTTGTAATTTACAGACCATTAGAAGTTTCTTCGATCCTGTTACTGATGCGAATTTAACCGTCAACCTCAACAAAAGTGAATATCGTCGCGCAGTTGTAACAATTTTAGGACATGAAGTGGGACAGGGTCAGGTTAGTCCTACTGAGGCTGAGGTCAAGGCTATTTCTGAATTTCCTGTACCGACTTGTAAAAAGCAATTGATGCGTTGATGCAATTGATGCAACTGATGCTCGGTATGGCTGGTTGTTATAGAACATGTTGTCATACTAATAACGTTTCAGTCATTGCTGAACCTTTGACAAATCTGTTGAGGAAAACAAATACATTTATTTGGACTGGAAAATGCCAAAAGTCATTTGACAAATTAAAAAACACAATGATGAGTGCACCAAAGTTTTCAGAACCAAATTTTTAATTTAAATTAGCAGTTGATGATTGGTGCTGAAGCAATACTTCTGCAGGAAGAAAACAATGGTGTTGGTCATACAGGTTGCTACTTTTCGAAGACGTTCAACAACCATCAGAACATTATTCAACTATTGAAAAAGAATGTCTTTCGATCATTTCGGCATTACAACATGATGAAGTGTATTGAACTTCATCTATTTCGCCAATAGTTGTCTTCAGTGATTACAATCCACTCACATTCATAAATAAAATGAAAAACAAAAATCAATGATTGATGAGATGGTGTTTGATGTTGCAAGAGTACGATATTGAGATAAAACATGTCAGAGGGAAAGACACTTTAATTGTAGATTGCTTATCTCGTATTTAAGATGCTTGATTATATTTAAATAAGTGTAACTTAATATATATGTTAACACTTTTTGATTTTGAAAAGAAAAAATATCATGTTGAAAAATATGTTATGACATATTTGTTGAAATTAAAATATTATTACATTTTCAAAAGATTGCTTTATTACAGAAATCATTATTTTTCTTTAAGGGGTAAGGTGTTACCTATGTCTGAATGTGTGCATGTATTATTGCACGCTTATTACTGATTTGGCCTTGAAAAAAGTTAAAAGTCGTGTAGATGTAAACGAGTTAAAAGTCGTGTAGATGTAAACGTGTTAAAAGTCGTGTAGATGAAAACGTGTTAAAAGTCGTGTAGATGTAAACGTGTTAAAAGTCGTGTAGATGTAAACGTGTTAAAATCGTGTAGATGTAAACGTGTTTGCCGTGTAGTCAGGTTGTTTATGCAAAAGTTCATTTGTGATTAAATTTGGACTATTTTCATTGGACTATATTGGTGGGGAAGCTTTTAGGATAGTCTTTGTGCGGTATACAAACAGACTCCGGGAGCAGCTCAGCGTTTGAGTTGAGTTCTGTTCAATAAAAGGTTAATTTGAATTGGATGCTTTTAAAAATATAAAATATATGTGTGAGAGGATCTTTTTATTTCAGCTGCCGAAGGCATCTGACCCTTATATGGCGTTTATATCTGTCTATAGTTAATATACTGTGACGCATGTAAGTGGCGATAAGCATGCTTTACAATTTGAATTCCTAGAGAACTTGTCTGAAAAACTTGAATGGTATAAGCACATATTTTGTAATGTTGAAAGGTTACCATTTCACTTGCTGAAATGACGTTTTCGTAAACCAGTCTACTGAAATGAAGCATGTAATCATTATTATTATATGTATATTAGCGATGAAACAGTCACAAGCCTCTATAGCGCAGTCCATTGAGGCGTCGTGTTAGTGCCGAGGAAGGTAGGGTTTAAGCCTGCTGATTTCGTATTTTTTGTACGATTTTCATTATTATGGTTTTCATTATTGCTAATGGTAAGGTAGCAACAGTTCCTTTACATTTTTCACTTTGATAACGCAATCTTATAATTACACATGGTAACAGTGAACAGTTTATATGTATTGTATTGCACACTCTAACGCACACGTATCCCTTACCTGTGAACAATTGTATTTCTGTGCGGATGTGTACTTCTAGCACGTCGTGTTACAAGGATGAATTGTAATCAATATGTAAGGCATGTCAAGGTATTTGAACAGAAAGAAGCGAGGTCGCCCACATTGATTTAAAATACCTGGTAGGAAGAACTGATGGTAAACATCGGGGGAAATGTAACAAAAAACGGTCGTGGCGTGTTTATGTCTCCGTGACAATATTTATTTTTTTCAATATTATTTTAACACCCGTGACTTGATAAATTATTATGTTAACTTCTTGTCTCTCGGCAGCTATTTCACGCTTGCGTAAACCTTGCTCGTTTTTATTGTGCTCATTCATACTAACAGTGAAAATGGATATTTGGACTAAACTGGAAATATGGACTGAAAGGAAAATTAACATTTGGATTAAAGGGACTCTTACTGTTTTGGATTAAAGAGACACTTACTGCTTTGGATTAAAGAGACACTTGCTAATGTGAATTAAAGGAAAATTGTATAATTATATTGGGACTTAATTCAAAAATCGGATATTAATGAAAGACTGGATTTGTTATTCCGAAAGTGAATATTTGAATAAATGTGCTAATTATGTTTTTTTCTTGCTGGTTTGCTTCCTTTCTTGTTACATTTTACTCGTATACGATCCTATACTGTAGAGTACATTTTCTTGCTGGCATATACTGCAGTGTACATTTCCTTTATATGACTTGTACTGTAGTGTACATTTCCTTGATGTCATATACTGCAGTGTACACTTCCTTGATGACTTATTCTGTGTGTACATTTCCTTAGTGATATATACTGTAGTTTACATTTCTTTGATGACTTATACTATACAGTCCATTTCCTTGATGACCTATACAGTTGTGTACATTACCTTGATGACATATACTGTAGAGTACATTTCCTTGATGACTTATACCGTAGAGTACATTTCCTTGATGACTTATACCGTTGAGTACATTTCCTTGATGACATACACGGCAGTCTACATTTCCTTTATGACTTACACTGTAGTGTAAATTTCCTAGATTACATATACTATAGTGTACATTTCCATGATGACATATACTTTAGTGTATATTTCCTTGAAAACATACACCGTAGTGTACATTGCCTTTATGACATAAGTATACTGTAGTTTATATTTCCTAGATGAGATATACTGTAGTGTACATTTCCTTGATGACATATACTGTAGTGTACATTGCCTTCATGACATATAATGTAGTATTTTCTTCATGGTATATACTGTAGTGTACATTTCCTGCACGGCATATACTGTGGTATACATTTCCTTCATGACATATAATAATTGTACCTATCCTTTATTTCTTTCATGGCATATAATGTAGTGTATATTTCCTTCATGACATACACTGTAGTGTACATTTCCTTCATGACATATACTGAGTGTACATTTCCTGCATGGCATATACTGTGGTGTACATTTCCTTCATGACATATAATGTAGTGTACTTTTCCTTTATTTCTTTCATAGCATATAATGTAGTGTATATTTCCTTCATGACATATACTGTAGTGTACATTTCCTTCATGACATATACGGGGCGTCCGTGGCCGAGTGGTTAGAGTCTCTGACTTGCAATCACTTACCCTTCACCGCTGTAGGTTCGATCCCTCAGGGGCCTAGGAATCTTTATGTGAGGAAGCTATCCAGCTGGCTTGCGGAACGTCAGTGGTTCTACCCAGGTGCCCGCCCGTGCACGAAAATTGCCCGAAGGGGCACCTGGGGTCTTCCTCCACCAGTGGAAGCTGGAAAGTCGCCATATGACCTTAGCTGTTGGTGCGACTATAAAATCCATTTCAATCAATCAATCAATCATGTAGTGTACATTTCCTTCATGGCATATCCTTTAGTGTACATTTCCTTCATGGCATATATTGTAGTGTACATGTCCTTTATGACATATACTGTAGTGTACATCTCCTTTATGGCATATACTGTAGTGTACATTTCCTTCGTATCATATACTGTAGTGTACCTGTCCTTTATGACATATTCTGGAGTGTACATGTCCTTCATGACATATACTGTAGTGTACATCTCCTTTACGGCATATACTGGTGTACATTTCCTTCATATCCTATACTGAAGTGTACATTTCCTTCATATCCTATACTGTAGTGTATATTTCCTTCATGTCATTTACTTAATTTACATAAATATGATAAAATGCGATTATAATAAGGTGCGAATGGATGTTTTGAGCTAAAGACAAACTTGATTTGTTTGTGTTTTTGCCTCCCGATTCAACAATGAATTGAATTCAGGGTTCTGAATTGTTGTAGTTATTTTAGTGAAACGACAACATAATCATGATAAGGGACCAGGCAATATTTATCGGGGTGTTGGGACCGGTGCAAATAAAAATGCTATATAAAAAATAAATACGTCCCATAGCAAGCAAACGAAAAAAAAGGTATAGTCCCATGGCATTTTGCACCATTCCAAATGCCCAGATAAATATTGCCTGGTCCATAAGCACCCTCCTTACCAAATGAGGTTTGCTGTAAGCTTGCAGCGAACAATTTTGTTCACCAATTTTTAATTGTTAGCCAATGTTCGCCACTAGCGGTGATGTTGCGGCAAATATTATGATAATCTTTGGCAAATTTGCCGCAAACTCGCCAAAAAGATATACATTCGCCTGAAAAATTTATTTATTTGAAACGTTCACCATAACATCACCACAAACTTACTTGCATGTTTTTTTGTTCGCCACAACATTGCGATAAATTTTACCAATCAGGTTGTTTCTTTATTGCACGCCGTAACATCACCACAATCTTTTAAATGCAGATTTGCCGTTTCTTTATTCACAGAACACCATGACAAACTTTTCCATTCCGATCTGCTGTATCTGAAGACTCTGTTAGCAAAAATATCATCGCACAACTTAGACTTTATACAAAATTTTATTATTTCCAGTTACTTACTACTAAAGTAAAATTTGCATTTTATGTCAAAGGACGTACCACTTGAACAAGTAATTTAGCCAAGTGTAATTTGTGTCGAGGAACCTTGTTTTTAAACATTTATTTAATTGTATTCATTGCAAGAACATGTTTAAATACCAAACACCATGATAACTGCAACATTTAACACCAGAACAATTAAAATTGTATCCCAAGTGCAAAATAATATGATCAGTATGACCTCAATAGGTAGATGTGTGTATATATACGTTTGTTGGTTTCTCTAGGGTCTGATGCTGATTCTAAGATATCCAGGCACCAGCGGTGCCTATTGGACTGCTACAGTTAGTGACATGTCCATGAAAATGTGAGTAATGAAGAAATGACAGCACACAATATCTCCATGAAAATGGGAGTGATGCAGAAATGGCAGTGCTCAACATCTCCATGAAAATGGAAGTAATGCAAACATGACAGCCCCGACATCTCCATGAAAATGGGAGTAATGCAAAAATGACAGCGTTCGACATCTTCATGAAAATGGGAGTAGTGCAAAAATGACAGCGTTCGACATCTTCATAAAAATGGGAGTAATGCAGAAATGACAGTGCTCGACATCTCCATGAAAGTGGGAGTAATGCAAAAATTACAGCGTTCGACATCTTCATAATAATGGGAGTAATGCAGAAATGGCTGCACTCAACATCTCCATGAAAATGTGAGTAATACAGAAATGACAACACTCGACAAGTCCATGAAAATTAGAGTGATGACAGTGTTCGATATCTCCATGAAAATGAGAGTAAAACAAAAATGACAGTGCACGACATCTCCATGAAAATGAGAGTAATGCAGATGTGACAGCGCCGATATCTCCATGAAAGTTGGAGTAATGCAGAAAAGACAGTGCTCGACATCTTCATGAAAATGAGAGTAATGCAGAAATGACAGCGCTCGATATCTCCATGAAAATGAGAGTAATGCAAAAAAGACAGCAGTCGACATCTCCATGAAAATGTGAGTACTGCAGAAATGACAATGTTCGTCATCTTCATAAAAATGGGAGCAATGCAGAAATGACAGTGCTCGACATCTCCATGAAAGTGGGAGAAATGCAGAAATGACAGCCTTCGACATCTCCATGAAAATGAGAGTAATGCAAAAAGGCAGCAGTCGACATCTCCATGAAAAGGTGAGTACTGCAGAAATGACAATGTTCGTCATCTTCATAAAAATGGGAGCAATGCAGAAATGACAGTGCTCGACATCTCCATGAAAGTGGGAGTAATGCAAAAATTACAGCGTTCGACATCTTCATAATAATGGGAGTAATGCAGAAATGACTGCACTCAACATCTCCATGAAAATGTGAGTAATACAGAAATGACAACACTCGACAAGTCCATGAAAATTAGAGTGATGACAGTGTTCGATATCTCCATGAAAGTGGGAGTAATGCAGAAATGACAGCCTTCGACATCTCCATGAAAATGAGAGTAATGCAAAAAGGCAGCAGTCGACATCTTCATGAAAATGTGAGTACTACAGAAATGACAACGCTCGACAACTCCATGAAAATTAGAGTAATGCAGAAATGACAGCGCTTAACAGTACTCGATGTCTCCAAGAAAATTGGAGTTATGCAGAAATGACAGTATTCTACATCTCCATGCAAATGAGAGTAATGCAGAAATGACAGTGCTCGACATCTCCATGCAAATGGGCGTAATGTAGAAATGACAGCACTCGACATCTCCATGCAAATGGGAGGAATGACAGCACTCGACATCTCCATTAAAATGGGAGTAATGCGGAATGACAGCGCTCGACATCTCAATAAAAATGGGAGTAATGTAGGAATGACAGCACTCGACCTCTCCATGCAAATGAGAGTAATGCAGAAATGACAGCGCTCGACATCTCCACTAAAATGGGAGTAATGCAAAAATGACAGCGCTCGACATCTCCACTAAAATGGGAGTAATGCGGTATGACAGTGCTCGACATCTCCATTAAAATGATAGTAATGCAGAAATGACAGCACTCAACATCTCCATGAAAATGGGAGAAATGCGGAATGACAGTGATCGACATCTCCATGCAAATGGGAGTAATTCGAGAGTGACAGCGCTCAACATCTCCATGAAAATGAGAGTAATGCAGAAATGACAGCTCTCGACATCTCCATTAAAATGGGAGTAATGCGGAATGACAGCGCTCGACATCTCCATAAAAATGGGAGTAATGTAGGAATGACAGCACTCGACATCTCCATTAAAATGGGAGCAATGCAGGAATGACATCGCTCAACATCTCCGTGAAAATGATAGTTATGCAGAATGACAGTGCTCGACATCTCCATGCAAATGGGAGTAATGTGAGAATGACAGCGCTCGACATCTGCATTAAAATGGGAGCAATGCAGGAATGACAACGCTCGACATCTCCAAGCAAATGGAAGTAATGTGAAAATGACAGCACTCGACATCTCCATGAAAATGGGAGTAATGCGGAATGACAGCGCTCACCATCTCCATGAAAATGAGAGTAATGCAGAAATGACAATGCTCGACATCTCCTTGAAAATGGGAGTAATGCAGGAATGACAGCGCTCGACTTCTCCATTAAAATGGGAGCAATGCAGGAATGACAGCGCTGGACATCTCCATTAAAATGGGAGTAATGCAGAAATGATAGATTTTAATTTTGAGAGGCTTTATTTAAATGATGTCAGTTTATTTAAATTGTGTCGATTTATTTCAATATAGTGAATTTAATTAAATTGTTGCACATTTAGTAAAACGAAGGTCCGTTTATTTAGAATTCACAAACTATTATTTAAATCAAACCATTTAGGTTAAATCGTATGGATATATTTAAATCGTGAGGATATAATCTTTAAAGATACGATCTAAATCGTAAGGATATACTTTAAATCGAGAGTATTTATTTAAATAGTGTCGATTTATTTAAATCGTGTCATTTTATTTAAATCCCGTCAATTTATTTAAATATGGTGCAGTCCATGTTAAATAGTGAAAAAAAAATGTTTTCGAGCTAAATATTATTTTTTTTACAAACGGCGTACCATTGTTCTATTTGATAATTTCAGTCAATTATTTAGTTTAAAAAACATCACCAGAACATTGTAGAGAAAGAGTGTTTTATTATGTAAATGAGGTCTGCGGCAAAGTTGCGGTTAACATCACCAGAACCTCATTTGCATATTTGTTTGCTGCAACTTTGCCGCATACTTCATTTGCATGGTAACTGTGTACCGCAATTTCGCCACAAACTTGTTTGACGCAGCTTTGCAGCAACGTTTGCCACAGAGTTGCAGCAAAACAGTCGCCAGAAGTCTATATTGTTGGTGTTAGGGGCCTTTTATGGTCTAAGATCACTGCTTCAATATTTGTAATTGTTATTTCATAATTTCAGTCAATTATTTAGTTTAAAAAACATCACCAGAACATTGTAGAGAAAGAGTGTTTTATTATGTAAATGAGGTCTGCGGCAAAGTTGCGGTTAACATCACCAGAACCTCATTTGCATATTTGTTTGCTGCAACTTTGCCGCATACTTCATTTGCATGGTAACTGGGTTCCGCAATTTCGCCACAAACTTGTTTGACGCAGCTTTGCAGCAACGTTTGCCGCAGAGTTGCAGCAAACAGTCGCCAGAAGTCTATATTTTTGGTGTTAGGGACCTTTTATGGTCTAAGATCACTACTTCAATATTTGTAATTGTTTAAAGTTTTTATTAGGGGGAAAGAATTTGTCTTTAAAAAAGTGTACGTTCCATGGCAAGCTAGCGGAAAAAAAAGTATTGTCCCATGGTTTGTCGTTTTGCACCGGTCCCACCCAACCCCCCACCCACCCGCCCAATAAATATCCCCCTCCCCCCCCCCCCCCGCCCCAATAAATATTGCATGGCCCCTGATGCTCAAGAAACATGCAAAATAGTATAATCCTATAACAAAAGCTATGCGTTTGTATACGATACTGTAACAATGATACCATATAATGAAACTTAAATAGCAATTAAACTTGCTCGAGGTAAACAACCGAACACTGAAATACTCTGCCTGAAGAGACGATCAGTAAGTATATATGTATAATACCCTTTTGTTAGATGCCAACTGTATACAGTTATTTGAGTGCTAAATGAATAGTAATTATAGTAACAACAAAGGGCTTATTCCAATTATGTAGCAAATGTAAGGGTGTGTTTCAAATGACTTTCGACTTAACATTAAACATGGCCAGAGGGAATATTGATAGGGGTTTTAATTGAGGGATTGACTCGCAAAGATATCTGATTTCCTGAGTGTATTTGTACAGACGCTTTACATTAAATAAACTGTGTAAATTAAATACCTAGTGATATAGACAGTTTGTATTGTGTTTGCTTTATGGGGAATTATAGAACGGATGAGCAAATCTACTAGAATTACAAAAGCAGAAATACACAAGTCATATAGAGACCGTTCACTATGCAGTTGTTAAGGAAAACTGTTATTTTATTGGACTAGATCTATAATTAACCAGTGCGCGTGTTAAGGGAATCTGTCATCGTATGTAACTAGATGTATACTAATAAAACCATGAACTTTCTAATAACTACTTGTGTTACTGTATTGGCATAGACGTGAGATTGTTAAAGGACTATGATACAGTATTGACATAGAAGTACTACAACTGTACAAGTGTTAAATGAATACGTAATAGAAATTGACCGGCAGTAACAGTTGTATATAGTTACAGCTACATGTGTACATCTGCGAGATAACACTAACATAATTTCAGTCTTTATACAATAAGTTAATATTAATGCTTACGTTAATTTGTCAATTAATCGAAGGTTAGTTCGTTGACAGAGGAAGTGTACAACAATACAGCATCACGATATATCTGGATATCGTCAAACACCACGATATATCTGGATATCGTCAAACATCACGATATATCTGGATATCGTCAAACACCACGATATATCTGGATATCGTCAAACACCAAAAATATATCTGGATATCGTCAAACACCACGATATATCTGGATATCGTCAAACATCACGATATATCTGGATATCGTCAAACACCACGATATATCTGGATATCGTCAAACATCACGATATATCTGTATATCGTCAAACACCACGATATATCTGGATACCGGCAAACATCACGATATATCTGGATATCGTCAAACACCACGATATATCTGGATATCTTCAAACAGGACGGACGTGTATTATGAGTAATAGTTTAAGTACATTTGAATATACGATATAGTCCTTAAAAGGGATGGATTTTTTTTTGCGTTTTTCTTGGATTAGCGTTCTGGCTAAGAGCTGTTGTAAATAAAAAATAAAAAAGAGATTTCTGTAAATAGGACAACCCTAGATTTGTACGGTTCAGTAAACGACAAATATATTTACTTTTAAGCAGGACTGCTTAGGATTTGCTTCCTGTGGATATTCTGGTGAAGTGAGCTTCGATATATATCTGTAGAAAACGTGACACAGGTTGGAATTGAATTAATAAACGTTCTGCGAAATTCCGTTTCAGTTAAAGAAATGTTAAGATATATTAACACAGGACGTTCTTGAAAGGAGCGTTTCAATACACGAATTATTGAGATATCTTCGAGCAGGACTGTCCTGGATTTGCGTTCTTCATATACAATGGCTACATATGTCCTGACATACGTTGTCTTTGTGTTTACTGTGATGTTATTGTTATTCCCAGGTTTGTACTACTATATATTCATTATCTGTATGAGATTCGCGTCTGAAAAATATTGTCTCCATTTTAGGGTCATGCCTTGAGCGGGTGTCATAATTTCTTAAGTTGTAAGGAGCAACTCTGCCAACTATGTCAGGGTACAGATTTACGAAATATTCAGCCAAATAACCAGCCTTAAGTTTATAAGCAATTACCATTGTTTGGAATGTCTTCCTATGATAACCACCTGATTTCAGTATATCCAGTGACAATGTGGGCTCCTTCATGTTGATTTTTTTCCAAGTGTCTTTCGTATTGGGAGCAACCATCTCAAACAACAGTAGCATATTCAAATATTGGTCTATAAAACGATAAATATATTTGGTTTAAAAGCTTTACGATTGATTAAAAACTTTATTTTTCCGTATCATTCCTAATATTTTAGAGACTGACGTAGTGATATTGGTAATATTTACCGTCATGACTAAGCGTTAACCCCAAGTGTTTATGGTGTTCAACAAAGTTTACTGGCATATTAAAAATCAACGAGGTTGTTGAATACTTTTTTTGGGAGTAAAAATAATAGCTTCAGTTTTAGTTGGATTAAAATCAACAAGCCACTGTTTAGACCAAGCAGATATAAATCGTGATTTAAGATTCCCTCAAGATCTGCAATATTAGACGAAGTACTTTCAAGAGCTGTATCATTTGCAAAAATACGAATAAAATATATCACACTGTATAGTTCTCATCTGAATTGATTTGACGTGTTGTTTAACGGTGCATCAGCAATTCGTTCAGTTATCTCAATCCGACCAAGAGAGAGTGAAAGGATACATAGGGATCCGCGAACCCTGCCATAATCTTACTATTGAATATATTACTTTGTGGCTTGACCTAAATCCCGCCTGGCGGTGTCATTGTTAAATATGATGTATTTCTATATCCATTGCTGTTTACATATTTAAATCTTGGGATAAACATTTTTGAATTGAATTGCTAACGGACTCGGAGGATAAATTCCGATGTACGGGACCTTATTAACGCCGTAGATCTTAGACGTTAACGAGTATTAAAATCAAGAGGTGTCTGACAAAGAGAGCGACAAGTAAATTTGCAACATTATACACGTTTTGTTTGATATTCATCCGTTTAACCAATTATATTATTCACTGTCTTAATAATTATTTAATTAATATACTAATAATGAAAATAATAACTTTATTCAGCATTAATCATTCAGTACAACGTCTATAGCCGATACACGTATTATATACAATACAGTGAGAACATCAAAGAAAAATGTTAAAAAAAAGAAAGAAAAAACAACAACAACATGGTATACAAAATCTACATTGAAGTTTACAGAGAAGCGTTATAGCCTTTTTAAAAAAAGAAATAGGTTGAAATGTGGTAAAGAAATTTAAATTTGCATTTAATTTTGAAGTATAAATGCATAATAAACATATTTTGATAAGTTTATAATTGTTCTGTTCGAGTAATTAGTGTAAGTATAAAAGTCGAATAGGAAATGCAGCTTTTACAGAACACAGTAAACCTAATAACACGCAAAACGACAAACATGAATGGCATATTACGTCACAAACACAAAAACGGTTACATTAACGCATTAATATATTGTATTCATCATATGTACATGTCTACCTTTATTTCCCAAATATGAGTCGGCAAACAATATAGGATTAATGTATTATCATGCGTTAATTTAACACCGGTTAGCAATGGACATGTTTATATGTTCGAACTGAAGCTGGTCGTATGATGGTCAGTGAATTTGATATGAATATTACACATTTTAATTCGTATTAAATAATGTAATCGTGGTTCATATAATGTATTCATTCTTTTTTTGAAGATGTCTCGTTTCAATTAATTCCGTTAATGACAGTTGGCGTCAGTTAAATGTTAAGGTCTCACACATCAGTTAATTTTCCAGTATGGTTACTGTACAGCCTTTCCCAAATTTCTTTTACCTCCGATTGGAGCTAAAATAAATAAATAAATACACATCCTGAGCTTCAATGCCTGGCAGCAGACAGTGTTGTCGGTTTAATTAATATCTTCTGTATAGTCAAGACCTGTAATTTAGAACAATAAAATACAGAAGTTAGCCATGTTGGTATTTTTTCTCGCTCATGTTTATGTGACCCCTATGGAAAATATAAAATGCATAAACTATCTAACTGAATATGTGGTGCTTAGGTCAAACACTTCTGAAATTTGAATGAAACCTCATATCAACATGGGATTTGCTGTATCATCTGTCATTTACACTGCAGATGTATGCTAATGCAAGGAAAGTACATTTTTCAAATTACAAATTGCCTAAAACTGAGACAAAATATCGAAATATTTTCTGTTTTCCTTTTGTCTCTAGGTCCGAGAGCTTTCAGGGGAGATACTAGAGATGTGAGAACATTTGTGACCCACTAAATACCGAGTATGTTAGCCGAATACCTTTAAAAATAATGCGTTAAATAAATTCCGTCCACTCGTCATATGCGTTCTTTTTCACTTGCAGAGACCAGCGTGTCAGTTTCACAGCAGGTCCTGTCTAAAACCCTGCACGACTACTTGTTTACTGATTACGACTCGAACCTGATACCGCTATGCACATCAGGCAGTAACGTTACACTCAGCATGGACGTGGCCCTACGGCAGGTTATGGACGTGGTAAGTTATGTAAAATTTACCTTCTTTGTTTGTTTGTCAGAGATAGCTACCCCGCCAACAACCGACACATTTTACAACATAGGTGCACCGTCTGTAAACCTACTGACGACGAGATATATATATTATAACATATTTTGAGAATTCAAGCTCTATAGGCACATAAATGGCTTAAACTAGTCAGGCCAACCCCAAAACGGAAGTGTTGAATTAAGAGTTACCAACTCATAATTCATTTTAAGCATTTTCAACAACGGGTATTTTAAGAACCCGTGAAAAATTCTATACTTTTAATCGGCACATATACATTACAATATGACCTTAACACATCAATAGAGTTTTGATAAACGGTTTTGTGGTGTAATTCGGCCGTTATTTGGCGGGTTAGTTTCCTTAATAATATAAAACATCACGTATGTAGCCCCATCGTCCGTTTAGGGGCAGAATAGTCTATGCCACTGCTTGTGAGTATTTTCAGTATTTACAGTACGTTTGATCGAAATACGACTTACATGTTGTCTCACACGAATGAATGGTCAAGTGGAAAATATGTAAATGTTTCTGATATTTGAGCCAAATTTGGTACGGGATAGACATGCATACCGCCGTGCCACCCGTATTGAACGTGTGGTTATTTTAGCTTAACATCAGGTCCAGGACAGATCAAAACATCCTGATATTTATAATGAGATAAAAAAAAAAATAATACGTGAATCGTTACGCAGTGTGTGTTCTTGCTTTATATCATTTTTTATAATTTTTCAGAATGAAAGAGATCAGCTCTTGACGGCAAACGTCTGGATTAGATTGGTACGTAGCCATCCTAATGTACTCAATAACAATTTGAACCACCTATTTCTTGTGTCTTTCAATGTCAATTAATGTTGGAACGTATCAAACATTTTTATTCTTCCTATTTCGCTTTGCATGCTACCCATAAAAACTTTCATTAAAACACGAAATAATAATCAATAACAAGCTGCTGAACACTAATGGATAATACAAAAGTGTCCAGAATAATTAATAACGTTTTGTATTTCAGTATGCTATAGTTTAAATTATTTATTTTAATAACCTGTTACGCATCAACGCCTAAAATAGTTGCATTGATTCTTCTCTAAATTAATGAAGCATAACTTTCAATTTCATATTTTGATGTTGTGATCTTATTTTACAATGCGTGTTTTTGGTTGGCTGTGTTCAGTGAATGCTACATTTCCTGTTAAACGTTGTGCATACGTTTACGTCATTTTGTTAACTCAGAAGAGAAACGTGGCTATTTTTGTTTACAAATCTTTTAATAAACGAAATGAATGTTTCAAATAATTGATTTAATTCACAAACTTGTCTGTTGGTAGTAACTACGTGTTTAAATAAAGCACTGTAATGGCTAAAAGCCTTCTCCACGCAAATGAAAGGAATTATTATTAACAAAATATATATATAATGTTATCATAACAAATAATGATATAGTGCATTTGTAAAATCTATTAGTTGTGAATATTGTATATTTTGACTGTCAGTCATATGTGTTGTAAAAAAAAAATGTATATCCTCATGGGCTATTTGCCTAATGGAATTTTGATAATAAACTTGTTCAAAACTTGTTCAAAACATCAAACAGTAATATAATATATAGTGTTCAAAACAATTGTTTGTATAGTTTATTAATTAGTTAATTGATCGCAATCAATTTGATTTAAAAAAAAAATACAAACACCAACACTTAGCAAGTTTTTGATGAATTTATATATTAGAATCCAAACAAGGTTTATTTATGTGTAAACATATCCGACCTTCAGAATGCTAACATAAATAACGTATTAAAATAACAGACAATATGACACACTCAGCAAACACCTTTACAAATGATGCACACTTATATCTCAACATTTCTTTCAATTCTAAGTCGATAAGTATGTCTTAATCGATAGTGACACATGGATTTATGAAATAATTTACAACCAATGGTGTCGGGTTGTTCTAGCCATTGTAATAGGCGATGAACATTGTATGATGTTTATGCTGAATAAAATAATTGAACTGAAATTCAAGTACTTGTATTGTGTAAGGCATTCAGTTTGATTAATTGTTATACTGTAGAATTATGTGACCTTTTCCATTTACAATATTTGAATTTTCATTTAAATTTTTGTCATCTGATAGATTTTGCACACCTCGGATGTTTATCTGTAGATACCTTAATACATAATTTTTTCAAGGACGTTTACTTTATTCATTTAATATCGTATTACATGTATTCGTATTTCCTTCTTGAGTTAAACAAATGTTTGGATCTTAAAAAATCAATAATGTTGTTTTGAGTGTGTTCTGTTTTTAACTATGCCATTCTAAAAAATTATAAGAGACTTTATGCAATTCAATTTCATTTACAACAATAAAACAATATGATAGACATTTAACTTATAAGTTTTGTCCTGGACCTATTGCACCAGCCGTGTCATAAGACTCACTATTGAAACAATACCCCCAAATGGATCAATCGCATCGGCTTTTGTTTTATATTTCAACCATGGTTATATTAGACAAGGGCAGTCCCCACGCTTAATACACCATAGAAGACATATACTATATACACCATAGAATACATATACTATATATACCATAGAATACATATACTATATACACCATAGAATACATATACTATATACACCATAGAATACATATACTATATACACCATAGAATACACATACTATATACACCATAGAATACATATACTATATTACACCATAGAATACATATACTATATACACCATAGAATACACATACTATATACACCATAGAATACATATACTATATACACCATAGAATACATATACTATATACACCATAGAATACATATACTATATACACCACAGAATACATATACTATATACACCATAGAAGACATATACTATATACACCATAGAATACATATACTATATACACCATAGAAGACATATACTATATACACCATAGAAGACATATACTATATACACCATAGAATACATATACTATATACACCATAGAATACATATACTATATACACCATAGAATACATATACTATATACACCATAGAATACATATACTATATACACCACAGAATACATATACTATATACACAATAGAATACATATACTATATACACCATAGAATACATATACTATATACACCATAGAATACATATACTATATACACCACAGAATACACATACTATATACACCATAGAAGACATATACTATATACACCATAGAAGACATATACTATATATACCATAGAATACATATACTATATACACCATAGAATACACATACTATATATACCATAGAATACACATACTATATACACCATAGAAGACACATACTATATATACCATAGAATACATATACTATATACACCATAGAAGACATATACTATATATACCATAGAATACACATACTATATACACCATAGAATACACATACTATATATACCATAGAATACATATACTATATACACCATAGAAGACATATACTATATATACCATAGAATACATATACTATATATTACCATAGAATACATATACTATATACACCATAGAAGACATATACTATATACACCATATAATACATATACTATATATACCATAGAATACATATACTATATACACCATAGAAGACATATACTATATATACCATAGAATACACATACTATATATACCATAGAATACACATACTATATACACCATAGAATACATGTACTATATACACCATAGAATACACATACTATATACACCATAGAATACATGTACTATATACACCATAGAATACACATACTATATACACCATAGAATACACATACTATATACACCATAGAATACATATACTATATATACCATAGAAGACATATACTATATACACCATAGAATACACATACTATATACACCATAGAATACATATACTATATATACCATAGAAGACACATACTATATACACCATAGAATACATATACTATATACACCATAGAATACATATACTATATACACCATAGAATACATATACTATATACACCATAGAATACATATATTATATATACCATAGAAGACATATACTATATACACCATAGAATACACATACTATATACACCATAGAATACATATACTATATACACCATAGAATACATATACTATATACACCACAGAATACATATACTATATACACAATAGAATACATATACTATATACACCATAGAATACATATACTATATACACCATAGAATACATATACTATATACACCACAGAATACACATACTATATACAACCATAGAAGACATATACTATATACACCATAGAAGACATATACTATATATACCATAGAATACATATACTATATACACCATAGAATACACATACTATATATACCATAGAATACACATACTATATACACCATAGAAGACACATACTATATATACCATAGAATACATATACTATATACACCATAGAAGACATATACTATATATACCATAGAATACACATACTATATACACCATAGAATACACATACTATATATACCATAGAATACATATACTATATACACCATAGAAGACATATACTATATATACCATAGAATACATGTACTATATACACCATAGAATACACATACTATATACACCATAGAATACATGTACTATATACACCATAGAATACACGTACTATATACACCATAGAATACACATACTATATACACCATAGAATACATATACTATATATACCATAGAAGACATATACTATATACACATAGAATACACTATAATACACATAGAATACATGTACTATATACACCATAGAATACACATACTATATACACCATAGAATACACATACTATATACACCATAGAATACACTATACTATACTATACATCATAGAAGACATATACTATATATACCATAGAAGACATATACTATATACACCATAGAAGACATATACTATATACACCATAGAAGACAATATACTATATATACCATAGAATACATTACTATATATACCATAGAATACATATACTATATATACCATAGAATACACATACTATATACACCATAGAATACATGTACTATATACACCATAGAATACACGTACTATATACACCATAGAATACATGTACTATATACACCATAGAATACACATACTATATACACCATAGAATACACATACTATATACACCATAGAATACATATACTATATATACCATAGAATACACATACTATATACACCATAGAATACATGTACTATATATACCATAGAATACACATACTATATACACCATAGAATACATGTACTATATACACCATAGAATACACATACTATATACACCATAGAAGACATGTACTATATACACCATAGAATACACATACTATATACACCATAGAATACATGTACTATATACACCATAGAATACACATACTATATACACCATAGAATACATGTACTATATACACCATAGAATACACATACTATATACACCATAGAATACACATACTATATACACCATAGAATACATATACTATATATACCATAGAATACACATACTATATACACCATAGAATACATGTACTATATATACCATAGAATACACATACTATATACACCATAGAATACATGTACTATATACACCATAGAATACACATACTATATACACCATAGAAGACATGTACTATATACACCATAGAATACACATACTATATACACCATAGAATACATGTACTATATACACCATAGAATACACATACTATATACACCATAGAATACATGTACTATATACACCATAGAATACACATACTATATACACCATAGAATACATGTACTATATACACCATAGAATACACATACTATATACACCATAGAATACATATACTATATATACCATAGAATACACATACTATATACACCATAGAATACATGTACTATATACACCATAGAATACACATACTATATACACCATAGAATACATATACTATATATACCATAGAAGACACATACTATATATACCATAGAATACATATACTATATACACCATAGAAGACATATACTATATATACCATAGAATACACATACTATATACACCATAGAATACACATACTATATATACCATAGAATACATATACTATATACACCATAGAAGACATATACTATATATACCATAGAATACATATACTATATACACCATAGAATACACATACTATATACACCATAGAATACACATACTATATACACCATAGAAGACACATACTATATATACCATAGAATACATATACTATATACACCATAGAAGACATATACTATATATACCATAGAATACATATACTATATACACCATAGAATACATATACTATATACACCATAGAAGACATATACTATATATACCATAGAATACACATACTATATACACCATAGAAGACACATACTATATATACCATAGAATACATATACTATATACACCATAGAAGACATATACTATATATACCATAGAATACACATACTATATATACCATAGAATACACATACTATATACACCATAGAATACATGTACTATATACACCATAGAATACACATACTATATACACCATAGAATACACATACTATATATACCATAGAAGACATATACTATATACACCATAGAATACACATACTATATACACCATAGAATACACATACTATATACACCATAGAATACATATACTATATATACCATAGAAGACACATACTATATACACCATAGAATACATATACTATATACACCATAGAATACATATACTATATACACCATAGAATACACATACTATATACACCATAGAATACATATACTATATATACCATAGAAGACATATACTATATACACCATAGAAGACATATACTATATATACCATAGAATACATGTACTATATACACCATAGAAGACACATACTATATACACCATAGAATACACATACTATATACACCATAGAAGACATATACTATATATACCATAGAATACATGTACTATATACACCATAGAATACACATACTATATAGACCATAGAATACATGTACTATATACACCATAGAATACACATACTATATACACCATAGAATACACATACTATATACACCATAGAATACATATACTATATATACCATAGAAGACATATACTATATACACCATAGAATACACATACTATATACACCATAGAATACATGTACTATATACACCATAGAATACACATACTATATACACCATAGAATACACATACTATATACACCATAGAAGACATATACTATATACACCATAGAAGACATATACTATATATACCATAGAAGACATATACTATATACACCATAGAAGACATATACTATATACACCATAGAAGACATATACTATATATACCATAGAATACACATACTATATACACCATAGAATACACATACTATATACACCATAGAATACACATACTATATACACCATAGAATACACATACTATATACACCATAGAATACATATACTATATATACCATAGAAGACATATACTATATACACCATAGAATACACATACTATATACACCATAGAATACATGTACTATATACACCATAGAATACACATACTATATACACCATAGAATACACATACTATATACACCATAGAAGACATATACTATATACACCATAGAAGACATATACTATATATACCATAGAAGACATATACTATATACACCATAGAAGACATATACTATATACACCATAGAAGACATATACTATATATACCATAGAATACATATACTATATATACCATAGAATACATATACTATATATACCATAGAATACATATACTATATATACCATAGAATACACATACTATATACACCATAGAATACATGTACTATATACACCATAGAATACACATACTATATACACCATAGAATACATGTACTATATACACCATAGAATACACATACTATATACACCATAGAATACACATACTATATACACCATAGAATACATATACTATATATACCATAGAATACACATACTATATACACCATAGAATACATGTACTATATACACCATAGAATACACATACTATATACACCATAGAAGACATGTACTATATACACCATAGAATACACATACTATATACACCATAGAATACATGTACTATATACACCATAGAATACACATACTATATACACCATAGAATACATGTACTATATACACCATAGAATACACATACTATATACACCATAGAATACATGTACTATATACACCATAGAATACACATACTATATACACCATAGAATACATATACTATATATACCATAGAATACACATACTATATACACCATAGAATACATGTACTATATACACCATAGAATACACATACTATATACACCATAGAATACATATACTATATATACCATAGAATACACATACTATATACACCATAGAATACATGTACTATATACACCATAGAATACACATACTATATACACCATAGAATACATGTACTATATACACCATAGAATACACATACTATATACACCATAGAAGACATATACTATATACTCCATAGAAGACATATACTATATACACCATAGAATACATATACTATATACACCATAGAATACACATACTATATACACCATAGAATACACATACTATATACACCATAGAATACACATACTATATATACCATAGAATACACATACTATATACACCATAGAATACATATACTATATACACCATAGAATACACATACTATATACACCATAGAATACATATACTATATATACCATAGAATACACATACTATATACACCATAGAATACACATACTATATACACCATAGAATACATATACTATATACACCATAGAATACATATACTATATACACCATAGAAGACATATACTATATACACCATAGAATACATATACTATATACACCATAGAATACACATACTATATACACCATAGAATACATATACTATATACACCATAGAATACATATACTATATACACCATAGAAGACATATACTATATACACCATAGAATACATATACTATATACACCATAGAATACGTATACTATATACACCATAGAATACACATACTATATACACCATAGAATACATATACTATATACACCATAGAATACATATACTATATACACCATAGAAGACATATACTATATATATGGTCATATGTGCGTACTTATACAAGTTTCGCTAAGTTTATGGTATGGCAGACATGATGAGTAGCTTTTTAATTATTCAAATGTTACGAATATTAATTCACAACTTGACTACAAGCTATAGAAAATATTTCTCACATAACATAAAATTATGCGAGACTGCTCTTAGTTTCTTTATATTTATTTTAAAAGCCAATTAATTTCACATTAGTTTTCCAATATCAAACATTGTAATTGTTTATCGATTTAAATGGTCTGGTGTGTTTAAATGGAGAACCTGATTTCAATTTGTGGCGGCCATTTAGCTATATTGCAGATGGAATTGTTCTTTAGCTAGTAAGCTAGAAAAGCGACGACGGTGGACGGAGTAAACCCTATTATAAGTCAGTGTAAATATTTATGTAAAAGTCAGTCATAATGAATTAAATAAGTGCATTTTATGATCATTTGTGCTTGATATTTATTAAACAAATAAACCATTGTAACTATAATAGACAACAAACTAAAGAGAGTATACCATGCATAAAATACACAACCACGTACCAATTCACGTTAAGTCGAATGGCTGACAATAGGTATATGGAACTGGACCACTATTAAAGGGATTGATGCACTATTTTCAAACACATTATATTTAAAAGGACTCTGAAAGACTTGAAAAAAGCTGAAAAAATTATCAAAATGGCGTGACAAATAAAGGATATATGACCTATTGAAAATTTGCAAAGAAACGTAAATGGAGGAGGCCATCTTTGAACGATGACGTCATCGCGCCTTTTTACCATATATGGAATATTGACAAAATGTCTTTTAAAGCAAAGAAAATCACTGCATATGACAAATAAGCATACAATTTGTACATTTTACATCTGTATATCTATTTTTAATCGTGTTGCAGTGATTTTCGTTACTTTAAGGACATTTTGTCAATATGCCATATATGTTAAAAAGGCGCGATTCGTTCAAAGATGGCCGCCTGACCATTGATGTTCATCGCAAATTTTCAATAGGTCACATCTTTTTTATTTTTCATGATATTTCGATAATTCTTTCAGCTTTAATCAAGTTCTTGAGAGCCCTTTTAAATAAATAGTGCATCAACCGTTTAATTTATCACAGACTTACATTATAGCCTAATATGGTGTCACACATGCCATTATACTCCGTCATACTAGAAATTGTGAGTAATCCATCTTCAGAGCTAGCACAACACAGATATAGCAAAAAATCAAGCTCCATTTCAGATTCCACGTTCAGAATGTTGGTCAAAGTGAAAGTAGGTATCAATTCTAGGCCAATTCAGGTCAAATCTGACGAAGAACACAAACAAATCTTACCTCACAAAACGTAGTGCCATTCACTTGTCTCAGCTCTGATTTACCTGATTCTTAAAGCAAAATATCTGGGAATCTACTCTCTACTCACAAATAATAATCAACACTACCTGTGGAGTGTACTTTCATTCACACAGCTTCTCAAATAACACTACTGTCAACTACAAATGGGACTACTTTCGGCAACTACCATTTTGACCCCCTGGTTCCCGGTTCAAGTCCATATAAGACGTAACATAACATAGGTGCAACACGGGGTACCTGCTGGTTCGGCCATTGGCAAATAACTATATTTACTTCTCAAAATTTGATAGGGATCACCTTTTCTAATTCACGTCGTGTTGGTAGGACTGTATAAACCTCAACCCAAATTAATTGTTATGTTTTTGATATAAATATTCAAAATCAATCATGATTACATTAGGGAAGAATTTATTCAAGCGTAACGCACGTTAAAACTGGGGCGAATGCCTAAATGTGAACTTTCATAATACGGGTAAACTTGAAATTTTCTAATTCATTGTTTTTGTGGAAAACTTGACGGCTTGACATCGCCTTCTCATGCTAGTGATACGCCTACGGGTATTGTCTTGTGGAATGCGAGACCATTCTTCTAGCAGCGGAATTCTTAGTTGAGGGATCTTGGTCATTTGGACTACCCGACCAGAAATTGCATTCTGAAGCATGTCCCAAATATGTTCGACTGGGTTCAAGTCTGGGGATCGCGCCGGCCAGTCCATTCGTACGATTGACTCCCTCTTAAGATACTGGGCGATGATTCGAGCTCGGTGTGGACGGGCCTTATCATCCATTAAAATGAAATCTGGACCCACAGCACCAGCATACGGGCGAACATAAACATCAAGAATGTCACTGCAATATTTTTCAGCAGTCAAGGTTGCAATTTCAATGATGTGCAGATCTATTTTTCCCTGCATGCTGATACCCGCCGACACCATGATGGGGTGTGTGTGTGTAATTCTAAGGTTTATAGTCCGTCCGCCAACGAACACGTCAAGGTATACCTGACGCGATTGGCACAATAGAGTCTGGACTTTGCCGACACCATGATTGAACCACTACCATAACGATCATGTTCCGCAATGCATACGTGAGCGAATCGTTTTGCCACGGGTATTTTTTGTCGTCTGCGCTTCATTAGTTACTTCCATCCTGTTTTCGCGGCAGATTATTGGCTATAGAATCATTATCCGCGGATAAAATAATCAGTTATGACAATTCACCTTGATTAGAAAATTTCAAATTCAACATGTTCAATGGAATTCATTTTCAATAAGATTTCGGACAAAAATAAATGTTGTGTACCACTTACGCGACAGACAGACAGCTAAAGCTTTCGAGATGATATGGTGTCTCAGGCCTGATATAGGGTGTGATATGAAAATACCCATTTATTATTCTCTATTAAACTCTACATTTTCCCATACTGCGCACCCATTGTTAAAAAAAATGATCCTTATCAAATTTTGAGTATTTTCTTTTTATTTTAATTTCGTGTGTACCTTACATATACATTATAATCAACCGTTTTTATCAAAACAACTTTATTAGTATATATTATTGACACAGTCAGCATGCGTTGGACTACATTACAGTATATATATATGATATATATGCTTCTCTAATCGGTTCGCTTGTTAAATAAGGGTGTATTTATCTACATATTTGTTTAGGGATGTATAGCTTCTTTTTATTGTTTGTACAAGTGACACCATGGTATTTTATGCTAATGAAGATAAAAAATATATATATTGAGTAAATACACATTCACTTGACTTGACTGCGTGTTTTTGGCTGACTGTGTTTAGTAAATGATCCATTTCATGTTCGGCCTTTTAACCTGCCTTTAGAATGAATACGTTCATGTTTCAACCCTAAACCCGCTAAGCACGACTATAATATCCTTTGCGTTCATTGTAAACACATATTTGCGAGTAACTCGCAGGCTGATCAAGGGTTTATAATGTCCGGCTGCTGATCAGTCATTTCCCCTAAACACCCCTTTGTCACCTAAATTCCTGATGATCAGACGAAAAGTCGAAATTTAGTACTAAATTTTGAAAAGTCGAAATTTAGTACTAAATTTCGACTTTTCGCCCTGAAGATTTCCCTCGACAACTAGAACATTTGATGTTTTAGCTCGATAATAATCAAACTCATCTGATAATTCATTTCACAATTCGGACTACACTTTACACGAAGAGTCAAACTTTTTAATTTTAGTTTTCAACTTTTCGCGTGGTAGTGCGAAACCTATAGTGTTATAAAGTTTACCGGCTAAATAATGCCACGATGAAGAGGTAAAAATTACACTTTTACCGATATTAAGTTCCAAGGTGACGTTTTTTTTATAAAAAGTATTTCTGACCATCCGCATTTAGTTCGTGAATATAATGATGAAGTTTATCTCTTTGTTTATTTATAAATGCATTGCCTTTCTGTCTCAGCCAGGGGCGTAGCTATGTTAAATTGAATGAGCAGGCCCGGTCATCGTTTGAGCACCGACTGTGAACGTATATTAGGTGGGTCCGATGGCTTGCATGGACGGCGATTATTGTGGTTATCGATAATTAAAAGTGTGCATTCTGGAGTACCTCCTGCAGCCATTTTTTTTTATAAAAAAGGAAAAAGAAAAAAAAAAGCTCCTCTAAGAAAACTGAAACTAAATTAGCACTAGTGCATTCTTATACCAGAAACGGTATTGTTCCCTTTATTACCACTCGATCAACATGACTCCAAATATCAAAAAGAAAATACCATTATAGGATGTTTTTTGGCTATAGAAATTATTGTGTTAGTTAAATTTCTCAAAAAAATGGAACTTATACGCAAATTATTTTAATACGTACATTTTGTTTCAGTGTAATGCACAACACGTAATATGTTTGCTGAACTTACTGGTAAATACCAATTAAAAGTAACAGCAACATCAAAATCAAAACTTATTTATCAAGTTTATTTACCTGACATGCAGTATATATGAATTACTTTTACTTATGGCACACTTACTATAGGATATCGTTTAAAACCACCCCACAATATGTTTCTTAAAAACACACGTGTTAAACAAATTAATATTACTTCAACTGGTTTTGATTGACGAGTCATTATCTTATGCAAAACATGTTTGCATGACGTCATTGGTATTAAATATTGTGATGTATAAATAAAAATTTGTGTGGGTGTGTGCACTCGCGCACCTGTTTGCGTTTATGAAGTGCGTTTGACGATGCACCAACAAAGAAAAATGTCATCTGACACCATAAGGCAAGAACATTCAAGCGTGCATCGAGATATGGAATGCACAACGTACATAGAGAGCTTTCTCACCCACATAACTCAGTCGAGTCAATTCGAGTTCTGACTGTTGTCTCCACGCATTGGTTTCATTCTGGTCTTCAACTTTACGTTTTCAAACTATTTAAGCTACTTGCCAAATATTTTAGTCACATTCATTATTTTGTGAACTGAAAATAACTTATGATATGATATAATGTCGTTAAAGTGTCAAGTGTTTGCTTTTGTGGATATTTAACAGGTGTCATTAATCTGAAGGTAATACAATCTCCTGCACCCAGGTCTTTTCAAATTGCACTGAAATATATGCATTTAATATGTTACATTATTTACGTCGCTCTTTTAATTTAAAACCAGACATATCAAATTATATGTCTGGTTTTACATATTCATTAGATAGTCGATAAACTGATATTTTACAATATTTTATCTACGCAGTTTGAAAAGTAGGTATTTCTCTCCCTCAGTAGAATGTGTTATCTGTTCACTGATTTGTGAAATTAAGCAGTTTGAATAAAGTTTGAATATATAATGGAGATGTTATGATTACATAAACTTTCTGCCGTCAGGATGAGACATGCGTATGATATAATGCTGATTTATTTTCAATCTTAATTTTTTACTGAACATATCATGCGGTTTATGTCCTGACTATAAACGATTTTACAGCCATGTTTTAAAACTCACTATGACTGAAATGCACCCATGGTGTATGATGTTGATATTGTAAATCCGTTGCATCATATAAATTTTGTAAAAAATTAAAACTAGTTAAGTGTTAAATAAGAATCATTCATAAATGACTCAATCGTTTCAAAATGTTAAATCGTTCAATTGTATGCATGCCCGGGCCTACAGGGCCTACGCGTAGCTACGCGCCTGTCAACCAATCAGAAACGATACCGGAATCTCGGCAAAGGTCCAACTGTGTTTTAGGAGAACCGTTCTAGACGTTTGTCTTGAAAACAAGCAAGCGTCAGAGATGATCTAGACTAACAATTTTACACGTGCTTTTAGCTATTGAGGTGTACCGGAAGTAAAACAAATCACATTGAGTCCTGTACAATATTTTACAACTTTCACAATGCATGAATACCATAGTGATTTACTTCCTGTATAACTATAAGAACCCATGAGAATGAATTTTAAAAGCCACTATTCTGGCAAAGACTATAATATAACGCATAAAGAAATCATGTATTTTGGCGAATCGGCTGAGTATCGATCAAGATATGGGCGTTTCAAAAATAAACAGAGCGGTCGACAGCGTCAAACATCTGTAACAAATTTCTTTAAATGTTATATAAAAGGACATTGGGCATATCTGTACATGGTCTAAAGGGTAAAATGCTTAAAATAGTCAATCAACATGAATAAATCTAGAGGTTTAGTCCTCAAAAGTGCTCTTTAAATGCAAAATATGCTGATCAAACAAAGTCGGAAGGAACAGGGCAATCATCCTTGTCGCGGCTAACCAGATGTATGCCCCAGATACTTAAGTAGGAGGAGCATTATTTATATGCTTGCGTATCTTGGCCATTTTCAAATATGTAACTTTTGTCATCATATGCAAAGTTTCTTTTATTAATTTCATAACTGTTTAGCTTGTGTTTGTTAGATCTGATAACTTTCATATTATGGTGAGCTTCCGTTGCTGTAAATAAAATGCTTTTGTAGTTATCATGTGTTGTTTGTTTTTAACAACACATTTTTTGACAACTTTACATTTTATTTTTGAGTATTTTTAGCCAAAATGTAAGAGTATGATTTACATCTCAATCCAACAAACTCTACGATTTCTCGTCTTTCATTTTACTAATAATCTTGCTAAGTAGGAGAATGCTTATTTACACGCTAACGTATATTGGCCATTGTCTAATATGTACCAGTAGGGGAGCAGCCTTGATATTTTCCTACATCTTTCAAATATCGCAACCACGCTTGACAACGAAAAGTAGTACGTCATCTTTCGGCAACGTCAAAAAAAAAAAATTGTCCGCCATTTTGAATTTTTTAAAACACATAATTTGGAAAATTGTGACAATTTTTGATCATGAAATTTCATTTCCGCTTTAAGTTTCGTGATTTTCGGCTGTACCGACTTTTTTTTTAGAAGCTTTACTGTGTGATAAATGCAGACCCGCCTTGTAAAATGTCGAAGCGAGGGGCGATAACTCTAAAAGATGCCATTTTTAGAATACGATTAAAACGACAACAACCGTGTGTTTTTTGTTAAAAAATAAACGAGGAGATACTTGAATTGTTGTTTTAGCTCACACATTACATGAATTTTGCTGCATGTCACGAAAAGCATGTTATTTCTTTATCAAAAGTACACGAAAATACGAATTGTTTGACTTAACTGTAATTTTGACTCGACTAACCTCGCAAGAACTGCAGGCGCGTATTCGATGGAGCGGGTAGTATTGGGCACCCTCTCATATGTGGAAAGTGTACGTAACAATCGCTACTGTTCAAGATGGGAGTTGGGGTGGAGAGAAGGAGGAGATGGGCATCTGAGCTGAGATTTAAAAGGATGCGCCCCATCCCCATCCCACCCCAATTAAAATCATGAAAGTCTGTTTTTGAAAGCTCTTGCAAGCATACTTTCTTAAACATATTCAGATAATATATTTGTTGCTGTGTTTTTGACTAGACTATCCAGTGTCTAATTGTCATCCGCAACTTGGCGCAGTCAGTAACGCAGCGGATTTGTAACCGGAGGTGGTGCCACTGAGTTTTGTCGGTGTGTTCTTGGGAAAGACACTTTCCCTTAGCCTCGTCCGTCGGATGGGGACGTAAACCGGGTGGTCCCGCGTATAGGTCTATCATCCGAGCATGTTAAAGAACCATAGGAATCTATTCGATAATAAGAGCAGGGCACGGTTCCCGGATTCCTATGTATCCTTCCCCTCTCTCTGGGGCGGCTCTAAATAACCTGTACTGTGTTGATGAGCCGTTAAATATTCAAATGAATTCATCCGCAACTTCACTCAGCACTGTCATATGTACTGTAGCTGTCCCATGCTAGTATCATGAATCAACCGTGGAATATATCGCCCACACATGAAAGGGTTTGAGGGCCCCATCTTACTTGTATTAGTTTAAATATAGACCATTTGTCGGTTGAAACCTAAGATGATTTTTTTATCAGACAGAAACACTGTCGTAATACTTATACTGATAGCATCGAAGGAAAGTAAAGAAGGCCATTTTTTTTACTTTATATTTTTAAAGCTGAATTGTGTTTTATGTCATTATAGCACATTTTAGGCCATAATTCCTGGGTAGAACCAGTACTGTGTACTTTCTGCTATCTGTAAGAATCGACACTTTCTCACCTACAAGTTGAGCTCCCAGTGGGAATTGAACCCGCAGCGGTGAGAGGTGAAAATGAGAATGTATACAAATATAAAAAAGGCAACCGAACATCTCCATTACTCTATATGTCCATGGGACTTGAATGACCGCACTGAAAACAATCCGTGGAAAATTGTACAATGCAAGAATATATATTCATAAATAAATTTTATTTTGATGCAAAATCGATATGCTATAGATAAAGATCATGTAAAGTTTCGCAAAAGAATGGTTAAAAACTGTGGAAGATTATAGACGCACAGATAACTAACACCATATGCCGCCTCACCATTCGATGGTAAACAATAAACATTTAAGGTACATATTAAGGCCATAAATATTATCTTTCATGACTAAGTAAAAAATATGTAACAAGTCAGACATCAAAATGAATTATTTATTTGATTTAAAACATTTTATTTCAAATATTTACATCAAAACATCCCAATATAAAGGGTATTACATAAAAAAAAAAATTGCATCATACAATAATTGTTTTTATTTATTAAAGGGACACACAGCATTTATCAAGTATTTATCAAGCATTAAATTTGCACCTCGATTGGTTAATCAAGAATTGATTTTACACACGCTTGCATATATTTAAATTATAACATTTTGGCGTTTAAAAAAAAGAAGAATGCTGCATGTCCCTTTAATATGAACATCTCTCCGCCTGTATTGTTTATATGGTGCAAGTCATTTTCAACATATGTGGGGTTATATACATACATGTATCTGTTTGTTTGTTTTTTTGCAGAGACAGACCACCCACTTTTCTGGGTAGAACCAGTAATATACACCTCCTGCCATCTGTCATTCCACAAACTTTATAATCCAATAAAATTCAGAAAAACATCATTTTAATCCAATAAAGAAATTGGGCATGGTCGGTCAGATTAACAGAAACACATTTATATTTTCGTATTAGCCCTTATTTTGAGCCACTCCAATGAACTGTCAGTTAAAGTCGCCATCGATCCACCTCTTTCAACAGTCAGACATGTATGTTGATATGATTTTTGCTGAACTGGTGATCCTGGGAATTTCGAAATTAGTGGGTCCAAATAACCTTCCCTCAAGTCACAAATGTTACTAGACATATTTTTCTTGAAGTTGATGCTACTACTGTCTGTATGAGGTATTCATGATTCAAAAAAAATAGTATTAATATCATACACCGTCGCATTATTCTATTCTTGTTCGTTTAAGTATTTCTGATTCGGTTGATAATGTTGTAAACAATTATTATAATATATATGTGACTATACACTCGTTTCAATAAAATCCTCCCGTATTTTGTGACTTCAGTACAGTTTCCCAGCGTCTCCAGGACATCAGGGACTCTGAAAATAAAAATGATACAGATTCTGTTTAACCATACATATTTTTCTTTCAACTTAAATAGGTAACAAGTTGGTAAGTTGAAATAGATGAATAAAAAGTGACAATATAACTTTTTTTATAAGAATATAAATTGAACAGAACATGGTGGGAACAATGACCAGAAAAAAACTATATAACTTCTAATTTTACTTCAATTTTTAAACATGATCACTGGTGGTTTCAAATGCAGGACCAAAATATGGGTATCACCGGTTACTTTTCTTACCATTTTTTTGTGTTAAAAAAAAAACTTACAAAAAATGGTTCGGAGGGTCTAAGAAAAGAAAAAAAAACACCAAAATAACTCTGGCCCAAGTTGGATCAACAACACATTATATGTCATTTAGAGCCGCCCTTGAGAGAGGGGAAGGGCACATAGGAAAGTTAAAAAATGATACATCTTTTGTTTACCGTAACCAGATTTCGTTTCAACTTAAATAGTTAACAAGTTGTTTAATTGAAATATGTAGATGAATAATGAATTTTAGAAAAAATTGTTACATGTAAGATGAATTAAAAAAAAAGGTTTTCGGCTGATCAACACTTTACCGGTATACCTTATTTAGAGCCGCCCCAGAGAGAGGGGAAGGAGACACATATAATAGGAATTTGAGAACCTGCCTTATTCTTACTAATGAATATATTTCTATGGTTCTTTATGGTGCTATGGTCCGCCATGCTATCGCTGGGTCAATGCCAGCACATTATGTTAAGTCAGGGTCTTGGTTAAGTTTAACATTTTAGATGTAATACAAGGATGTTTTTATCTTGTTCGATTCATTTTACATCCGTACTATGGACAATATGACCTATTTATGTGTCGATGTGCTGCAAAACACCATTTATTCATTTTTTATTTTTAGTATAAGAAGTCTGAGACTAAGTGCAGGTCCACAATGCCACATATATACATTGATAAATTCATAGATTTTTTAAAACTGTGCTTACCTACACACTGGCTTACACAATGCTCTTGATGTAGTTATACAGATTACTGTGAGACTGGGAAATGACTTTGTGAAAACAGGCTGTGGTAACCTGAAAAATAACATATTGTTCCATTTAATTTTAATATTAATAACTATGTTCAACTTTCTTAATGCTATCAATGCCAGCTTTCCATAATAGTTTTCTTAAAACACAACTGAACTGGAATTGAATGTGGCGCTTTCTGGATACTGTCCAAAATGTAAGACTGTGGCATAATTCATGAATAAGTAGGCTTACATTTTCATCAATCATTCATCAATCATGTGTTCTAAAAAATATCAGAATTAAGTTAATAATAATATATATGAACCACCACCATTTCATATGTTTCAATGTTAAACACTTGTCCAACACTACAGTAATTAAAAGTGTATTTACTTACACAAATCCCTACACAGGCTACAGACAATCAGACAATCCATGCCATGACCCATTTCATTCGCTTGGTGTGTTTCACTTTCAATATTAATTCTCCGACATAGATGATAGATCTATTGTAAATTACGCACTCACTCAAGTCAGTCATGTAAAACTTGGAATTATATACGATCACTGTTTGAAGTGTTTCGATAAAGGTCTAACGACTTAATTCCACTCCTGTACAAATGTCTATGTTTAACTCAGTACGCATGCATCTGCATAATTTGACCTTTGAATACGTGTACACCGTGTGTGTGAGCTATTTTTAGCACATAGTTTGGACTGTGGCAATGGAAATACAACAGTTCAATTCAATTCACAATTTAGTTTTAGTGACAGTGCGAACTTCACCCAGATGAAGTGAGGGGTAAATGGCGTGCGACTGACTGGCCCTAGGCATGGTGTTTTTCTATGTCGCCGCCATTTTGAATAGCCTCTGAAAGAGTGAAATTCAGGTACCAACTTTCAAAACGGGCACGCAAAATGTATATTCACGAAAAAATAAGAAATTTTCAAAAAAGGTAGAACAGGAAATGATCTTCGACTCCTGGCAATTTCAACAATATTTAAGAATATACAATTTTTGTACCCGTTTTGAAACATTGGCAATTTCGAAGAAAACAAAAACTAGTTTTTTTCGATCTTCGCATTTGTACCGCGATTTCCGACTATGATATCTCAATAAAACCTGTCAACACGATTGTTTGATGAATCTCCGACATAATAACTGACTTCTGATATGATTTGTTTTCTTTGCCATCTAGTATAAGCTTTAAACTAGTGTTTCTAAACAGAGTACTATAAAATCCGCGCATCTGCACGTGCTTGCAAAATGGGAACTACGTTGCCTCCAACCCCAATTATTTATGTTTGAGTTATGCGGTTCAGGCACGTGAAATGACTTGTCTGCTCCTGTACTGTACCTTTTGTCATCATATGCAAACTTTTTTTTTATTAATTTCATAGCTGTTTAGCTTGGGTTTGTTAGATCCGATAACTTTTTTAAGTTTTAACTCATTTTATGGTGAGCTTCCGTTGCTGTAAATAAAATGCTTTTCGGATCATGGCACTGTTGGAGTATCCTGTGCACTTTTTTAATTTATAGTTCCAACTTTTCATACAGTCTTAAATTTCTGTAGTGTGTAATAAAGCTTTCTTATCCTTCAGTGTTGTGAGAAGTTTTTTTACTTTGCTTGGCCCCAAATTAAACCTTCTCCTTCAAGTTTTTTCAATAGTCTATAACCACTCGTCTTTTATTTTTAAAGTTTCTGGAGCGAGAGGGTAGTTATTATGCAAGTCATACAAATCTTCAGGATATTCGAGATTACACTCAATAATTTAATTTGATTTTCCTTCCTCGAATTTGTCAACCCATTTGAAGTTACCAGTTGGTAATGGTTGACACATAGCTCACCCTTACACGTTATTAGCGTAAAGATACATTATATATTCACTTTCTTTAACTGTTGTCGTAGTTTTACATATATTTTTGTTAGCTTTTGAATATCTGGTTGCAATGTAACTCATACCGCCCCCTAGTCTTTTTCTATGAACAAGTATATCGGTAATTACATCAAGTTTAATTCAAGTCATTTTCAAAGATGCATCCTAAGCTAGTCCAGGACTGATGAAGTAATGGCAAGGATCTAATTTGTAGTACTTAAAGCACATTTTTTCTGAAATTTCAAAAACATCAGCCAGCAGCAAAACATCGCTTTTCAAATAAAGTTCAAGATATTCTCCCATTATTTTAATCTTAAATGCCTTCTATATTTTATTATCATGTGCTCGTCATTTAATTGGGAATAAAAGCTATTTTTATCAGGTAGTTGTTTTTCTTTGAAGCGTTCAAAGCTGTTCATATAATCGTATGGGTAGACACCTTTTCTTTTTATTAGTTCCAACTTGTCACCAGAGTATTCTTGCGAAGTATATTGAAACGATGGAATGTTGTTTACTAAGTTATCCGGTGATTGGGACATCAAATGGAAACTATCAATAAACACTAAATTGTGTCCTAACATGAAAGCTATATATAACTTTCATGTTATTTGATATGTCATGTATTGTTTTTTTTTAATTTCCGGTATGTTGCATTATGAAGTGAGAATCATAACCTCTCAAATTATGGAATACAACGGGTATTGTTTTAGTTTGTCTGAAACTAAGATTACATGCATCGTGGGCACTTCTCCTAAACTTTCCAGTTATATGGCAATGATCTCTTATCGCATGTCATGTAAAGTTTATATGGCATTTTGCAGATGCTCTGCATTTTTTTCTTCTTCTACTGTCATCGTCAAATCTTTTTAAAATATGCATTCATGTGGGTTTTTTACAATATTTTTCTTCCTCTATCATTTTTTATAAAAACTTGTGAACAGCGTTTGGTCCTCTGTATGTCACGACAAGCTTGGAATATTTATAATCATAACAACAAACAACCTTGTACCCATAACCACAGTCAGTATTTTGTTGGTATGCCTCCGAGTATGAGTTTTCAGGATTAATTGAAGCTGAATAAATTATTTCAGTTATTGCTCCAATGTCAGCATGTATGACAAACGAGACCATTAGCTGCCTGTCATAGATTTTAAAGTAAACCTTTTCATTTCCGTCTGGCATGTTTATTGCTTGTTTGCCATTATATAAAAGACAGTCAGGTGTGTGCTTTTTCAAGACTTTTTCATGCGTAAAGCACTGCAAGCATGTTGTGTGATGTTTGGTTAAACATTAACCGATTAAAATCTTTTAACAACACGTAATGAATTTTTTTTTCAGTAATCAAAAGCACTACATACTTCTTCAGCTTTATTTTTTGATGAAAACAAAGAGTACACTCTATTATCGCCATATCCAAATATATTAAAACATATATTATTTTGTTTTCCTATATTTTGTATTTGCTTTATCATGTTTATGGTAACAGGAAATGTAATTCCCTTGTAATCAAAATCATCAATACGTTTTTTTACTTTTTTTATTCTTTTGGGATGTATTGCAGCAGAATTTTTTTTATGCGAGATGGCACCACTAAAGCATTAATTATCTTCTTTTTTTTTTATATTTATTAGACCTTTCTTGAGATAAGAGACTTCTTTTGGTAACTCTAAATAAGAGCTGCCTCTTAAAGTCTTATACTTCACCCTGTTTACATAATGCATATCTACTGATTCCATCGTCCAGCCACTTCACCCAGAAAGCCAACTTATCGTAACCCAGATCTTTTTTCCAAATATAAAAGTAATTTAAGGACTCTTCTGCGACAAAGACTATCACAACCTGACTTCTATGGTGATGTGATTTATAAACTTCGTAAGATTCTTGGTCATGATCACTTTCATACTATCTTTGTTGAACTTGTTAAAAAGTTTATCAAAAGAGGTTATGACCCTATCATTTTGCAACGTACTGCATGATTGGTGGTGGACCCTTTTACAGTTCGCCACTATGCTTTCCGCTTTAATTGTACGATGACCGGACAGGCATTGGACCCTATGATGACGCCTATAACTTTGCAACGCACTGCATGCTTGGTAGTGGACCCATTTACAGTTCGCCACAGTGACTATGCTTTCCTCTTTGATTGTTCGATGACCGTACAAGCTGTATGATGACGTCTACCTAAAGCCCATTTGATGTTTGTCTGCAGGCTTGTCTTGTCGTGTCCTCAATTGTTTATTCTCTGTTGCTCTGGCTTCTGCCAAGTCACTGCGTAACTTCTTTGTGGCTTTCTAGGCTATTTTTTTCTTTGTATTTATATATATACGAGCGTTTTTGTGTTTTACTTATATTGCCTATTAATGCTGCCTTGTTGGTTAGAGAATAGTTCATGGCGGGGATTTCTTTATTTACACTCTCCCGTTTTGTTGTGTTAAAAGTAGGGTAAGTGTGAGGTTTGGTGCACCATAGAACCTGGTTTAAACCCCAGCGGCTTTTTTTGCCACTGACCGTTCCAAGGCGGTAGCCCTATTGTCAGATAGACAATTATCATAACCTTTCAACTTGTACCGCTTTATGTATTTCTCCAAGGGTTCAGTAAAGTTATCATTTAGTTGGATTTGCAATATTTTAGTGAAGGACAATGTGATTACCTTAAGAAGTTGTTTAAAATTTCTACATTAGAATTTTCAACAAAATCTTTTTGTTTGCTATTCTGGTTTTACGCATCAGGACTGCGATTATTACGAGAAATGCTCCAACAACGGCTATAAAAACCAATGCCAATACAGCAGTCCTGTAACCCCGTGTTAATTCTACCGCACCATTTATAACTAAATCTGTACCCAGCTGCTTGTCGAGTCAAGTAACTAATTAATTCTGCCTTGCTTTTAATTTATTTCATTATAATAATAATTAGATTAATTAAAATATTTAGAAAATATTTGTTCTTGTTCTCCGGCTGATATTTTACCTATTTTTAATAATTTATCAATTATGCTAATGCCTTTATTTATTAACTGTGGACTACTAGTTCCTGATTCGATACTTACATAATTTTATACTACCTCCAGATCATTAACCAAATCATCAGGACTGTTGTAATGTTCAACATCAACGCAACCTCCTAAAATCTTCTTGAACTTTGAAGAGCCTTTATGAATTGGCAAACCAGATAATTCTGTTAGTTTTTAAATACATTTTTAGACAGCTTTGAGTATGTTTTTTTATTATTTTAACGCTTTAACGCAAGGCGGTAGCCCTACTGTCAACCCTTTTTGTTTTTGTGACGTCATATGCCTTTATTATTTATTGACATTCTGTTTGTCTTTTTTGCGTGTTTTGGGGTTTACTGTGTTCTGTGAAAGCTGCAATTTCTGTTCGATTTGTATACTTACTTTTGTTATTAAATCTATAAAATCACTGTCTGCTTTTTGATTTAATACAATTGCTTCTCGTTGTCTAGCATTAAGTTTGTGATGACCGGTAAGTTCCGGCAAATCAATGTGTAACATACCGTAATGGTCATCTTTGCTGACTTTATTGGAATATATGTTTAATTGTATTCCCTTGCCTACAATAGTCTCGCTATTTGCAACGATTGATATAGCATTTGACCTTCCTTCTAAGTCATTATACTTTCGCTTTAATGCTTCTTTTTGTGTTGTGATTTTTTTATTTTTTTTTTTTTTAGGTCAGACTTATCATGACCAGTTTGGTTGATACCTTAATCGATGTTCTAAGCTAAATATTCCAAATCATATTCGTTTTTAATCACGTCCGATGGCAACGGGAAGTTATAATTTCCTATCGCAAATCTATTGATTCCAGCATTTGGATCAATCATAATGGCTGGTTTGGCATGCTTTTTTTATAAGGCTCTTCAGCAAATAACTGAGGTATTTCCTGAAACATTTCTCATTCTTGTACTTCCTCGCCTATAGCTCTAGGAAGAGTAGCTAATTGTTGACTTATTTCGGGAAGGATAGACAACTGTTTAGTTAACTGTTCTGACTGCACTTTTATTTTGCTAGTTACAGGTTTACTATTTGTTTGTATAATTCACGACTAGCTCCTTTTTCTAGCCTGTTTTGAATAACTTTATTTTCATATTTTTTTATAAGATTCTTTCCACTTTAACAAAACTAAGTAACTGACTTAGACTCCGAAACTTAAAAGACAGTCGTTTTTGACGATTATATATATAATTATAAAATGATATTATCAATTGTTTTATCCAAGGCAGACAAAATAATTGTTGTGTAATGTATTTATCATAATCTTACTGCAAAATTCCCAAAGTCATTTGCTTAAACTGTTCTCATTTAATTTTCTTCGCGACTCCAGTAAATCGTGAGCTAGGTATTCTTTCTAATGAACAAGATGTTAGCAAAGTATAAAAAAGCAACTGGCAAGCAATATGACTTTCTGTATTTGGATAAACCCTGGCATCTAATTAAAAGAAACGTCATATGTGAAATTTAATCTAACCTTATATATAATGGGATTTGTTAATGATATTGCAAGCGAGGAAGCTTATTCTGGTAGTGTTAATATTACAAATTTTGGTATTGTGTCGTCAGAGTAGTTAGTTTGGCGCCTAGTAGATTAGTTTTTGAGTAACTTTACTATCCCTTTGAGGTGGCTTGGAGTTAACATCAAAGAAAGAAGCCTCTGGCGCGGATTAATCGACCGTAAGTTACTACAAAAGATGTTCTCCAAGCTTACGAAAAAGGCTCAACAAATGTCGAAAGAAAAGGCTTCAGGTTGCGAGATAAACACAAACGCAGATTTGCTAATTGAAACCAGGCTAACCATATTAACGGCTGTGCGCAGCAGATTAAAAATAATTCGTGTACAGCCGTTAATGTAAAATGCATGAGCATGGTACGGGGCGTTTGCAAAAATATATACACAAAACTTGATAGATAGATCTAAAAGAGACTTTTTTAATAACCGCGACGAGGATGATTGACCTGTTCGTTCCGACTTTTTTTGGTCGCATTAAAATATTTTGAAGGAGTCGGATAAGTACTTCGACGATTCAAAGATACTGGACCTTGTTTTGTAAAGATGTTGGAACATTACCCTTCGGCTTGGAGTATGAGTAACAGTTTTTGAGGTTTATTATTTACATCCGTCTTATTACCCCTTGCATAGGGAAGCATTTCAGCAGACAGTCATTTCACCAGGTTTGTAATAATCTTGGTTTGCTAATTGTGTATGCTGATTGGAAACCTAGCTACGAGTAGTATAGAAAGTGGGGTTTCTGGTAAATTTTTTCCCTGGGGGTTTGCATTACTAGTTTATAATTTGTTGACTGGCTTTAAAAGCCATATGACATTCTGGTTTGAAACTGGCTTGTTACTCTGGCTGTTTTCTGAAACAGTTTTAAATTTGGTTTGCAAGCTGCGGGAAGCAAATTCCATGGTTCTTGCATGGAGAGGGGGAGGGGGGGGGGGAAGCAAATTCCATGGTTCTTGCATGGGGGGGGAACGGAACCAGAAATACCACTTTCTATACTACTCACAGTAAACACCAAAACACGCAAAACGGCAAACAAGAACGGCAATGTTAATAAGAAATAAAGGCATATGACGTCACAAAGACAAAACGGCTTGACAATAGGGCCACCGTCGTGGAACGGTCAGTGGCAAAAAATGCCGTACGACCCCATAGGGATACACAAATGCAATAATCTACACAAATACAATCATAATAAGGGAAGTTGTCCGAGGATGCTGCCATATTATGTTTATGCTGGGTTATTGCCCTTATTGATCTCAGTTGTCATGTTAAAACCGAGTCTGCTACTTTTCTCTCTTGTTTGTGTTTCTTGCTTCCTAGGGATCACCTTTTCTGTATGTGTTGAAATTTACACTAGCGTTTGTTTAGTACTGCGGTAAAAAGTTGCCCGACTACAAATCAGTAGTATTATTATTAACTGGTACTTTGGGATCATCAAGCCCATTCGGTGTTGCTTTAAAGTAGAATATCGCTAAAGCCGGTGCTAGGAGAGGTGTTGCTTCTTATAATTACCTCTCACGAACAAACTCAATAAAACCGAGTCTTCTACTTTTCTCTCTTGTGTGTGTTTGTTGCTTCCAAGGGATCACCTTTTCAGTATTTATTGTAATGTTGTATTGAATACTTATAGTCATATTATTGTGATATTATTTAATGGTGTATGCGTTTTTTGTTGACCATGAGATAGTAGATGTTTAGTGTGTTGTGCGTAGGCATTGAAATGCGTGCAAGATGTAAGATTCATTAGTTTTATTTAAATTTTAGAGATGGAATGATTGTCGACTGACCTGGGACCCGGCTTCATACAATGGGTCAACATATATCACGGTGAAGTATATTGATGTCTGGTTCCCGGATATAACTTTGTATGACAGGTATCAAAGACAACGATTTTATTACAAATTGAGTCCACACAACTCAGAGTTGATATCAGAGCTACTCCTTTAAGGCTTTACTAGTCACATATATGAGTTGATCCTAGGATGTATAGTTAATGCAATTATAGCAAGGAACTATTGAGAATGTATACATATATATTTAAAACTGTATATTGTTGTATTCTATTTATCAAAGAAAGCTTGACTTTTTTTTCCCTTGATACCCTTGAAGAATATGCAAATGTCCTTCATCTGAATATGGCTGTAAACTTGTGATTATTGTTCAAATAGCGTTCTGTGATATTTTCCTGAACTCTTTATCCAAATCTGCCACGTTTCTGGTCACTTCCCCATAGTTCTCTATATAGTATATTATTAATATAAGTGTCTTATTACAGGGTTAGTGTTTATAATGTAGTGTCGTACGACATGGTTTGTATTTATATTGTAGTGTCATATGACATGGGTAGTGTCGTATGGCATTTGCAGTGTTTATAATGTAGTGTCGCATGACATGGATGATGTGTGGTATGACATGGGTAATGCTTTCTATTAAGGTATCCTGTGGTATTTGTAGTGTTTGACATGGGTAGTGTGTGGTATGACATTGGTTGTGTCGTATATCATGATAAGTGTGTACATTGAAATGTCGCATGACATGGGTAGTGTCGTATGATATGGTTAGGGTTTTAATATTGTATTGTGGTATGACATGCGTAGTGTCGTATGATATGGGTAGGGTTTTAATATTGTATTGTCGTATGATATGGTTAGTGTTTAATATTGTATTGGCGTATGACATGCGTAATGTCGTATGACATGCGTAGTGTGGTATGATATGGTTAGGGTTTAATATTGTATTGTGGTATGACATGCGTAGTGTCGTATGATATGGGTAGGGTTTTAATATTGTATTGTCGTATGATATGGTTAGTGTTTAATATTGTATTGGCGTATGACATGCGTAATGTCGTATGACATGCGTAGTGTGGTATGATATGGTAGGGTTTAATATTGTAGTGTCGTATGACATGCGTAGTGTCGTATGATATGGTAGGGTTTAATATTGTAGTGTCGTATGACATGCGTAGTGTCTTGTGACATGGGTAGGGTTTAATATTGTAGTGTCGTATGACATGCGTAGTGTCGTATGACTTGCGTAGTGACGTATGATATGGTTAGTGTTTAATATTGTATTGGCGTATGACATACGTAATGTCGTATGATATGCGTAGTGTCGTGTGATATGGTAGGGTTTAATATTGTATTGTCGTATGGTATGCGTAGTGTCGTATCATATGGGTAGGGTTTAATATTGTATTGTCGTATGACATGCGTAGTGTCGTATGACATGCGTAGTGACGTATGATATGGTTAGTGTTTAATATTGTATTGTCGTATGACATGCGTAGTGTCTTGTGACATGGGTAGGGTTTAATATTGTAATGGCGTATGACATGCGTAGTGTCTTGTGACATGGGTAGGGTTTAATATTGTAGTGTCGTATGATATGCGCAGGGTTTAATATTGTAGTGTCGTATGACATGCGTAGTGTCGTATGACATGCGTAGTGACGTATGATATGGTTAGTGTTTAATATTGTATTGTCGTATGACATGCGTAGTGTCTTGTGACATGGGTAGGGTTTAATATTGTATTGGCGTATGACAGGCGTAATGTCGTATGATATGCGTAGTGTCGTATGATATGGTAAGGTTTACTATTGTATTTTCGGTTGACATGCGTAGTGCCGTATAATATGGCTTTAATATTGCATTGCGGTATGAAATGCGTAGTGTCGTATGCTATGGGTAGGGTTTAATATTGTATTGTCGTATGACATGCGAAGTGTCGTACGATATTAGTAAGGTTTAATATCGAATTGTCGTATGGCATGCGTAGTGTCGTAAGATATGGGTCGGGTTTAATATTGTATTGTCGTATGACATGCGTAGTGTCGTACGATATTAGTAAGGTTTAATATTGACTTGTCATATGGCATGCGTAGTGTCGTAAGATATGGGTCGGGTTAAATAGTGTATTGTCGCATGTCATATGTTGTGTCGTATTGATAGCGACGTAAGCCTGTGTAGTCTTTCATATACTATTACAACCCGTCTAAACCATCAAAGCTATCATTTTGATTTGACAATGTCCGATGACCCTTATATTATATAAGTGTATATGTATTTCTAGTGCAGCGGAAGAAGTAATGTTCCCCGGCAAGGAAGATTACCGTGTTTCTATATCGAGTACCGGAAGTGTCTCATATAACTTTCCAACAGTGACGAAGAGCGTGTGTCGAGTAAATGTCCAGTACTTCCCGTTCGATACACAGCGATGCTCCCTGCAGTTCGGTTCCTGGTCGCATCATGGTCTGGAATTAGATGTTATAAATCGCAATCAAAAAGGTAACCATAGCATACTATGCCGCTGTGTTTTGGGGTTGGAGTGGGATGGGGGTGTAGGGGCGGCGGTAGTCCTCAGCTTCGCATAAATGTCCATGGTTTAAATCTGCAGAAAACAAATAAGAATATTTTAAGCTTAATCATATTTTATTGCCGATATGTTACAAACAATATCATAATATTATAATCAACATATGCAAGTGGATTGAACTAGATGTTATTAAAACATAATAAAACAGCATATTTTAGGTCAGTAGATGGTATTAAAACATTTATAACAGCATGGATGTTACAAATAGAAGATAGGAAACTTGAGAAATTGGTAAAATTGCCTAATTTTTCACCATTATCCTAGCAGATGCAAACAATGCTGAATTAGAATTTTAAATATTAGTTAAAATTGATGTAAAATTGATGTAGGTTGCATCCTAGAACCTGGTCTAAACTGTTCCAATGGGGCTAAACACATTGTCCATCCGTTTCTGGTTGTGGTGTCGCATACTTTGCTTTTATATATCGTTGTAATTGTTGTTTGTTTGAATGCGTATCTGTGTTGACTGTGTTCTGTGAATGCTACTTTTCCTGTTCGACGTCCATGACTACTGTTAGACGTTAACACATTGAACATATATATGCGATCAAAAACGTAAATAATTATTAAACATTCTATACCAATAATACATTTATCATTTGTGATAACGGTTAAAACATTTGGGATATATCTTTATGTTAATCTTAACGAACTGACACCAGATGTAAAAGAATGATCAAAATAATATACACCACCATCAGAAGCTGGACGTCACAACTATTTATGACAAAACAAAAATAGATATAAAAGTCGAACGTGAAATGTAGATCAATGATCAAAATCAACCAACAACATACATCAAATCAAATACAAGGATAAATAAGAGGCAAGGTATGTGACATCACAAGCATAAAAGGGTTGACAAATAGGGTGAGGGCCTTCGAGAGGTCAGTGGTAAAAATGCTTCATGGGATTAAGCAGGCCTTACTCTTACACTACTGTCATCCCAGTAATACGGGACAGTTTAAATAAAGACATCCTCCCATGCTATATCCTCTAACAAACTAGAAAGCATTATTAAAGAATATAACATAAAAATGATCATGTATATATGAATACAAAAAAAAGCCTAAATAGCCACAAAAGCTAAGTAATACATGACTTGGACGAAGCCAAAGCCAAAGCAACACGAGAACAAACCCTTTGGGGTAGACACAATTTCAAAAAAATCGTCCTTTCATGATTTAGGTAGACGTCATCATAGCGTTCACAATATGTCCGGTCATCACAAAATCAAAGAGAAGTGTAAATCCAAGTGGCGAACTGAAAATAGGGTAACCACTAAATATGCATTGCGTTGCAAAATAACCTCTTTTGATAAAATATTTAAAAAGTATAATACAGATTGTATAAAAATGGTCATGAACAAATATCTTACGAAGTCACCACATCACCATATAAGTCAAGTTGTTATAGTTCTTGTCGAAGAAGAGTTCTTAAATTACCTTCATATTTCAAAAGCAGATCAGTGTTACGATAGTACGATTTTGCAACGGTTTTTCGAAGTTTATGGTAACGGTAGCCTTCATGGAGAACCGTTTTAGTTATACAAAGGTTAAGAATATCAAAATCCTCAACGCGAATACATGCTCTAAAAACACGAATAAGTTGAGAAATATATACACAGTAAGATGTTGCTCTGGGATCATCCCCGTCAACGTAAGGATATTTAACGATATCGAAATAATTTTTGCCTATTAATTCTCAATTTTCAATTGAGAGACGCAAATCGAGAAAATAAACGACAGTATCTGAAATATTAGCTTTGTTAAGGTGAAGTTCTTTAGGGTATATATTATTTATCAAAATAGAAACATGCAACATATCCCAGTTCTCCTTTGCCATTTGTACAGACCTTCCTTTGATACATAAATCATGCATTCCGTTCCTTTTAATGGTATATCTAGTAAGTCTTAATTATACATGTATACTAGTTTAGGTGAAGGTAGAGACGATATACTAATACAATTAGCAGTCATTATAACAGGAAATGTAGCATTCAGTAACTACACTCAACCAAAAACACGTATGGAAACAAATACCAATTACAATGGTACATAAAACGCAATGTATATCACACCGTAAACATAAACGAGTAGGCAGTAGGGCTACCTCCTTGGAACGGTCAGACAAAGAGGCCGCTTGGAGTTTAAACCAGATTCTAGGGTGCACTTCTAAGTTAAATATCATATACTTACATAAATATATCTCATCAAATAGCAAGAATGTTAAAACATCATGAACAGTGAAACGTTAGTTTGCAGTATCGATTTTAAATTATGGCATTCGCTTGCCTTTTGTTTGAAATGGAGTTCGGGAAATACTAGTTATTTCAACTTAATTATTACAGTATTAGTTACTAAAATCAGCGCTTCCGTGGCCGGGTAAGTCAAGACGCTGCGTCTAAGACTTTCTCGCATCTCACCATTGCGGGTTCGAATCCCACTGGTAGCTCGACTTGTCAAGCGAGGAAAGGTCGATTCTTACGGATGGCGAGAGGTATCCTCTACTGGTTCTACCCAGAAAAAGGTAGTAGTCTGCCGCTATCAAAAAAGATCGGCCTTACTTGTGCTGAAAATGACATAAAACACTATATAAAACTAACAATTACAATTTGCTAACATTACGGTTTATGAGAAATTACAGGTGACATTGAGACGTTCATCCAAAATCCCGAATGGAATATCAAAGACTTTCCAGTAGAACGCCATGTTTTATATTACAACTGCTGCCCGGAGCCATACCCTGACATCACGTTTTATGTCGTCATAGAGCGGCGGCCCGCCTTCTATCTACTCACCATGATGTTTCCGTGTATTCTGGTATCTGCAGTGGCGGCGGTAGGATTTCTACTTCCGGTGGAGTCGGGTGAAAAAGTGTCACTCGGAATCACTGTGTTGTTATCGTTGGCCGTCTTTCTTCTGGTCGTTTCCGAATCGCTACCACCTTCATCAGATAACTTCCCTATTATAGGTACATTGATACTAAAATACCGCTTTGAACCACTTTTCTCAAACTATAAGATTGCACATTGTGATAGATGAACTTTTTTGAAATTAACATTTGTTTAATTGTCCACTTTCCTTATTTATTTATTTATTTATTTATGTGTTTAATCTTTCTTTTTCTTTCTTTCTTCTTTCTTTCTTTCTTTCTTTCTTTCTTTCTTTCTTTCTTTTTCTTTCGTTCTTTCCTTCTTTCTTTCTTTCAAATCTTATGTGACGTATGGTTTAAAATTAACATATAAAAAGGCTCCACGTTGACCACGGCAAACTATGTTTAAATCTTATATCTGCAAGTTATATAGTCTGATATGATCACAGTATGGTAAGGCGATGTGCAGGGTAGCGACTGAAGATAGCGAAAATATACTCTGTGTGTGTGCGTGTGTGTGTGTGTGGTTTGACAGTTCTTTTTTTCGAATTCAAACTTGTTTTTATAACCAAAAATGGCTATTTACATGCAGCTATATGTTTGATAATTTATGCACGTTTGATTAGTTGAGTATTCGATTTAGTTCGTAATCATAAGTTTAGGTTATGTCCGTTGCGGATCGGACAAGTCGCTAATACGTCCGATTTAAATGGTCCGTTACAGATTATAAGATGCAATGGACTATTGTAGTCTAAAGCTGAGGTAGCTTTTCCAAGTTCGGCTAGCCTAATAAATTGACTCCAATGCAGTTTGTTTTTTTATTCTGACGTTCTCTGTTACTGCATATATATATGCCTAATTTCCTGTGTAAAACATCCGAATAGAAAAACCGCTCCAACTCCCATGTGACTTTTGAACGAAATTGAGCAGCTTATCAGATAAACCATGACGATATTCTAACAAAATAATAAGTTATTTACCATTTACTTTCGGGTTTTATTCTTTTCCGAGGCATATTTTACATAATATATCGTTTTATCATATATCGCTATACATGTGTATTGACAAGTGCACGTCTCTCCTAACGTTGCATGCGCATAAATACACAAACGTCAGGTTATGTGGACAACATGTCACGAAACTGCGTTGTATGTAAAGTGCCAAGTATAAAGTGTCCACGCCTTAGGTTAACAAAAGGTAATGGGCAAAGGGTGCCGTGTTATTTATTCTATAATTACCTCTGGGTAAGAAATTCAAACAAGATGTCGATAAGTTTCGATAATTCGAAATTAACTGAATATAATCGTGATAAATTTGGATTACTATAGGTTATTAGTTTTGTATTGGGATATATGCACGAGTTCTTCCGCGTAACATTATTGCGCGACTTTAAGAGAACGAGTGCATATATCCCAATACAATCTAATAACCTTTTTATTGCATACACATTTTAATATATTAACGACTAACTAGAATAAAACAATAGGTTTTAACATTTAATTTTCATCAAAAATATTTATTTGAAACAAACATATTGTCGTTACATCGTGTGAATTTATGTTCATTGTAGAAGTAATAAAACGAACATTTAAAGTTATGGGTATTGCATCATGTTCAATTGTAAAATAAAATTGATTACGTCATGTTTATTATTCAACTTTGTTCGTATGATTGTATCAGTTAATTGCAATGGAACGCAATTTGATAATATTAGCATTAAGAGAAATCTACGTTCTGCATTCAAATTAAATTATATAACTCCAAGACCAAACAAAGAATTGTTTAAAGGAAGAATGTCATAATCTTGAACAATTACATGGAAAAGCATTCCTTCATACATTATAGAATGTAATTCTTTTAACAAAACTTTACATCTAACTGAGATAAATGGTTTAAAACACAATCATAACGTAATAATTGTTTATCGTATGCATATCAGTTCTAGATAATTAACAACATCTTTATTGTGCAAACCGCAACCGCAAACCATGTAGGTGATTAAATATCATAATTGTTTTGAAAATAATAATTCATCCAGCGGTATATAATTTGTCTGCTTTAATTGTCACAAGCGCTTTCATTTTATATGGATCTTCATGGAGATTCAGACATGTTGATTTATATATATATATATAATCATACCATGAGTTTTTGTAAAACTGTAGCACTGTATAAATGTTTTTTTCCCCATCTATATATATAATCATATATACATATATATTCATGTGAGTGAATGTGAATGTGTGCGTACTTGCGTGTATATTGGTATGTGTGCACAATAGTTGAAAAGAAATATCACTGTTTTTTGTTTTGTTATATATGTTTTGCATTGGATATGTATTACTTTACAAAGGGTCCCAAGGGAGATTAGTGTTGGCTAATTGGGCCATCCGCTATAAATAAAGACATTCATTCATTCATTCATTCATGTGTGTTTCAGGATCCTATTTTGCCGCGTCTATGGTATTGGTGTCATTATCCTTGTTGCAGACGGTTGTCATTCTCAATGTGTTTTATCGCGGCACCACAGGCAGACGGGTACCGAGGTAAATACGTTTTACCTACACTCAGTGTTATCAGTGTTATTATGTCACCTCACGCAGACGTATACCGAGGAAAAGCTATGAATATTTTTAAGAATAATGTTAACATGTTATTGTGTTATAATTAGTAACATATGGAAGTTTCTGGATGAGTAAAGGAGTATTGATGTTTACATATGTGTTTTTGTTTATGAAATTTAAATAATTTATTTATCTTAAATGCTTCTATGATGCTCTATAACATGCTATGACAGACAGTATACATATAGCCGTTTTGGGGTTGTTATTTGTTCAGTATCTGGTTCAGTATTGAGGGTTGAGACTTTACGTATGCGTTGAATTAAACATATATTGTGAGAGGATAAAAGTGTGCTCATTTATACTAAAGTGACATTGGATTATTTGGCCGATTGTGGATAAATAAACCAGGAAAGACTTAAAGTGAAATTGGATTAAAGGGACACTTGAAATTTAGATTAAAGGGACACGTGCCAATATTATTTGGCCTTTATTCTTATATCGGATTTAAAAAAATACTGGATCCATTTTATTTATTTTCTGTAATGAATATTTTTCATGTAGTGTTTAATTATTTTCTGTAATGAATATTTTTCATTGTAGTATTTAAATAAATTTGTTGATTATATTTTACAAATAGCTTTTGCTGGTTTTGCTTCCTTTTTTTTTGTTACATTTTACCCGACACACCTACACTATGTTAGTATGGCATCTCAGGCAGACGGGTACCGGGGTAACTATATATTACCTATACTTAGTTTTTTTGTTCCACCATAGGCAGACGGGTACCCAGGTAAATGCCTATTTAAGCAAACACAGTTATATCGTATCGTAGCACGGTAAACGGACGTATACCAACGTTAATACCTTTTACGTAAACACGGTGTTAGCATGGCACAACGGGCAGACAGATACCCAGTAAACATAGTTTTATCGCGGCACGAAGGGTCGACGAGTACTGCAGTTAAGTAATAGATAGAGTCTCGTCTCAGCGAGTTGACTTATTTAAAAACCGAGATGGGCTACGCCCATCGAGGTGTATAAATAACCAACGAGCTGAGACAGACTCTATCTCTTTTGTAGCATGGTGTACGTACTTAGTAAAACTGTGACGTCAAAGTGACCGTACTCTAAATTCCAATATCTGGTAGTTGCAGTACGGTATAGCCACGCCAAACTTTAGTTACCCTAAATTAAAGATTTGAATCTGCATTCATCAAAGGAAATGTCACCGACCATGCTACAACACCTATAAAGTAAACACAGTGCTAAATTGTCAATTGAACAGACGAGTGTAACCGAGTACAGGTAAACGATGAATAATCGATTCCTAGCCGTATTCTTCATTAGCTGAGTTTATAGAGCGCTGGTACGGTAAACCAGAGATCCTGGGTTCGAGTCACGGTTGAGAAACGATTTTTTCACCACCTGTTATATTTTGGGGCTTGTCCGGTATCATCCTGAGAAACACCAGCAGATGTTCTCCTGTATAATAGAAATTCAGGGACGAATTTCCGTCTGGCGGGAGTGTATGTAACCGGGTGCATGTGAGCGGTGATTAATCGATTCCTAGCCGTATGTCCTCGTTAGCTCAGTTGGTAGAGCGCTGGTACGGAAAACCAGAGACCCTGGGTTCGAGTTCCGGCTGAGGAACGATTTTTTTTCACCACCTGTTATACGAGTATCGAGGTAAATACTTATTATGCAAACACTGAGTTATCCTGGCACGACGGAGAGACGGGTACCTAGAAAACACTCAGTGCTAGGTGGGAGTAACGAGGGTAAATTGCACTTCCAAACCCGATTTATTATACCATTTTAACTATTTACATTTCAGATGGGCCAAGATCGTATTTTTCCAGTATATCGGTAAATTTGTCTGTAGCAACTCCAACAAAATTGCATCGGATGACCCTGAGGCAAAGGTAATCGTTTTGAGTATTACATAGTTCATACTACCATTAATAAATACAGATCCTAATAAATGTTCTAAGATTTCTCCGAACTAACTATAAAGTTACATTGTAATAAATATCATACAAAGTGTTTTTACAAAAACAACGTGTGTACATCAATAAAAAACAAAAGGTTTCTCCCTAAACTTGGGGTTAAGAGATAACACAAATCATTGCCTACAAATAATCGGGACTTCTTTTACGAGATTGAAGGTGTATTGTATTTTCATGTTACCCTTTATTAATATTATTCAATTCTACTAATAGACCGTTAGTTAATATCAATATTTTCTCCCAACGTTAGTTATATTTCATGTGTAATATGGAAATTGTCCTTTTTTGAGAAATTCTTATTTTTTATCTATATGTTATAATTATACAATACGTAATTAAACATATCGTTCAACGCTGATAACTTTTAATGACAATTAACCAACAATTTTGTATTTCTTACACAGTTTCCAGAAAAGTCACCGCCAAAGTTGGAGCATCATATTAATGTATCAGACAATCATAAAGACGACGATATGAAACACTCGCCAGAAAACAACGATACTTCTGAAGGAACGGTCATCGATCATGAACCTAAAAATGGAAGACTGCTTCCCGCATTTGCATTTAAAGACCCGATGATAAACTCCGTAAAAGAACAGACTAACCACTTGAAAAGCATAGACCAGTATTTCAAAGACGGTCATCACGATGCGATGGTCATGTCAGAGTGGCGGGATCTGTCAAATATTCTGGACAGACTTTTTCTGTTTATATACACACTGATTACAGTGATAACAACGCTCTCTTTTCTGCTGCAGTGTGTCATTCAGTAGCTAGGATTAGAAGAATCCATCATGATGCCTATGGAAATGACATATCACGCGTTTTTTGTGTGAATCAACAAGTTGTATTTCATCCTAAAATCAAAAATGGAAATATGTATGTCAATGACGGGTACTTGCCAAAAAGTTGTATTTCATACTAAAATCAGAAATGGAAATGTGTATGTCAATGACGGGTACCTGCCAACAAGATGCCGCAATATCGGTGTGTATGGTGTTTATGATAAAATAACACCAGAGCTTTTGTTAGCACCATGTTGACAAACTTTCAAGACAAATTACATTATTACATCGAGTCAGAAAATGTAGATTCTCACGGATGGCCGGGGGTAAATAGTACAGGTTCTGCACAGGACAATTACGATGGTCTGCCTCTACCACAAAAAGAAATCTCTACCGTCATATATAGCCTAACTTGTGGCAAAATTGACGCAAAACGCCATTCAAACAAACAAATAAACGTAAATTGCTGATAAGTTAGTAGGTGTCCAGAAGACAAAATCATTACGGAAGAAGCACATCTTAAATTGCACGATGAAATTCCAATTTTATCTTAGTAGAAAAAGTCATTACTCAAGTAAAATGTTCAGAAAAGTGAAAATGTAATTGAATGCGCCCTTAACTGTGACAACTCATAACTTTGAAAACAAGGAATTTTGAATAAAACATTTGGCAAAAGTTAACTGCTTTTATGCGATCTACCTCGTGCTTACTTAAAGCTTAATGCTAATTGGTTGCATGTTTCAGCATTTTATGTAAAATGCGTGTTTCTATTTAACCAATCAGAAATGCTGTAAACGGTCATTTGTTGCCATATATCCACTGACTGGCCACAAACTCGCAGTTTACTTTATGCAAGAAGCCTTTCACATAATGTATTTGCATAAGGCAAGACTCATTTCGCATGAAACATTTCGTATAATGTATGTCGCATACAACATGGCGGCCCACAGGCTTCCCATAGTGACTTTATATTGTGCAATAAGTTTAGACGCAGAGGTGCTTTTTTTCCAAATAAAAGAGTTACTAGCCATAAACACAGTTTATTACCATTCGGCAGTTTTATGGTATGTGGGTCAGTGTTACTTGTCACGATGGACTCTTTTTACTGCCGATATTCTTTCGCAGTGTAAATGAATCGTCACCGTTATCATTATCGTAATATCAGCATCACCATCATCATCATCAGCAGCAGCAGCAGCAGCAGCAGCAGCAGCACCACCACCACCACCACCACCACTACTACAATCACCATCCGCCTTATCCTCCTCAACATCATAGTTTTACTAATGCCATCCACCGCAGTAGCATCATCGACAACATAATCATCATCATCACCACCATCATCATCGTCAGCATTTAACATTAATTTAACGGAATCATGATAATTTTCCTTATTTAGCTATTTCAATCACTAGTATCACTATTGTTTGGGGCGCTTGGTATTTTCGACTTTCAGACAAAATTCATACAGTAACTAAATAAGTTGTATATCGGTGAAAAATACATTTTAAGTGATAAATAAAAATATGTTTCAAGATCAGTTGAGTAAAAAAAATGATGCGCGAAAGCTGTTTTTGATTGGGCATTTTCAAAGCAAAATTCTGCTGCAAGAAAAATTTGAAAAAAAAAAAATGTTTTTAAGATTTTTTATACAAAAATGGTTTAACATGGTTCGTATATTCGTAATTAAGACTCCTTGAAAGTTGTATAGCAACATACAGACATATGAAGGCTAACTGAAGTTATATGAAATTTCTTAATTCAAGGAACTGCATGGAAAAAGCCCCATCAAAAATCATTTGGGCTGTAAAATATTTATTTCTCAACCGATTTTCAAAACTAATATTTGTTTTTATTTACCACTAAAAATGCCAGTTGTAATGATATATAATTGATGTACGTATTATTTAAAATTGCTCAAGCTACTGCAGAAAAAACTGTGACTGAAAAAGGGCCCCGAACAATAATTCCTTGTTAACTTTGCATATTTTGTTTATGATGTTGTAACTCAGTATTTACCATGTACGACGTTGTAAAAATAAATCATATTCCCAACCAAGCTTCTTTTTATTAATACAGCAGGCTTTAAAAAACAAAATGTGCCTAGGCCAGAAATTAGTTGAAGAAGAAGAAAAAGAAGAAGAAGAAGAAGGAGAGCAATGAATTTAAACATACTAGGCCTATGGCTATAATATCGTTTTATATATTTACTTCTGATTGTATTATAAACAGGACATATTAACGCAAAATGGAACTCGTCCCCTATATCATTAGTGTTACATATTTGACATATCCGTTCATGTCTTTCTAACCTTTCACGAGAATACCTCCCTGTCTCTATCCTTAAACTATGAGAGGACAAGCGTAATCTGGTTACCTCACTGCGATCGCGCCTGGTATGCAATACATCTAGATAATTGTCATATTCAAAATGATGTTTAACAGATTTGTAAAGAGTTAGCACTCTATTCGTTTCAAGGTCGGTTGACCAGTTTTGGACATAATTATCTATTAATCGTTGTTTGTATATAGGTATAGATATACATGAAGTTAGATAGACTATGCCGTAACAGGAAAAGTACATTGATGTTAAATGTAATTAAATAGCTTACCAAGACATGAACTGTGATAAAAAATGTTTTTGTTGTTGTTTTTTATATACAAATGAGCACTAAATGGAAATGCTTGTATAAAGGCTGAACTCTAGCACTTTCATTCAGCTTTGAACTTCTGTCTTCGTACGTTAACGCACACATTTTTGAACAACGTACTAAAATAATAGGATTTGGAGCATCCTAGAACCTGTTTAAACCCCTAGCGTCGTTTTTGCCAATGACCGTTCCAAGGCGGTATCCCTATTGTCAACCCTTTTATGTTTGTGGTGTCGCATACGTTTTGTATGCGTATTTTGAATGCCTGTTTTGTATGCGTATTCGGTATGCGTGTTTTGTATGTTTTTGTATACGTGTTTTGTATGCGTGTTTTGTATGCGTATTTTGTATGTTTTGTATGCGTATTTTGTATGCGTGTTTTGTATGCGTGGGGGGCGTCCGTGGCCGAGTGGTTAGAGTCTCTGACTTGCAATCACTTGCCCCTCACCGCTGTAGGTTCGATCCCTCAGGGGCCTAGGAATCTTTATGTGAGGAAGCTATCCAGCTGGCTTGCGGAACGTCGGTGGTTCTACCCAGGTGCCCGCCCGTGCACGAAAATTGCCCGGAGGGGCACCTGGGGTCTTCCTCCACCAGTCGAAGCTGGAAAGTCGCCATATGACCTTAGCTGTTGGTGCGACTATAAAATCCAATTCAATCAATTTGTATGCGTGTTTTATATGTTTTTTCTACGTATTTTGTATGCGTGTTTTGTATGTTTTGTATGCGTGTTTTGTATGCGTGTTTTGTATGTTTTGTATACGTGTTTTGTATGCGTGTTTTGTATGTTTTGTATGCGTATTTTGTATGCGTATTTTGTATGCGTGTTTTGTATGCGTGTTTTGTATGCGTGTTTTGTATGTTTTGAATGTTTTGTATGCGTTTTTTGTATGCGTGTTTTGACATTACCATGAAATCAAAAGACCACATATTCTGGCGTTACCAGTTCTCGATAGTCTAAGCGATCTCCGATACAAAATGAACACAAACACGTGTCTTACCTGTTTCAGTTTTCTCCAGCGATAACCCATTTCATTTGCATCAAAACAGCAAAGTTACCAATAAAATTCACATCTTTTCAATTCCAACATTTCAAAATGTAAAGTGTCAGTCAAAATTAGATTAGTCAAATCAAAGCAATGAAAGTGCTGTTGGAAAAAGCACTCAGAAAGTATTGATCAAAATCTAATTCCGAAAAAAATATGGTTTTGTGTACTATGGTGGTGAACATTTGTGCAAAATATTATTGAAATCGGATGAGGCATAACCAAAGTTATGGGACCGGATGGACGGACGCACGGACAGACGGACAACGGCAATTCTATATCCCTCCGCCTAAGCGGCGGGGGATAAAAAGTGAAGTTATGTAGAAATGTTTAAATTGTATAAGTGTCAAAGGGGAATAATTGTAAAATGAAATGTCAGAGAAAGTTGGTCACAACATACGTATACATGAGACTTCGGTTACTTTCGAAAACCAAACAGATTCATGACAGAGTTATCACCCCTTGAATGTCTAAAAAAATAGGATTTCTGCAAAGACGTTTTCGGTGGCGATATGGCTAAAACAAAACAAACTTCATTGAATGAAGATAAGTATAAAAAAATTATAAAAATATATAAAAAAAATACGTGGTCTTTCATGAAAATAATTGTATGGCTTGATAAAGAGATGTCTGTGGTATGTAGTTCTATAAACTATTCTACTCGCGAATTTATGAACTGCCTTTGATAGTTACGATGATATATATCATCTTTAATTCCTCCAAGTAAATGAAAGTATACAAATGAAACAGAATGCAACATATATACAGAGAGCAAGCACATTACAACATGAACATTACATAATGCAGGAAAATAAATGAGAACAAAATAAGTCGTTCATATTAAGTGAAAGAAATGAGATATTAACAATATCATATGCATTTATCTTATACCGAATCGACTTCTGGTTATAAATATCGGATGTTGACAAGATAGGATGTATAAATACATACAATGTTTAAAGACATATTGCTGTCGCGACTAACGAAGTATGCAAGTTGCATTTAATATCATGTAGTCGGAAAAGTAGTAGTAGCACGTTTGACAGGTTGTCGTCAACCATTCCTAGCATATACAACGTGAATTGTTCATTAGTTTAGTTTAGTTTAGTTTAGTTAATACATCAAAATCAATATTTTGCAGACAAGATGTCCAAATGTTTGCCAAGGATAATCTTTATTATTGGTATAAATATTGCTGATCAGTCGTGTATTCTGCTGTGTTAGGACTTGTGAATGCCACTTAAAATCTGCGTAAGGGTTTGTCAAATGACGACCTAATCTAAATTCCATGGTTTATATTTTACATTCAGTGATGTTTTTAAACAATACATGTTCGTTTTTGTTTGAAATTTTAACTAATTTAGGTAAATTATATGACCCAAATTGAATTCCATAGATTTTTACTCAAAGACCTCTTCAGCAAGCACTGACTGTTCTATTTTCAGTAATATGATACAATTTCACCGTCTGCAAGTAGCACGATTATAACTCGATTTATAACATTTTAAACAGAGGCTTCCAAGGGATCACCTTTTCAGTATTTATTGACATTCACACTAGCGTTAGCTTAGTGCTGTGTGACGGCCGTAAAACGTCGCCCCGACTACAAATCAGTAGTGTTATTATTTCACATTACGTAGTCCGAGTATTAACTTTCATACCCCATCCAACCCCTTCTCCAAGAAGCAAAAACGTGGTTGGCTGGGATATGAAATAAAACCTTAATTTCGGCTTAAAAAGCTTTCATATTGTAAAATTAAACATTTAATAGGCAATTTTAAACATGTTATTGCATTTTTTCAGTAAAATGTTTTTAAATGTGTTTTATTGTCGAAATACACATTCTTTATAAAATCCTGCAAATGTAAGCGTTCTCATCGCTTAATGGAATTAAGGCGGGACCACGTAATGTACTGGTCCAGGCGGGACCACGTAATGTACTGGTCCAGGCGGGACCACGTAATGTACTGGTCCTTTGGGATCATCAAGCCCATTCTGTGTTGCTTTAAAGTAGAATATCGCTTAAGCCGGTGCTAGGAGGCGTGAGAGGTGTTGCATCCTATAATTACCTCTCATGAACTAACTCGATAAAACCGAGTCTGCTGCTTTTCTCGCTTGCTTGTGTTTGTTGCTTCCCAGGGATCACCTTTTCAGTATTTATTGACATTCACACTAGCGTTTATTTAGTGCTGTGTGGTGGCCGTAAAAAGTCGCCCCGACTACAAATCAGTAGTGTTATTATTTAGTGGTCCTGTGGGATCATCAAGCCCATTCTGTGTTGTTTTAAAGTAAAATATCGCTTAAGCCGGTGCTAGGAGACGTGAGAGGTGTTGTATCTTATTACCTCTCTTGAACAGACTCAATAAAACCGAGTCTGCTACTTTTCGCTCTTGCTTCTAATTGTTGTATCCAAGGGATCACCTTTTCAGTATGTATTGACAAACTGACTTACAATTTAAACAATAGGTATGTATGACTTGCATAAATAATAACTTAGCTTTATTCTGAATTTTATTTCGTTTTTAGCTCGCCAAATAGCTAATTAACCTTTCGATTGTAAACACCGGCTGATCAATGCGCTTCATAGTGTCGGAAAGTAAAATTTACCTCGAGATTATACGTACCTCGAGAACAGGATAATACGTTCCTCGAGAACGGGATACTTGACGATATTTATTTTATGATATAATGTGTACTGTAATTGATATAATGTATGCCGCCATAGTCGGTTAACATGTACTCTTTATCAGATGGGTCATGCGTTTGCAGGTATATAGTTATATTCTTTGTCTTTAGGTCAGTTGTTTAAGGTCAAATCATACACAGTGTAATTGTATTTGTTATTATTGGTCAATGTCAATTAGTAAAAACAAAATGACTTTAAAGGTCTTAGGCTTTTATTTATTGAGTTTTGTTTGAACATCAAACGCAAATATGCAAGTCGTTATTTTATGCAGTATATATATATGCAGAGCCATAAAACTAACAAAAAAGGTTCTGGTTTAAGTAGTAAGATTTTTAAAAATCAAACACAATTATACGAATATAATAAGAATATATAATCATAATCCTTGTTCCAGCGATCAATTTAAAATGTGTAAAAGAAGCATAATCGTTTTCTGGTTTTGAAAGTATGGTTAATGACATGAACACCAGCGAAGACAAACAATCAGAGGAAGGGGAGAGAAATATCCTTTAAATCGTGTTACTATTATTTGATAAGTGTGCAGGTTTTCTCCCTTGAAGTTTTATTTATCAAAGTCGTTCATACATCTTTCGGAAGTTGGATGATACATTGGTAACCGTTTCTTTTCTACTATGGTTAATAATATATCATTTTCCGAAAACTCTTGAACTCCTCAAAGATATGTCTTACACTGTCGCTTCTTTTCTCGAATGAAAATGGAAAAATCTCAGCAAAATTTATTACAAGAGAGATGATTTTATTTTTTATATTGTTGATTATCTCCACTTAGACGGAGATGTTCTTCGAGCAAATTATTATGTTCTATAGGTTTCTCAACGTATTTGTTTTCTATAGCTTGTAGTTGAGTTTAGGTCTTCAATACTCATAACCTTCGTAAACCTTAAAAGTTACTCCATCAGCGCTACCGTTATCTTAATATCTTAAACTTTAAAAAGGCTTTGCAAAATGTTATTATCGTAACCTTGATTTAGTTTTTAAATAAGAACCCTTTTGCGATAAAGACAACCACAACCGAATTGTTATGATGACGTGATTTCCACACTTCGAAATATCCTTTGTCAGGATCACTTTAAGGTGCATTTACTCTGAACAAATAGCAAAGTTAAAAGTAGGCTTACTGGAACAAGACGTCCAAGAGTGCCTGTGGACGCTCTACTTGCTAAAGATAAAGCTTACGTATAAGGGGCCATAACTCTGTCAAAAAACATTCAACCGGAACATGGCAATGACATACGCAACTAGGCTTGGTATTGATCATCCCTGCCAAGATTCTTCGCAATCCGGCCAGGGGATCGGAAGAATTAATCCTTACAAAGTTTATGTATTAAAACCATAAAAGGGCCATAACTGTGCCAAACATCATTTAACCAGAATACGGCAATGACAGACGCAACTAGGCTAGGTATTCATAATCCCTGCCAAGATTCGTTGAAACACGGCCAGCAGTTCTGAAGAGACTAGTCTTGAAAAAGGTGTTGTATTAAAACATTTAAAGGGCCATAACTCTGCCAAATACCATTCAACCGGAATACGGCGATGATATACACACCTAGGTTCAAGAGAATTGTAACTAATGTTGTTATAACTTGTAGTTCAATCCATTTGCGTATGTTATATTTAAATATGTATTATCATATCATGTTCATTCTCGGTAACATAAGTAATAAAATATGTTTAAACTAAGGTTCAAGAGAACTAGTCCAGACAAAGTGTATGTATTAAAACCTTTAAAAGGCCATAACTCCGCCAAAATAATTCAACCTGAAACGGTGACGATATAGGCTTGGTACTGATCATCCCTGCAAAGTTTCATTTAAATTTCAAATGAAGGCCCTTCCCCCTTTTAGAAGCAAAATACAGCATTTTTTAACTATATCAAGAGCCGCAACTCCGGTGTTACTAATCCGATTTGGTTGGTTTTCAAACTTATCCAATATTTCGTTGATAGTAACAATCTGATAACGTTTGGTAAAGATCGGATATAACGTTTGGTAAAGATCGGATGAAACATGAAGGTCCTATCGTCTTAATGAGGAAAAATGTAACATGAATATCTAAATCAAGGGTCATAACTCAGCTATTACTGGTCCGATCTAGCTGTTTTTCAAATTTGTCCAAACTTCCCTTGATATTAACAATCTGGTAAAGTTTGGTAAAGATCGGATGGAAAACGAAAGACCTATCGTCTTAACGAAGCAAAATATAGCATTTGCAACTAAATCAAAGGCAATAACTCCGCTCTTACTATATTGATCTGGTTGGTTTTCGGACTTGTCTAAGCTTTCATTGATATTAACAATCTGGTAAAGTTTGGTAAAAATCGAATGAAAAATGAAGGCCCTATCGTCTTAACTAGGCAAACTATAGCATGTTTAATTAAATCAAGGGCCATAACTCCGCTGTTACTGGTTTGATCTAACTGGTTTCCGAACATGTTTGAGATTGCATTAATATTAACAATCTGATAAAGTTTGGTAAAGATCGGATTTAAAATGAAGACCCTATCGTCTTAAGGAGGCAAACTATAGCATGTTTAACTAAATCAAGGGCCATAACTCTGCTGTTACTTGTCCGATCCGGCTGGTATTTGAATTGTCCGAGCTTTCATTGATATTAACAATCTGATAAAGTTTGGATGAAAACTGAAGGCCCTTTCGTCTTAACTGGTAAACATATTTAGTCGTCCGTCGTCCGTCGTCTGTTAACTTTTACCTCGTTACGACGAAAGGGCCTTCAGTTTTCATGAAATGGAAAGGGTATGAACCACTTCATGAACACTGACCTACATGAGATATTGAACATCATTGAAAAGAAAATTGGCATTAGATGATTTTAACAAGAACATAAAAGAATTGATCATGTCTTACTATAAATCAGATAGCAATGAACAAAATGTACGCAAAACAGAAAGTGTGGACGACTCCTCCGTGCGTAGCATCGAAAGGGAGACTGACGTTAAATCTCCGGACAATGATTACTCTGATTGCGAAGTACATATAAATGACACTGAACGTGATCAAGCTCAGCTTACAAATGAAAGAATTTTACTCTCAGATAAAAGTACAGATACATTGAATTCACAAGGAACACTTCAACAACTTGATGAAACATACGACACCGCAACGGACAACCATTTGGATGATAGCATCACTGAACTTAAATCAGTAGTACAGCAAAAGCAAAAACCTGAAACGAAGAAAACATCGAAAACATACGCCAAAAAGACAAACCTAATAAGGAACAGGAAAACAAACATGAAATCACAGAATTGTTTCAATGACTGCACCGAAAAGAGTGGTAACATGACTAGATGCATTGGTGCATGAAATGGTATCATGACAAATGTGTCGGAATTAATCATACAGATAATATCGAATGGTTCGAAACGGATGGTAGACTAGCTAAGGCTAAGATAGAGATGGAGATGGCGAAATCAGCGTTTGATCATAAGTTAGCTTTAGAGTTGGAAGCAGCTAAGACAGATAGTAAGGACAGTAAAACTGTAGGGAAAGATGGGTATTCTGGGAAGTTAAAAGGTCCGAAGTTACCATAATTTGATGCTGACAAAGATAACATGGACAGTTACTTGTATAAGCCATCCAGGTTTGGATATAAGTCATCCAGTTGTTGATGTAAGCCTTCCGGAGTGGAGCTAAGCTTCCGCGCATAACGTTAAGAGCGGTGGAGACGGGGATGCGCACTTCTATTTATCATGTTTGTCAATGATCTACCACTTTATGTAGTAAATGCAAACACAGACATATTTGCTGATGATGTAACATTGTATACGTCTGGTCCTAATCTTGAAATTATACAAGAAAATAGTCAGCTTAGTCTCAAACAAACAGAGCAATGAGCTAAGCACAATGAAATGTTAATAAATGAAATGAAAACAAAATATATGATTATAGGTACATCTCAAAAGTTGTCTAAACTTAATAATGAAGTAAACAAATTATATGTTAACAGTATAGCAATAGAAAATGTTTAGAGTCAAATATTATTAGGGGTATATATTGATAAATACCAGTCATGGGACATCCATGTTGATAATCTTTGTACTTCTTTAACAAACAAAACTAATCTTTTGTGCAAAATCAAGAAATTTCTCACACATGAAACAAGAATTATGTATTACAATGCATATATACAACCAATTTTGGATTATGGTGACACTATTTGGGGAAATTGCTCTAGCAACAATATTAATAGAATCCAAAAAATTCCAAAAGAGAGCTGCTCGGATCATCCTTAATAAGCCATATGATGCATCCTCAAAACCCTTATTTAAAGAGCTTAAATGGTTAAATGTCCGTGATCGAATACAATTTCATAAAGAAGTGCAGGTTTACAAATGCGTCAATAATCTTGCTCCAGACTATCTTACATCATTGTTTCTTAAGGTTCATTCCTCTTATAAATTAAGGACTTGTTCAAATGGTAATCTAATCGTCCCGAAACATATGCTAAGTATATACAAACAAAGTATTCGTTATTCTGGTGCTGTCATATGGAACTCGATCGCTCCTCCAATGCGTCAAGCCAAACATATGAAAAAAATTCAAATAAATATTATTCCTATCTTTTAGGTAATACTAGTTGATTTTAATTTGCTTGCATTTGGTTAGGTACTTTAAAATAACTTTAAAAGATTTATATATGGGGACTTTTGGTTTTAGGTATGAAAGCACTAATTATTTTCCCCATAAACACCAATGTTAAAGTGGCACATATTAATGATTTGCTGCAAATTCAACTCAAGTATGGATAATACAGCAGTGTAATGTTCATATAGAAAACTATTTTTCCACTTGAAAAATCACCAGAAAACGTGGGGTCACAAGACATGTTAGAAAGTTCTTGTTTGTTTACTAAACAGGTCAAGGGTACAGCTGTTTTTATTGATCGACTGTTTTCATGGCTCACAAAGTGTAAGCATAGAGTCGAACTTTCGAAAAAGTTCATCAGTGATCCAGTAAAACCTATTAATACGCTTCTTATACATATAACTACAAAATCGAATAGAAATGGGCAGTTTGCCCCTACTTATAATGCCCATTTCCATCGAAAAAGGAGGGATTACTTTTTATTATAGGAACTACATTCGACTACACCTCGGAGGTTTACATGTAATTGGTGGTGCTAAACCTTTACAACAGGAAACTCTTCAGAATTGTATAATATTGTATTTCTTCATTTGATGGCCTCAAGGGAGAACAATTGTTGTCAATTGATTGAGTTACCATCATTAAATAAAGCATTTATTATTATTTATTTTTTTTATTATTATTATTATTATTATTATTATTATTATTATTAACTAGCTAAGGATATCAAGGCAACATATTGCAAGCTTTATTGTAAAATTAGATTTATAATGTTGAGTTTTAATTCCTGTTGTGCTCACTTTGAAGAACTCCATTAAAAACCGCTTTATTTATATAATTTAGTTTTGAAATCGTTTTTTTGTTTCAAAATAGGATAATAAGATGAGGTACTGATAGTTTCGTGTAAAAATATACAGAAGTGTTTAAGATATCCAACATTGAACCTCTATTTTGTTCAATGGGACATAATCCTTAACACAGTCTGTATTTAACAGCGGCCTTTTGCTAATGACCGTTACAAGGAGATACCCTAGTTGTCAAATCATTTTATTGTTGTGTTTCCGCATACTTTGCTTCATGTTTTCCTTGTTTGTTTTGAATTCGTGTTTTGGTTGACCGTGTTCTGTGAATGCTACATTTCCTGTTCGACTTGTATAACTTCTTGTGTTTGACCTTATCATTTTACACACTGCATGTTTAGTGGTTGACCCATTTACAGCTCGACACTACATGCTTTCCTCTTTGATTGTGCGATAACCCGAAAGACTGTGGACCTTATGTCTACCGAAGTCCTGGCAGGGATGGTAACGTGTAATTCTTGTCTTCAGTCTTGTCTCGTCGTAGCCTAATGGTTACTTTTGCCGTCTTTTGCCAAGTTATTGAGTACTTGTTTTGTGGCGTTTGACGCGTTTGCTTAATATTCATATATAAAGGATCTCCTTTATCTTTTACTTATATTGCCTATTAGTGTTAACCTTGTTTGTTAGAGGATATGGCCAGACGGGGATATCTTTATTTACACTGTTTCATCAAATTGGAATAACGATATGGAAAGAGTGAGGATTGGCACCCTAAAACCTGACTTAAACCCTTCGCGGCTTTTTTGCCACTGACTGTTCAAAGGCGGTATCCATATTGGCAACCCTTTTATGTTTGTTCCATATTTTGCTTATATGCTTCCATGTAATTGTTGTTTGTTTTGTATACGTGTTTTGGGTTGATACTACATTTCCTGTTAAATTTACGCCTACTTTTTATAAGTACTTCTTGGGAGAACCCGTCAACTAAATATGTGTTCAATGTTCACAGCCGTATGCTTTTCCTATTTTATATAAAGAAATATAAAAAGATGGGACAGGGAAAGTAGCATTCAAGGAGGATAGTCAACCACAAAACACAGAAACAAACACGCAAACAGACAAAAAAGAAGGCAAAAGTAATAATAAAAGCAAACGACATCACAAACACAAAAGGGTTGACAATAGGGCTACCGCCTTGGAACGGTCAGTGGCAACAAAGGCCACTGGGGTTTTAAACTGGTTCTAGGGTGCACCAAACCTCACACTTACCCTACTGTCATCCCATTAAAACAGGACATTGTAAATAAAGAAATCCCCGCCATGATCTAATCTCTAACTCACAAGGCAGCATCAATAGGCAATATAAATAAAACACATATATGCTCGTGTAAATATAATACAAAACAATAATAGCCTAGAAAGCCACAATGAAGTTACTCAGTGACTTGGCAGAAGCCAGAGCAACAAGAGAATAAACCATTAAGGGCACGACAAGACCGATCATAGACAAACATCAAACGCCACCGTCCCAATGGGCTTTAGGTAGGCGTCATCATAGGGTCCACAGTCTGTCCGGTCATCGTACAATTTAAGAGGAAAGCATAGTGGCGAACTGTAAAAGCATGCAGTACGTTGCAAAATGATAGGTTCATAACCTCTTTTGATAAACTTTTTAACAAGTTTAACAAAGATCTTACGAAGTTTATAAATCGCATCACCATAAAAGTCAGGTTGTGATAGTCTTTGTCGCAGAAGAGTCCTTAAATTACTTTTATATTTGGAAAGAAGATCAGGGTTACGATAATAAAATTTTGCAAAGATTTTACGAAGTTTATGGTCCTGACTGAGTAGCTTTTTAGTTATACAAAGATAACGAATATTAAAGTCCTCAACTCGAGTACAAGCTCTTGAAAAACGAATAAGTTAAGACACATACACCCCATTAGAAGTTGCTCGGGGAACATTCCCATCCAAGTGGGGATAATTAACAGTGTCAAAATTAAAATCATCTCTCATGTCATAGATTTTGCTAATTATTTCACCATTTTCAATCGAGAGATCTAAATTAAGAAAAGAAGCGTTATTATCAGATATATTAGCTTTATTAAGCTGAAGATATTTAGGATAAATAGTATTAACCATAGTTGGAAAGAAAGGGTTGTCAATGTTCAATATGTCATCCAGATACCGAGAGATGTCATTAAAAGCTTCAATAACATCTGCCTGGGTATCTGGTGATAGACTCAACATGAAATCTCTTTCATAGCAAAATAAAAACAAATCTGCGACAAGTGGTGCACAGTTCGTACCCATAGGGATACCAACAATTTGTCTATAAACGGTGGTTCCATACTTGACGAAAATATTATTTAATAGAAAGATGAGTGCTTCACAAACTTCATAGCAAGTCCACGTAGTATAATTGCCGTTAGTAACAAACGCTTTAATATTATTACATGCCAAAAATGTAGTATTTTCTCTAGCTAATGTTTTTTGAATAAGAGAAATTAGCTTGTCTTTAATAAGGTGATGTGGTAAGGTAGTATATAGTGTAGAGAAGTCATAAGTGCTTATTGATGAAACTTGACCTTTATTGAAAATTTTATCAAGAACGTCTCCTGAATATTTTATAGACCAAAATAAATTAATCCCAGAGTTTTCATCAGTTTTATCACAATATAGTTTAACGTGATCTTTAACGACAGTAAGACAAGAAGTTAAAAGTTTGGAGATGTTTGTTGTGGTGCAGGCATTAGAATTTGAAATAAAACGAGCCTTATACGGATTTTTATGTAATTTAGGAATCCAGTACACAGTAGGCAGTTTATTTTGCTTATCGTTTACACCAGCCTTGAAAGTAGTGCACCGAGTGATATGTGCGGAAACAACATCATCCTCAGTAGAATTATCTAAAGTATACGAATTGGTGCTGCTGAGTTCCAGTGATAAAAAACTGACGTAATGTAGGCGTCAAACAATAATTACATTATTAGCTGCTTTATCTGCAGGAACTAAAACAAATTTATTAAGAAATTCCTGAATTCCCGATTTTAAATTACGAAAAGAAAACCTAGGTCTCGGAGGAAGGAAAGAGGGGTTAGTTCATTCCAGTATAAAATGGTATTCCTCAATTATGGCGTTATTTTTGCAATATGTTTTGTATTTATCGTGTTCGACGGTTTCCAGATTAATATATCACAGTAGCGTTGCCTGTGCAGTGTGGCGGCGGTAAAACGTCTCCTCGTGCTTGAAATCAGAACTGTTATTCATTCCGATTTTTTGAGATCGCTGAGCCAGATATACAGATACCGGTGGTACTTTCTCAAATACGTTTTGTTTCTTTCTTGTATTTTGAATAGATGGTTCCACTACTCCAGCCTTTATAGGTTCTGAGTATTGTTTAATCACCCTTAGGATATGTTGCCTGCTTTTTAATTTAGTATTTTGACTGTTACCTGCGATACGCTTCATAACCCACCTAAATTCAATTATGTTTATTTCGCCCATTGTTTTCTCGTTTAGGGCAAAGCGATTTGTTAGAAACTGGGACCTCATTCAAGGTTCCATGTTCACCGTCATATGCATACCTTCTTCGGGATGGCTCAAATTTCTGTACTGGCATTTTAAATATTAAGGTCTGCTCAACTCGGGGCTAGAGGGCGTAAACGGTAGGAAGCAGTTTTCACTTTTAACTACCGTTCATAACAGTATCAACTGCAATATTTTTTGTATTTATCGTGTTCGACGATTTCCAGATCCTTTCATACTTTTTTATGTCAACGACCCGTTTCTGTATGCAACATATAGAACAATCTAAATATAGACACAGCTAAATGAATTATTTTTATTATATCAGTTTCTAGACAGGACTAATTCCAGTTGTTTATAAATGTGCCTGCTACTGCTGATTCCCAGTTGTTCTTATAAGGCCTCAGGTCAATGTCACGAAACAGCATGTTATACTGGTAGAAACTTTAACATACTTACTACTTTCGCAATTCAAAACTGTTACGCGTATTACATATATCAGGCCTGGAATTCACCAACCGTTCTTTAGATAATTCTTAGACTTGAGCTCAAATACTCAAATTCCGTTCACAAATATTCCCATGACCTTCAAATCAAAGGTAAACAATCCCATGAAGTTAATATGTATTAGTAGTAATAATAATTATACAGCTTCTTATGAACGTATACACTTTAAACTTATAGAAATGTTTTGTGATTGCAATTTGAATGCTTGGGCTTAAGTGGAAGATTATGTTCAGGATTCGTTGCGGAATTCAAGACCAGGTTAACCTATGCTGTTCTAAATTTGTCCTGTCCAGTTAACCATACGCAAAATCATGTTGAGTGAGTAGAGTTTTCAACTTGATATACGTTTACATAAAGTGCGATACTCACTTTCTATGACGTTTGCATTTAAGAATTACCAAACTTCGCAACCTTAATTCAATACTGGGTTTATAAGTGTGTCAAATATACAATCCTAATATGTTTAAGATAATTCTTTAAGATGTTTTTATATATGTGTTAAGTTTTATATATATATGTGTTAAGTTTTAAGATGGCTTAGCATGCCTGTGCAACTAAGATACAAAGATATCAAATGTTTTGTCATATTTATCGTATTATTAGTTGTAATAGTTTTGTTAATTAAACTCCAAATAAATGTTTGTCCTTAAAGGAAAACAACACAAGTGTTGCATGCCTCTATGATACAAAACTATAAATATATTTCAATTATGATCTTATATTGAAAGCAATGTATCTTGTAGAATTATGGGCATACGGAAACTTCTGAAAACAACATTTATAATACGTAGGCTATAAACTGGTGTCATTTGAAATGAAAGTTGTTGGGTTTGCTTGTTATGTTTTATTTATGTTGTGTGTCTGTTTTTCATTTGTTATCGATGCGAGTGTTTCTTTGTTTGGTTGCTTTGTTAACGGCTTTATAGTGAAAGTTGACCCCGATATTTGTGGAATATACGCATTTTATTCAAAGGGAAACATGGCAACCTTGAAGTGTTTATCAAGCATTGAGATTAGCGTCTCCATTTATTTGTCCAGTATCATGGTCGACTTTAAACCTGCTGGCATATAACGTGTATAACTAAATAAATGTTTGAGTTATCTTTTTTTTTCTTATTCTACAGTGCAAACACAAACACAAATATACGAATATAATAAGAATATGGTTATCAGAATCATAATCCTTGTGCCAAAGATCAATTTAATTTAAAATGTCAAAAAAAGCATAATCGTGTTCTGGTTTTGAAATTATGTTTAATGACATGAACATCAGCGAAGACAAACATTCAGAAGAAGGGGAGAGAAATATCCCTTAAATCGTAATACTATTATTTGATAAGTGTGCAGGTTTTCTCCCTTGCAGTTTTATTTATCAAAGTCGTTCATACATCTTTCGGAAGTTGGATGATACATTGGTAACCGTTTCTTTTCTACTATGGTTAATAATATATAATTTTCCTATAACTCTTCAACTCCACAGAGATAAGTCTTACACTGTTGCTTCTTTGCTTGATTTACAACACTCGATTGAAAATGGAAACATCTCAGCAAAATGTATTACAAGAGAGATGATTTTAATTTTTATATTGTTGATTATCTCCACTTAGACGGAGATGTTCTTCGAGCAAATTATTATGTTGTATGTGTTTCTCAACGTATTTGTTTTCTAGAGCATGTAGTTGAGTTGAGGTCTTCAGTATTTATAACCTTCGTAAACCTTAAAAGTTATTCCATCAGCGCTACTGTTATCTTAATATCTTAATCTTTAAAAAGGCTTTGCAAAATGTTATTATCGTAACCTTGATTTACTTTTTAAATAAAATCCCTTCTGCGACAAAGACAACCACAACCAAATTGTTACGGTGACGTGATTTCCACACTTCGAAATATCCTTTGTCAGGATCACTTTAAGGTGAATTTACTCTAGTAGGCTAACTGGATCAAAAGGCAAAAGAGTGCCTGTGGTCGCTCTACAGGCTAAAGATAAGCTTATGTATAAAGGGCCATAACTCTGTCAAAAATCCTTCAACCGGAAAATGCAATGACATCCGCATCTAGGCTTGGTATTGATCATCTCTGCCAAGATTCTTTGAAATCCGGCCAGGGGATCAGGAGAATTAGTATTTACAAAGTTTGTGTATTAAAACCATAAAAGGGTCATAACTGTGCCAAAAGTCATTCAACCAGAATACGGCAATGACAGACGCAACTAGGCTAGGTATTCATTATCCCTGCCAAGATTCGTTGGAACAATCCGGCTAGGGGTTCAAGAGAACTAGTCCAGACAAAGTGTGTGCATTAAAATATTTAAAGGGCCATAACTCCGCCAAAATAATTCAACTGGAAACACGGTGACTATATGTACAACTAGGCTTGGTACTGATCATCCCTGAAAAGTTTCATTTAAATCCGTTCAAATGAAGGCCCTTTCGTCTTAATAAGGCAAAATACAGCCTTTTTTAACTAAATCAAGAGCCGCAACTCCGGTGTTACTAATTCGATTTGGTTGGTTTTCAAAATTAACCAAGATGTTGTTGATAGTAACAATCTGATAAATTTTGGTAAAGATCGGATGAAAAAATAAAGGCCCTATCGTCTTAATGAGGCAAAATATTACATGTTAAACTAAATCAAGGGCCATAACTCCGCTGATACCGGTCCGATCCTGCTGTTTTTTTAATTTTTCCAAGCTTTCCTTGATATTAACAATCTGGTAAAGGTTGGTAAAGATCGAATGAAACATGAAGGGCCTGTCTTCTTAACAAGGTAAAAGTTAACAGACGACGGACGACTAAATATGTTTACAAGAAACTGACAGTACATCACACAATTCTCCTAAAAATCATATAAATGCTAAAATACTAAAACAAATCATAAAGAAGATGTTTTTAAACAATGCAATATAAAGCGCACCTAACAGGAATTAGAACTCTTCAATATCTGACTTTTTTACATATAACTTGCAATATATTACCTTAAAATTATGTTCTATTGATTTTATGAATATTGAGTTCTGCTCAACCCGGGGCTAGAGGGCGTGAGCGGTAGCTAACATATTTCGCTACCGTTCATGAACAGTCTCAATCAAACCGAGACTGCAATATTTTGTATGTGTCGTGTTCGGCCGTTTCCAAAGGTCCATTATCATACCCTTTGATATCCTTGTCTAGGTTGTGCCAGCCATTAAAAAGTAAACAATTATGTATAAAGCTGTGTTATGCAACTTCTGTTTAAATCATTGTCTTGAAATTAAATATTGTGAGTAGCATAATCTATAATTATAATTGTACAGGTAGTGACCAATCAGATACCATGACCAGCTATGTAAATAACATCTGCATGCATTTCATTTGTTTATTGATTTTGTTTTTTCAAAAACAACTTTGCCAGGATTTATTTGAGATTGTATTTGATAGCACCAACAGTAGACTACCAACAAGCTAAGGATATCAAGGCAACATATTGCAAGCTTTATTGTAAAATTAGATTTTTAATGTGGAGTTTTAATTCCTGTTTTGCTCACTTTGAACTACTCTATTAAAACCCGCTTTATTTATATAATTTAGTTTTGAAATCAGTGTTTTGTTTCAAAATAGGATAATAATTGCAAGAAATACAAAAAGTTCGGACAGGGAAAGTAGCATTCAAGGAGGACAGTCAACCACAAAACACAGAAACAAACATGCAAACATACAAACAAGAAGGCAAAAGTAATAATAAAAGCAAACGACATCACAAACACAAAAGGGTTGACAATAGGGCTACCGCCTTGGAACGGTCAGTGGTAAAGTAGGCCACTGGGGGTTTAAACCGGTTCTAGGGTACACCAAACCTCACACTTACCCTACTGTCATCCCATTAAAACTGATCCCATTAAAACTGGACAGTGTAAATAAAGAAATCCCCGCCATGATCTAATCTCTAAATAACAAGGCAGCATCAATAGGCAATATAAGTAAAACACAAATATGCTCGTGTAAATATAATACAAAAAAACAATAGCCTAGAAAGCCACAATGCAAGTTTCATGTAAAAATATACAGAAGTGTTTGAGATACCTTTCTTTTGTTCCAGGGGACATTATCCTTAACACAATCTTTAATTTGCTAATGACCGTTACAAGGCGATACCCCAATTGTCAAATCCTTTTATTGTGGTGTTGGCGCATACTTTGCTTCATGTTTTCCTTGCACATGTTGTTTGTTTTGAATTCGTGTTTTGGTTGACTGTGTTCTGTGAATGCTTCATTTCCTGTTCGACCTGTATAGCTACTTTTGTTTGGCCGTATCATTTTACACACTGCATGTTTAGTGGTTGACCCATTTACAGCTCGACACTACATGCTTTCCTCTTTGATTGTACAATGACCCGACAGATTGTGGACCCTATGTCTACCGAAGTCCTAAAGGGATGGTAACGTGTAATGTAGGTCTTCAATCTTGTCTCGTCGTACCCTAATGGTTACTTATGCTGTATTATGCCAAGTCATTGAGTACTTGCTTTGTGGCGTTTGATGCGTTTGCTTAATATTCATATATAAAGGATCATCTTGGTGTTTTACTTATATTGCCTATTAGTGTTAACCTAGTTTGTTAGAGGATATGGCCTGACGGGGATTTCTTTATTTACACTGTTTCATCTATTTTGAATAACGATAGGGAAAGAGTGAGGGTTTGGCACCCTAAAACCTGATTTAAACCCTTCGCGGCTTGTTTGCCACTGACTGTTCAAAGAATTATCGCTATTGGCAACCCTTATATGTTGGTGTTGTTCCATATTTTGCTTATATCCTTCCGTGTAATTGTTGTTTGTTTTGTATACGTGTTTTTGGTTGATACTACATTTCCTGTTAACATTTTTAGTACCTCTTGGGAGAAACCGTCAACAAAATATGTTTTCAATTTTTACAGAAGTTTGCCTTTCTTATTTTATATAAAGTTCATTCCAATATAAAATGGTATTCCTCAATTAGGGCGTCACATATAATACATTTGCGCTCATTAGTATTTATTATGTTTGACTTATATTTTTGCAATATGTTTTGTCACTGCTAAATGAATTATTTTTATTTAAATAGGACTTATCTGAGAATACATGAAAAGAGCTCGGGAAATAATTCCAGTTGTTTATAAATGTGTTACTGCTGATGCCCAGTTGTTCTTATAAGGCCTCAGCTCAATGTCACGAAACATCCTGTTATAGAACGCTTCAACATACTTATTACTTTCACAATTCAAAACTATTACACGTATTACATATAAAATGATTTGGGGTGTATAGAATCACTTGGTAGTAAAGAATCATTTCCTGTTTAAATTCAATTTTCTCAGCTCATATATTTTAGATTATTTAAAACTTTCCAGGCTTGAAGATATATCAAATAAACATACATTTATTCAACGGTGAAATTATTTGGGACATTTTTCCATGCAAAATATATCACTACGTGCGACACCTCTCAGAAAAAAATGATTCTATACTACCTGAATGAAGTGTGTTTTAGAAACGACATATTCATACTGTCACAATAATGTCAGAAATAAATATTTGCTGTTTTAACAAATGTTAGGGACAAAAGTCAAAATGCAATCATCAGTTAAGGTAACTTGTTGAAGTTGGATAAAATGAAATTATGTAAAACGCCTATTAAAAATCACAATTTCAGGACAATAATTTTAGAAATTTTGCTATCATACAACTAAAAGGGTAAATCTAAATCAGAAATTAAATAAACATTTTCCTTTCATTTTAAAATTAGACGTTTAACCCAAGTGATTCTATACACCCCCCCCCACACCCCTCAGCCCCCCCTCCCCCCCCCCCCCCATATATATTAGTAGTAATAATATTTATACTATAGGTTATTGCATTTGTATGGTTAAATATTACTTGGAACGAGTTGTTTTGGCAAAGGACGACGAGCTTGCGAGTCGTCCTGCGCCAAAACAACGAGTTCCAAGTAATATTTAGCCATACAAATTCAATAACCTTTTTATTGTATACTTTCATATTGTTTTTGATCAATGTTAATTGTATGACTATTACTTTTCATTGTATTTGTGTTATTTTTATAGCTTTTGATGGAATTCCTATCTTGCCATTCAGTTTCATTTTGTGTGGATGATTAGTTTGCGCGAAAACGACGTCGACGTCGGATGACGTCATTAAAATCATCAAGCGATTTTCAGAAGTTTGTTTAACCATTCGATAACGTTAAAAACAGTGGGTGAGTGACCATTTGAATTATTTTATCAATTTTTGCCATAAAAGGTTGTAAAAAAACACGTATTTTTTTGTTGACACTATAGGTAGGATTCCGTTATTTTTATTTGAAAGTAGTTCCTTATTTCTATTTCGCGGCTCTTAGCAAGCACGAGCAAAAGTTCCCGTGCAATATCAATGCGTGCAATATCGTAGAATATTGCACGCTTAGCTCAATACAAACTAAACGGGACAATATGAAAGTATACAATAAAGCTTTTTATGAACGTATACACTTTAAACTTATAGAAATGTTTGTGATTGAAATTTGAAAACTTGGGCTTAAGTCGAAGATTATGTTCAAGATGCGTATCGGAATTCAAGGTCAGGTCAACCTATGCTGTTCTAATTGTGTCCTGACCAGTTAACCATACGCAAAATCATGTTGAGTGAGTAGAGTTTTCAACTTCATATACGTTTACATAAAGTGCGATACTCACTTTCTATGACGTTTGCATTTAAAAATTACCAAACTTCGCAACCATATTTCAATACTAGGTTTATAAGTGTGTCAAATAAAAAATCTTAGTATGTTTAAGATAATTCTGTAAAATGTTTGTATATATGTGTTAAGTTTTAAGATGGCTTAGCCTGCCTGTGCTACTAAGATACCAAGATATCAAATGTTTTGTCATCTTTATCGCATTATTAGTTGTAATGGTTTTGTTAATTAAACTCCAATTAAAACGTGTATCCTTAAAGGGAAAACAATACAAGTGTGTTATGCCTCTATGATACAAAAGTACAAATAGATTTCTATTATGATCTTATATTGAAAATAGTGTTTCTTGTAGAACATGTAGAATTACGGAAACTTCTGAAAACAGCATTTATAATACGTCGGCTATAAACTGGTGTCATTTGAAATGAAAGTTATCGGGTTTGCTTGTTATATTTTATTTATGTTTTGTAGGTGTTTTTCATTCGTTTTCGATGCGGAGTGTTGTTTTTTGTTCGTTTGCTAATAGTGAAAGTTGACCCCGATATTTGTGGAATATAAACATTTTATTTAAAGGGACACATGGCGACCTTGAAGTGTTTATCAAGCATTGAAATTAGCGTCTCGATTTATTTGTCCAGTATCATTTTCGACTTTAAACCTGCTTGCATATAACATGTATAACTAAATAAATGTTTGAGTTTTCATGTTTTCTTATTCTACAGTGCATTGGGGGTGGGGGTGGGGGGTGGGGTGGGGGTCGAATCATCGGTAGTCTACAGTGCGTTGGGAGGTGTCGAATCATCGGTAGTCTACAGTGCATTGGGGGGTGTCGAATCATCGGTAGTCTACAGTGCATTGTGGGGTGTCAAATCATCGGTAGTCTACAGTGCATTGGGGGGTGTCGAATCATCGGTAGTCTACAGTGCATTGGGGGGTGTTGAATCATCGGTAGTCTACAGTGCATTGGGGGGGGGGTCGAATCATCGGTAGTCTACAGTGCATTGGGGTGTGTCGAATCATCGGTAGTCTACAGTGCATTGGGGGGTGTCGAATCATAGGTAGTAAAGAATCATTTTCTGTTTAAATTCAGTTTCTTAGCTGATGTATTTAAAATTATTTTAAAACATTTCAGGCTTGAAGATATATCATATAAGCATACATTTTTGCAGCGGTGAAATGATTTGGTGTATTTTTCCATGCAAAATGTATCACTAAGTGCAACATCAACGATTCTTTACTACCTGAATGAAGTGTGTTTTTGACACAAAAACAATCATACCGTCACAATAAACTGGGATATAAATATGTGCTGTTATAACACATGGTAGGGGCAAAAGTCCAAATGTAATCATCAAATAAGTTAACTTGTTAAAGTTTGGCACTTCTAGGACTACAATGAAATTATGCAAAGATTGGTTCAAAAAAGAAACTATTAAAAAATCACAGTTATAGCACAATAATTTCAGAATTTTTTCTATCGTACAAATAAAATGGTAAATGTTAATCAAAAACTAAATTTTCCTTTCATTTTAAATTTAGACGGTTAACCACGTGATTCTGTACCTCACAATCCACTGAACCATACGTTTAAATGTATTATTGGTGTAATATTTGCAACAGGTAATAGTATGCAAAAACACTTTCTTTATACTATTCTTATAATTAATATTAATGATTGAACAATAGCAAGTTATGTAGAAAAACTAACGGGACGCCTCGAGTGTTTTTTTAAACAATCAAGATTACCGTGTGTCCCTTTAAAATCAAAATAATGAAATTTATTCAAGAGAAAACATCTAGCCAAAATCTACGGTATTCAAGTTGTAATCATTGTATTCATATTTTACAAACAATGTGTTAATATTTTAGCCATACTAATGACAAATTGACTTAGGTAATTTTATTTTAAGATAAACATTATTATGCAATTAACATGTTGTTGTTTTCATTATTAAATAGGTTTTATGAAGAACAAAAGAACAGTTGATCTAATTTTATGCGCGTTAAGTGTTAAATAAACCTCAACACTTATGTGTGTCCCTTTAGAAGCAGAATAAAATGGGCAAAGGAATTATAAAAACATTTATTCATCTGAAGAACGTTTAATATATAGTAATTTCATGCATTTAAATATACAAACATAGTTAATAAAATATAATTTATTTACACATTATACATTTATAACAAAGAATAAATGACAAAGTAATTCAAGAAAAAATATAAGCACGAGAAATGCAAATGGGGTAAGGGGGTGAAAATATGAACTTGTTTAAAGGGCCAATGTAGCTAATGTAATACACATTGTACACTATATAGAAGATATTGTAAGCTTGAGGTGAACATCGGATTCGTTTTCATCAACATAATGTGCATCGTCAAGAGTGCGTAGAACAAGTGGGGGTATTATTATTCCTACTTCGAGATGAAAATAAACTAAAATCCACGACAAACTAACAAATCTTCTTCCTTTCATATACACAACCTTATATGTTTCATTGCAGTAAAATAAATATACGTTATTTCAGTCTCATTATCCACTAGTCACTGGTATGTTTATAACACATTCCTGTCTTCAGAAATACTCATTGTGTTTTGTTCATTTTATAACTGTATGTATCAGGAATATATGTTCATAATAATCACAACCAAGAATAAAAATGTTTTAGTAAATACACTGTGTGCGGCCGACACGGGTAAATAAAAACATAGACTAATTATTGCGTGCACACATTATGTAGCGAACTCTCTAACATACATGAATGCGGTTTTCACATGTTTTAACACCGATGCATAGTTGAGGCTTTATTGCGTTTAAACATTGTTGAATTTTTAGATGTTCTTTCGTTTAAACACTGTTGAGTATTCTAAACGTAGTTCGTTAATATACCGATGAATATTTGAGACTTAGTTCGTTTAAGCACCAATATATCGGGGGGTTTTGTTCGTTTTTTGCAATAATCACAACTCACTCGAAGGAATGTTGTAATACGAGTTTGCCATTGTAGGTGGCGCTAGTCCGTACATGTCACTTCCGGAATAACAAGGAACAGACATATTGTTTATCATATTATATCGGGAAACTGAATTATCCATGTAGGTTGGTGTAGGGTATGCTGGCTTCATATGATCGTATGTTTCACTTCCGGTAATACCACCCGGATATGAGTTGGCAATGTGAGACATGGTGTTGTGAAGACCTCCGTAGCTTCCTGACATATTTGGGATGGTTCCCGGGGCGACTGTTCTCGGAACGGGGCCTAGCATTCTGTGACTGCTCATTTGGTTGGCGTGATGATTGTCGATTTGAGGTACATTGTCAGCGAAATAACTGGGATGCGTGTGCGATCCAGGCGCGGTTCTGTTAGTCTGATCTATCATTGGCTGCACAATTCTCCGCCTGGCGTTAATAAACCAGTTATTTACCTGAAGAATTGTCAATCCAGTTTCACCACCAAGTTGTTTCTTCTGCTCTTCAGATGGATACGGGTGCTGTAAATGCTGGAAGAGCCACGCACGTAAAATATTTGTAGCTGCCTTTGAAAATATACCTCTCTTTTTCTGTCGTTTTGCACCTTTCTTAGTTGTAGTGGTTGTCTCGCCATCATCTCTGACAGTGTCCTCTGAATCTTTACTACTCTCATCCTCCTCTCGTTCCCGTTTGATACCCCTTGTTTTCGGTGGTTTAACTTCCTTTTGGCTAGTTTTATCCGTTTGGTTCATTGCTGGCGAGATGCTCGACATTACGGAATGGTTGTCGTCAATCTCGGTGTAGTACGAGTTCTGTGAGCATGGTCTATGGTCGGAGCCGCTGTCTGTATCATCTGTAGGATCAAAATTACTATTTGAAAGTTTAGAAGCAGTGTCATCATCGTCATCGTCACCACGTGCGTCCACATTTAGGTCATTTGGCATTTTGCCTTTTAAACAAGTTATGTATCTCTCACAGAAATTATCACAGAGTTCGTGCACTTTTTCAAGTTCTAGCAAATGAAATCTAAAGTTCTGTATAGCTTGGATCATTAAATTGTCCAACTCCTGATTATTAGTAAATATTGAACCTTGATTTCGGTCAACAAGTTGTTTACTGAATACTGCTAAATCTTCTGTGAATGATTCCGAAGAACATATCGGATCACCGCCGATGCGTCTTGCGCAAGTTGCAAGTTCGCACTTTTCAAAAACGAGAGCCAGTAGAGGAAAGAGCGGATGTCCGTATATAACCTCCTTATCAAGATGAGAATCATTAAATTGATTGTTCATACCTGATAAGGGGTTGCTTCCAAATGGAGGAAATTGCATCATAGAAGACGGTGACAAGTGCGCCTGCGTGAAACTGTTGCTGTTGAGAATGGGTCCAGCGTTGCTTAGTGACGTGAGATGCGAGTCGAACATGCCGTCGAGACTGTCTGATGGCGGTGACACGGATGCAAGCCTTCCGGGAGGCGGAGGAAGTGAGCTCAACATCGTACCACTGTCATATGTGGGTAGCGCCAGAACGTCGTCGTATCTATCGGCCATTTAACCTGGAACATAGACAACAAACAATTCATTAGATTAAAAGTTAAAACATTATTGAGAAAAGCCTTGTTCAACGAAACAAAACAAGAGTAAAGTAAAATACAGAAAAAGAAAATCTCAACTGTTCGTTGACCTTTGAAAATGTATTTTTAACTTCTGTATTCGTTTGTTAAATATATAAGATTCGTTTGCAGGCAACATATTATTTTTTTCAGCACCCCAAACCAGATACCATTATTGAAACAAATCGGGACAAGCCCATTATAACGAGACTATGTGTAGGACTGCAGCGAATATAAACATTATTTTCACTGACACATTTTTAACTAGTTTTGTTTTTATCGTTTTTTGATAAAGCAAAAGTATGGTGTTGACTGTATACACAATAGAGGGATTGTTATGAATTGCTGCTTCGTAAATATTAACGATAATTAGTTAAGGTTTTATTTCAATCATATTTCAATCATCTAATCTAATGTTTCCTATGTGTGTATGTACATTTTAATGCAATTATTTATTAACCAAAGCTGGTATGCAAACTATTTCTCCTGATATCCATAACATAACTGCTTGGTATTTTAAAGTATGTTTAAGACTTTCATTCATTTAAAACTTAACCAAAAGAAAATACACTTTCATAAACGTTTTCGATTTAAATGAAACAAAAAGAATTCCCTTTCATTTTATGAAATGTCTTAAAGTACTCTCATATGAACTAAAGAGTTTACACAAAGTGTTTGAAGATTACTATGATGAGTTTGAAGGTGGGAATTGTGGGACGGTGTGTGAGAAAAAAAGTGTATACATTCAGTAAAAATATTCTTAATACTCAGTTTCTGTATATCTAATGATATACGTATATTCACTAAACTGAATTATAGAAAAATACCGTTTGATAATTGTATTAGTATATAAACATATAGTTGCGCATGAGTAATGCGAATTAGTCAGAAATACGTCAGAAATGCGTACATTTTTCAGTAGTGAGTATGTTAGAATGTAACGCAGTGTATGTGGTCGTTAATGAATGAATTAAGTAATTAACAAATGAATGAAGGGATGAACAGATAAATAAGATATTGAATGACTGCACGAACAAATCGAACGAAAAAATCGAACAAACGAACGAATCAGTGAATGCACGAGCAAAGAAGAATACATTATTGCATGCACAAATAAACGAACTAACATACGAATGAATGCTGGAGAAATGAACGAAGGAATACACGACCGAATGAGTGAATGCATTAAAAACGAACGAATGAATGAATGAATGCACAAACAAACGAATGAATGAATGCTTAAAAACACTAATGCATGAACAAAATATAGGATAGTTAAATTTAGCTCAAGGGCAAACCAAGATAAATGTTTACTAAAATAGAATATTAAATGTATGTGTCGCTATAAATGTCCAAATGTTATTTCAAATATGAGTTAAAACTGTTCTTGTTTATCATTGCAAGAATAAGTATTTTTATGTAAAACTAATCAATGTATCTCGAATTATTGTTGTTTATCGTTTCAGCCAGCGTACAGTTATTAGTTAATCCCCTCGTAAGAGATGTTGATGCGTTATTTGAATCTAAATCTTAGAAATCTGCACAAGTTAAATATTACCTTTTTTTTTCAAATTTCCCCTCAAATTGTAAATGGTGTATATTGCCATGGATATATGTGTATGTAGATCTATGATATTGCCTAGATTTTAATATTCATATAGTTGTTGTTGCTAGATCGATAACAGTCACACATTATATAGTTGAATAACAACTTCGGCACTATGCAAAACTATAAACAAATGTGTATAAACCCAAACAGCCATTTTAATTATTTACTATTTTAAGAAAGACATTAAAAAGACGCTGTCTTTTCCAGGATAACGGATCTAAATCGTCCTAAGTATGCGAACTGTTGCGGTAGTATTACTGGTGTAGTTATATATCATCATTCGCAAAGTATGTCAATTACGCATCACTGACCATCCCATGGTCAGAGGTCCGGCCAAAATGGCGACACTTATCTAGCTCGTTAATGAGTGTTTCGCTGATTGACTTATATAAACTGTACATATATTTACATACGTACGTGTATTATACGCCGACATTTTGGAGAAGAAAAAACGTGTATTTTTATATCTCCAGCTCCTTAATCGTGGAGATATTTCCATCAAATATAAACTGCTGCTCTTGTATATAATTTACTATTTGAAGTGTGAAAATGGATGCATTATTGCATTAAACTCCTGGTAAACATTAGCACATGTTTAAAGAACCACTTAAAGAACCACATTTATCCAGAATAAAGTTATGTTAAAGCAATGCCTTTAACAGTAATTTAACTTCTGTATACATTCACTCCATCAGGATTACTAAGCAGTGTTTGAGTAATGTCATTATTATAATAAATGCCTTGACTTCACCTACACAAATTGTATCACCGGCATTACTGTCCAGTATAACCGACTATTTACCTTGTAAATTCACCTGTGAGCGACACTATTAAATTAAAGGCACTTTAACTAACGTTTTCCACTGTCTTTCTGAATGAAAAAACTACAAATGCATTTCGTCTCACTTGAGATTATTATACGCGTAAACAAACTAACAACTTTAAATGCAATCGTGTTCGCTTCTGAAATGAAGCGAGTTTAATAATTATTATATTCATTGTGTAAAATATTTCAGAAATCATTTTAAGAAAGTATTAATCGAGTTTTATTTTCATGCGAAACTAACACGAACGTATGAAATGTTTTGTTTTACAGTTTACCATATGATATCAGTTTGGTTATTCTCTTTAGCGATATATACAAATAAAGTTTTCATATAATACAAATAAATAAGGTAGTGACGCCATTTATTAATATTATTTGGAAAATGTATTGCAACAAATATTCCCCTGTTTACTAAACTGTTTTCCTTACTCAAGATAAAACTACTCGAATGTGTTGAGTAAACCAAGGTATGTCTTATGGCGTTTCTGTTTCTGTTTCGGTTACACACTTCTTATACTTCTTATATTCTCACTTGCCAGAGTATCCCAAAGTATATGAAGAAAGTAAGAAATTCCCACCTTATGAGTAAATCAATGTCAAATTACCTTAAATTAACCAGCTTTTTTATGTTAATATTGTGTGATTAATAACAATTCCCAATCATTTAATTGAATATATAGAGGATATTTGTTTGTTTGGAGTGAATATAGGATTTATTTTCATCGAGAAGTGAGAAAAATTACATTTCCGCGGGTGCTTTAGAACGAGTAAAAATATGCGAGTTTTCTCACTTCGAGATGAAAATAAGTCCTATATTCACGATAAACCAACAAATATTGTATTTATTATATTCTCACAACCTTGAAACTTATGCAGAAAAAAAACATAGTGCGCCTAAACAATGACGTCAATAACGTCAACAACGTCAACATCGGCATTACGTCATTTTCGCTATTTCACATGTGAAATATAAAGAATGAAAATAAAAAAGTTTTATTTTAATCATGAAATCCACTGTATCACTGGAAAGTATATAATAAAAAATCGTAAGAGTTATTCGCGGCATTACAGCCCTACCTTTAACCATGATTTCTGAATTGCTTCCGTATATGTATCAATCGCGGTGGTTGCGGTTGAAAACTATTCAGTGTATACTTTATAGCATCTTATGTGCACAAGGGTCAGATTGTTTTCGTCTATTTTACGGTGGAGGTTTTTTCCTTCGTGTTTAATATGTAAATAGGCGAACGGATGACTGAGATAGTTCAAGTACGCCATTGTTCTTAAACAAGTTAATTAATTTATTTGCGACCTAGTGTATATGTAAATGAATGCATACTTCGTGAATTCATTAGAGCTGATGATTTAAAGATGAAATTTTAATAATGAATTAAGAGATGAAAACATAACTATATGAATCTTGGAAACAGGAATGAAACGATGAATTAATAAATTGGGCAAACGATGCACGAATGAAAAAACATGTATATATAAACACTTAAAGTTCCTGTGATTATAAACGAAGCACCTGATTCACTATATCGTTTAACAGGAACGTTTTTTCCATCAAATAGGTATCCGTTAACACTTTATTTTTTACAAGGTATCCCTTCTTCAGGATTGATTTACATATTTATATTTTAAAATTACTAAAATCTAGTTTCAAAACAATCCGATATATGTCATCATGCCAATACTAAAAATGTCGATTGAATACACCTTACTTTCAACAAACATAAGTTAATATGTCAATTGCATGATTCGATATTTCTTCACCTACCTTCAAAATAATTCCAAAATAAAGTAAGAGTCCTTTCTAACTGTCACTGCCTGTCTGAAGATGACAACACACTGACGTCTCCAAACACCTTCGGTTTATATATTAGTCCCTACCCACAGATCCAACCACTAGATTTTTTGTTTTAACCAAAATTACATATTTTTTACTATTATTTCTTATCTTGATGACTTCGATATCAATAAATTAAATTCAGTGTCCGGTTATTCAATTTGCGATCTAATGCCCGCGAAAATCTCCTTAATTTTGATTAGAATCTCTTAAATCGGTCTTAAAATCTACAAATTCTATGCCCCGAAAATAATCGTCATTAAACGCTTGACCAAACACGGACCCTTAAGGAAAAGTGGCAGAAAGTTTTATTAGAGAAGTGAAAGGGGCTGCAAGCGAAAGAGGGCCGTTCTAAATGATGACATTTATAAATGATCTGGGCCCCTAGGGTCAATAGAAACATTTACTTATCTCATGTAACGTAATAACTCGATATGAATCTGTCAGACGTACACGTATTGTTTAGCTAAGAATTTAGTTTACATGGGTAGTTAGGTCATAATGGGCGAAAGGGATGCAATAAATATTTAGAATGAGTCGATTATTGCATTTTAATAGTTAGACATTTATCGAAATTTTTAAAATAGATTTTGGCAGATATGACAGGCAGTCTCAAATGTGTCTTAATCTTAATGTACATGTTAAATACAATTTAAATATTGTTTTTATATTTATCTTATATTATTCTACTTTATTCTAAAGGAATAATTCATTTTAAACAATTAACACAATTTGCTCGTTCACATTTTCGGCCTAAAGAAGCCTTTATCAAGACTCTTAAAACAATATGTGCCGACATTGTCAGCTGTTTGTGAACGTCAACTTTGTAACGTGTTTTTTTCTGTATACCTTTTTGTATTTTATTTTTATCTACCAACGTTTTAGTATGAATGTATTAATTGAGTTGTCCGTATTTTTAGTGTACATTTTGATTTCAAATTGAAGCTGTAAAACAATCTAGATAGTTCAAGATATTCTTAAATGTTAAGTATTTTGTGCTTATCTAAATAAGATATTCCGTCAAACCTTTCCTGCGTTTTTTGTGTGTGTTTAAGTATTCAGATAAGACAATAAGACGCAAATAATAAAATTTACGGGTTTTAAGGGCTGCTGTTGTTATTGTTAAATCAATAACTGATAATTAATCATTACAACAGCTGCCCTTAAAACCCGTAAATTGTATTATTTGCGTCTGAATAATTACTAGCCCCTAAAACTCTGAACCGTCGGCCTATGCTGGGATTCACTAGGTTATATACATACTATCTAAAGGATATACTAGTATTCAAACAATAGAGATACACAACAATTAAAACAAAAACACTACTTTCAGTGGATAGTGCATTTTAAAATTTACAGTATCTATAAAGTGTGGTTAAATACAATCAAGCTTGATAAGGCTAACGCTACGTTGGTTGCTAAACGATTTTCGGATTGCCAAATGACATTTTGTGGTATCATGATTGCCAAATTATATTCTGTGATAATCTGATTGCCAAGTGATATATTGGGATATTCTGATTTCCAAATGATAGTCTTTGGTATCATGATTGCGAAATGATATTCAGATTGCCAAATAATATTCTGAGATAAAATGATTTTGAAATATCATATTTGCTTATGCCAAATAATATTCTGTTATAAACTTACTGCCAAATGATATTCCGTGATAATCTGATTGCCAAATGATATTCCGTCATAATCTGATTGCCAAATGATATTCTGTTGATATTCTGAAGAAGGAGAAGAAGAAGAAGAAGAAGAAGAAGAAGAAGAAGAAGAAGAAGAAGAAGAAGAAGAAGAGGAGAAGAAGAAGAAGAAGAAGAAGAAGAAGAAGAAGAAGAAGAAGAAGAAGAAGAAGAAGAAGAAGAAGAAGAAGAAGAAGAAGAAGAAGAAGAAGAAGAAGAAGAAGAAGAAGAAGAAGAAAAGAAGAAGAAGAGGAGAAGAAGAAGAAGAAGAAGAAGAAGAAGAAGAAGAAGAAGAAGAAGAAGAAGAAGAAGAAGAAGAAGAAGAAGAAGAAGAAGAAGAAGAAGAAGAAGAAATTGTATTGACTTAAACTATTACACAGTTTTTCATCATATAAACACACATTTATAAAATAATGTAACAAGATTAGTACAGTATCAGCAAAATAGTGTGGGGGAAAAATATGAGTAAGAAAATAGATAACAATAATAATAATACTGTACTAGAAAACATTTTTATTATAGTGAGGATGACCGATATTATCAGTTATGTATCATGGTACGTCTTGAAGAGAATGCTTCTGAAATGAATGTATTTGCTAAAGTATTTTGTTTTTTGAATGAAGAATAAATTTAAGAATATTAAGAATATTTTTACTGAATTTATATCTTGGTATATGCCTCATCTACTTGATTAATCAACATAGATTTCTAATAGTTTCCGTATATATATCTCGTTGTAGCATGGTCACTGAAAATTCTCTTTGTAATAGCACAGGTGTAAATCGTTTAATTGAAAATAACACCTGTCAGAATAACAGTTAGAAAAACAGTTAGAATAACAAGTTAGAGTATGGCAGGAGGCTGAAATGGACATGCTACAAAACAAATAGAGTACGGTTTCATCTCGTTGGTCAATTTAAACACCTTCGATGTTTAATTTAACCAGCTCAATGACAACATACTCTATCTAGTACATAATCTCGCTGTATGTTTATATCATTCTGGTTGTCTTAAGTGATCCCGGCTATCTCGTTACTGTAATTAACTGTGTGTAATTCAGGCATTGCAAATGTGCGGTTTTTGATGACGGGATGGTTGCGGTAGCATACGCAGCTATATTATTCCCGGGTTATGTATTATTTATGTAAGGCATGTTCATATAAATAATAGTCACATGGTCAACTCAGTAATTTATAAATGCAGTTCTGACATAAGTCACACAGTCTGACGCCGAATATGCATAAAGGCACACAGCCTAACGGTGAAAATACATAAAGGCACTCAGTCTAACGGTGAAAATACATAAAGCCATACAGTCTAACGGTTTAAATGCACATAGGCACACAGTCCAACGTTGAATATTCATAAAGACACACAGTCTAACGGCGAATATACAGAAATGCACACAGTCTAGTGGTGAAAATACATAAATGCACACGGCCTAACGCTGAAAACGCATATAGGCACATATTCTAACGTTGGATATACATAAACGCACACAGTCTAACGGCGAATATACATACATGCACACAGTCTAACGGCGAATATACATACATGCACACAGTCTAACGGCGAATATACATACATGCACACAGTCTAACGGCGAATATACATACATGCACACAGTATAACGGCGAATATACATAAACGCACAGTCTAACGGCGAATATACATACATGCACACAGTCTAACGGCGAATATACATACATGCACACAGTCTAACGGCGAATATACATAAACGCACACAGTATAACGAAGAATATACATAAACGCAAACAGTCTAACGAGTAACGGCGAATATACATAAACGCACACAGTCTAACCGCGAATATACATAAACAAGCACAGTCTAACGGCGAATATACATAAACGCACACAGTCTAACGGCGAATATACATAAATGCACATAGTATAACGGTGAAAATAAATAAAGGCACACACTCTAACGATGAAAATACATAAATCCACACAGTCTAACGGTGAAAATACTTAGAGTCACACAGTCTAACGGTGCAACTGCATAAAGGCACACAGTTTAACGGTGAAAATACATAAAGGCACATAGTCTAACTGTGAATAAACATAAAGGCGCACAGCCTAACGGAGAAAAATACATAAAGGCACAAGCCTAACGGTGAAAATACATAAAGACGCACATCTTTTCGGTGAAAATACATAAAGGCACACAGCAAAACGGTTAATATACATAAAGGCACACAGTCTAACATTGCAATTAAGCACAACGGTGAAAATACACAAAGGCGCTATGCTTAAATGGCCAATGGAGAACCCTGACAATCTAAGGGTGAAAATACATAAAGGCGCACAATCTAACGGTGAAAATACATAGAGACACACCGTTTAACGCTGAAAACACATAAAGACAAATATGTGCGTGCATAGACACGCACGCACATACCATGTCATATTGGGTGTCGGGGCCTAACACCTTACGCACGCACGAACGCACGCACACCAAATATGACATAGTAGAGTCTAGATAAGTGCGTGTGCGTGAATATTGTTGCATTTGGTGGTACGTAAGGACATCGGTTTTATGTCTCGGTCGAATGAATGCTGAGATGGAAAATACATATTCGGTCGGAGATAACTGGTCGCCTGAACCCTGGAATATTGCGCCTTCGTGCTTAATATTACAGTACATCCGACCATTATATGCTGTTTTAAACCGTTTATTTACTTGTTGTTTAACGTCATTTTCAGCACATACTAGCGAAGACATGTTTATGTTTCTGTAACGCGCTCGGAGCCTAGAATGCGGACGAGATTCAAGAAAGTGGTCCGATGATGTTGGTGAGCATTTGGATAACATTCAATATATTTATTAAAACAAACTGTTTCACTAACAACATTTTACCACGATTGCAATTATCGACAATCGCGTGTATAATTAACCAACGTTATATAAGTAAGTAAATAGTTTATTATAATGACATGTGTTACATGAAACAACAAAATGTATATAGTATAATATGTGACAATCAAACACCCGGCCCCATGGGCCTATAAGTCGCCTGCAATATAAGTTGAACAATAGAGCGTATTGTACTTAAGCATGCATTCACTTATAAATGATCAATTAATATGACAATGACAGTATAAGTATACAATATTACACATGGGCATTATTATAATAATTCATGAAACATATAAGTTTCTTTTTCGCATTAACATCGCATTCACTAGATCTTTAGCGGTCTTACGAGCGTAGTTATTAAGCATTATACATAATTTGCCATCGGTATCTCTATCAACAAAATTACTTTCAGACAATATATATATTGCACCGGCATGCAAATTCACGCACGAAGTTTGCTTAATGGCATTAACCAGAATTGCAATTATCAAGTAGCCTACCCGGGTGTCTTGAAAAGACTTGCGTCTTTCTGGCTTGCATAACAAGAAATCATAGGTTACCAACAGAGGTCGGAAGATGGAGGAATATCCCAACATCTGACAGAAAATGCACCCAATGTAATGATCTTGGGGATGAGTTTCATTTTGTTTTAGTATGCCCGTTATTTCTAAATGATAGAAAAAAATATATTATAGGTTATTGAATTTGTATGACTAAATATTACTTGGAACGAGTTGTTTTGGCAAAGGACGACGAGCTTGCGAGTCGTCCTGCGCCAAAACAACGAGTTCCAAGTAATATTTAGCCATACAAATTCAATAACCTTTTTACTGTATACTTTCATATTGTTTTCGATCAATGTTAATTGTATGACTATTACTTTTCATTGTATTTGTGTTATTTTTATAGCTTTTGATGGAATTCCTATCTTGTCATTCAGTTTCATTTTGTGTGGATGATTATTTTGCGCGAAAACGACGTCGACGTCGGGTGACGTCATTAAAAACATCAAGCGATTTTCTAAAGTTTGTTTATTATTCGATAACGTTAAAAACAGTGGGTGAATGACCATTTCAATTATTTTATCAATTTCTGCCATAAAAGGTTGGAAAAAAACACGTATTTTTTTTGTTGACACTGTAGGAAGGATTCCGTTATTTTATTTGAAAGTAGTTCCTTATTTCTATTTAGCGGCTCTTAGCAAGCACGAGAAAAAGTTCCGGTGCAATATCAATGTGTGCAATATCGTAGCACACTTAGCTCAATGCAAACTAAACGGGACAATATGAAAGTATACAATAATTAGAGGTTATTAACTGGGGTAGCCTAGGTGTGCCTCTTTGTGATATTGGCCCGAGATAGCCATATGAGGCCCGAGAGCTTTAGCTCGAGGGCCTCATATGGCTATCAAGGGCCAATGTTACAAAGAGGCACACCTACCCCAGTCAATGACCTGTTTATTACATGTGTAACCAAAACAATATCATTTTGGATAGATAGAAAAACTAAAACATTTAACTACTTGTGTATGTTTTGCTTAAATGTGATTCTTTATCTATATTCATCTCTGTCATTGATTTATAAGAATAAAATAAACGTATGACGTTAATATGCCTCAATCATAGGATGTGCCATTTCAGCCCCTCAATTAAAAGTACACTGAAATGTTACTGACGTCATCTTGTAAGAACAACGTCATAATGGTGATGGTTAAAAAAAGAAAGTTTTAAATGCTTTTTTAGTTCTTCAGGTTGGTTTTTCCCCGAGCCGTTCAATATCTCCGAGCCAGTCACACATCTTTTTCACGCCATATTTAGATTTAGATTGAATCGTTCTTGTTTTTCATTATTCCACAATTTCATTAATGTCCATCCTCATCTCTGTATCTTCTTCTGTCGATCTCCTGCGTACACTATGGTAATCTTGACAGGGTAGCGAGCATTCTGGCTGCCATTTTCAACCGACGCAGTTGTCGTTGGATGCACGTGTCGATGCACGATTTGACTGGTTCGTGGTCGATTATTAAAACAAATATCTATACTTTAATGCTAAATGTATGTAACGTAGCCTAGATTTAATACGGATTTTCGGCCCGCCATATGGGTTTTTTGGCCCTTCATATGGATTTTTGGCCCGCCGTGTAATATGACCGTATAGATAATGCCTGTATTACACGAAAACGGGCCGTTTTTGTTACTATATATAGTAACACATGTAATAATAACAAATATTTTTACTCACGACCAAACATGCCGAAATTCATAGAATTGTTCACAAATGAAAATAAATGTAATATAAATAAAGTGAGTGTATTTAAAATAACAGATTATTTTAAAGGGATAAACTGATAATTTCTGGTATATGTATTTAAATAATAAAAAAACGACTCTTGAGTGTAAACATATGTACCAATACAACCTTTTTATTTGTGATAAAAATATGTTTTTAAAAAATACATATTTGATAATTATATAGTATACCGATAATAGAACACAGTCTTTAGTGTATTTCGTTAAGAACTAAAGACTGCGCTCAATGTCTTGTCGTATACTATTTGTATTACTGAGCGTCGTAGACACAGCTTTCAATCTTCGGAAAGGTGTGTCAGGTGATTTGTTCAATATCTACAAGTATGAGCACTAGTTATAGGTTTTGTTGTTGTTGTTTATTCAACTACTATTAAATTGTTGTCTTTACATAACATGTAATTACTATTGTATTATTACATATATAATGTTGCAACATTTGCCAATTGTAAATACTCTGTAACAGTTATATATAGCTAAATGTCTATATATAAATATATAAGTACATAAAAACATACTTAATAAAACTGTTAAAATATCCGTAAAATAAGTATCTGAACTGTTAAAAATTGAATAAATGTAAAAGTTAATATAGTTAAAAGTGAATGTAATTTTCTTGACTCATGTACTATTTTTTCTCAACTATCATTAATAATATGTAAATAGTCGTTTCCTATTAGTTCCGTCATTGTGTTATGTATATATACATGTATGTTATTGCTGTAATTTGCTTTATCTGTTCACTGATTTGTGAAATTAAGCAGTTTGAAATAAAGTTTGGAAAGTTTGGTTTAGACAACAATCTGCATGTGGTTAATATTCTACAAATATAATCTCAGGCGAAGATGGCACGATATTGTTGGAAGAGACGAGACTTCGATTTATTTTGATCATCTTAGCCTTAATGTTGTATTGCTTTAAATTGTTTTAAATAAATGCAAGTCCTAGGTATTATTTTATTTTGTATCTTACGCTGACATAATAACTTTATAAATAAATATTCCACGATTAAATGAGTGTGGGGACTGCCCTATCTCATAGCGTCATGGATGTGTATATTATATTTTCTTGAGCTTGTGATAAACTCAAATGTTTTTTGTTTTTAGTTTATTTTAATGTGCTTTTATCAGGACATATAATTGTAATTATTACTAAACATCTTTAATAGTGGTGGCAGATATGGAAGGTAGGGACTACCCAATCTCCATTGATGCCATTTCTGAATATGAGAGTATATTTAATTGATACTATTAGTTTAAAACACAATATTTTTAATGCTTTATAATTCTCAAAATGACAATTTTAAACCTGACTTGTATCTGCATTAGAGCTATGATTTTAATACCTCTTATACATTCTTATACTCTAAAATCATATACTAAATCTTAAGATAAATATCCATATATACATATATATGAATAGTTATGATAACTTCTGTTACAATAGTTTTAAATGAGCTTAGGTTAATCGTGCGTATGTTGCTACATTGTTTAATCTCTATGCTTTCTTACCATAGCTGCTTCTGTATGTGTTATTTATGTGTTCGTATGTTATTCATGTCGGTTCAAAAGATTATTAATAGATTATGTTAATTGTTTATATCTCTTGCCGACTTTAAACAAAATTTACTTGAATTGACTTGATTGTAAATATTTGTCTTGAAAACAAGCAAGCGTCGCAGATGATCCATACTACAATTTATTTCAATATATTTTACCGGGAATAACCTGGTGTTCTCTGCTCGTAAGTTCAACGTTCAACGGTGCTTGGAATCTATACATGTGTGTAAATGAACATTATTTGGCAGTTATTCCCCGGGTACAGCGGCGTTCATGCAAACTTTGCTTACATTAAATACATTATTTTGATGATCATGCATTTATCTGTTATAAGCATTGATATTAATAGTGTTGTGAAAACAATAACGATTAATACCGTAATAACACATTATAATCACAAGTTCAAGACACTAAAGTCTACTGTATGCACAAATCACAAATGTAGCCCATTTAGTGTGCCCGAGTTTGTGTAATCGGTAACATTTCTGTACCTGCCCAGCAAGCAGTTCCTGTTAAAGGACACTTTATAACTGATGTGATAGCAAGGAGTGTGCCTTTAACGACCAATATAGCCCCCAACATACAGGCTAAAGCTGTCAAAATGTATCATAAAAACACACATATACTGCCCAGACACTACTGGCGGGCTATACACAATTACATATGCAAATGAAGCGCAGTAAGTCTATAATCGTACGCACTTGACAAAAAACCTGCAATCCGATTTGTTGACATTCAAAACGTTGCGACCATTAAATTAAGGGTTTAGTGTATTTTTTTGTGCGTTCATTGGGGTATGAACTGTTAGTTGTCGAAGCACATAGCGCGTAATGCCCGAATGGCATTATGTACGCTATGTGCTTCGACAACTAACAGTTCATACCCACAATGAACGCACGAAAAATACACTAAACCCTTATAATTGCATTCCACGGTGTTAAACTCTTTATCCAATTATGTGAATATCCCTCTCCTAAATCCGACCCTGTAAATCCGAACTATGTTGTTACGCAGCACGCATATAAATATTAATTTATTTTGGGGAATACCAATGACGTCACGATATAACATCACGACGGCGTCAACAATTACGTGACGTTAAGCGCAGTTTTGGTAATAAGATTGCCCCAAACAACGTCAGTGTTAATTTTTCGATGAGTGCAGATAAAAATACATTAAACCCTTATAATTGCAATTACTATCCTTAAAGCACTTATTTTCTTCAACAATTTATTAGAATGAATACGAGTTGCTGTTGTTCTTTACGCACACTCACCGAATGGCGGATGAAAGTAGTTCTTCGTACAGTTCATTGGAAAATGAACGTAGCAGCCTTAAATTGATCATGTGATCGTCGTTTAACCAATCACATTGTTTGTATTATCTAAATGTTCCAGTGACTGCCATTAATAGTGCATAACCCGTTTCAAATCCAGTCATGTGACGTTAAACCGTCAAAAACGTGACGTCATTTAGTTTTATTTCAAAGCTTTTGTTAGAAAAACTGTCAAAAAGACTGAAATGCGTTAGAAACGTGTGAGGCAGGTAGCTGCACTGACGCACACCGACGCAGTTGCCTCGGCATAATTTTGGGATGGTACCAAACATTGAAGTAGGTATTCTAATGAAATATCAAATAAAATCACTAAAACAGACTTGAATATGTTTGTCTACTGTGCATTTCATTTTTATTACTTTCTTCATGTTTTCATCCCTGATATGATTGAAAAGAATGAAAACGGATGCACTTGAATCTGTTTGCAATCCTAGCCATCCAATAAGCTTTGCAAAGACAAAAAGTCATTTTGACCCTCATTTTATTCACAGCCGAAAACCAAAATGGATACGGCGGAACACTCCATTTTTTCTAGGGTAGGGTGACTTAAAAAATCGGTCGAACAATAGTGGTGTAAATAATAAAACATAAACGCAGTATACTGTTTACCTACCTTTTATTTGCAAGATATAATGTTTTTTCTATCCAAAATAAAAGATAAGTATGTTCGATTGCTGGAGATGCTGAATTTCAACAATTACACCACCCTGCATAGCCTACGTTTTACTTGGTACATTCAAACCTTAGAAACAGACATGCGCAGACAGTAATTGCTAAAACTAATGCCGCCATGTTGTTTATATGTTTACAATGTAAACAAGAGGGGTCAACATGAATTTTAGGCTTTATGAAGCATAACGGTTGGCTATGGCATGATAAACAGATCCATGACATTCTATTTTTATTCTATCTAACCATATCAGGTATGAAAACATATAGCAAGTAATAAAACAAATCGCGATTCATATTTGACGTACAGGCACCCTGAAATGCAAAAGTAATTTAAAACTGAAAATCCAGCCAAGAATGCACTAAAATGTTTTTCCGGGGTACATGTTCTCAGACCCCGCTTCGAAGGGATTTGCCTCGGTTAAGTTTCAGGTCTGACTACGAACCTGCGTGTTAACCCGTATTGAAATTTTGACTTTCGGGACAAATTTTATGTCAGTCGTTTAACGGTCGCAAATCACATTTAACGACTCCACTAACGCGTCGCCGTTAAACTCCACTAACGCGTCGCCGTTAAACTCCATTAACGCGTCACCGTTAAACTCCACTAACGCGTCGCCGTTAAACTCCACTAACGCGTCGCAGTTAAACTCCACTAACGCGTCGCCGTTAAACTCCACTAACGCGTCGCCGTTAAACAACTGATATACCGCCACAAAATTCAAAATTTAAATACAGTTAACCCTTTAATGTAACAAGGTAGATTATCATCACTTTATATAAAAGAAAATGAAAATGTTGCAATGAACAAACATTATATATGTAAAGGTATTTAAAGGTGAAATATGCTCTCGAAATCTTAAAACACGGGGAAGTGGATGCAATTAGCCGTGTCATAGAGAAAAGTGAAATACGGTGCTATTAGTCGCACAGACGTATAAAGATTATGGTGCAGATTAAAATGCATGCCAGAAAATAGATTGTGTAACATCATTCATAAATGGTCATTGAATATAAGCAAATCATGGGAAAAAAGCATGTTAGCATTTATAAATGATCTAGAAGTACAATATTGCATGTTATGTGAAAAGCCATGTAAAGATGTGTGTATTAATATTGTTAGTCAAAAACTAATAGATAAGGAGCATGGTAAATGGGAGCAGAAATTAAATAGTAATGGTTATAATACAAATGGAAACAAGTTAAGAACTTACAGAACATATAAGTTTAAATTTAAAACGGTATTCTATGTTTAAATGAACTTATCAAGGGGCCAACGGAAAACGTTATCCAAATTCAGATGATGTAATTTACCTTTAGCTGTAGAAACGGGAAGGTACACCCATCCAAAAACTCCGTTTAACGAAAGAATTTGCAAATACTGTAACTTAAGTGAAGTGGAAGACGAAACTCATTTTTTAATAAATTGTACATTGTATGATGATATCCGGTATGAACTTTTCCAAGCGGCTTCGCTTATCGACACTTTGTTTTATACTTTTCTGCCATCAGAAAAATTGGGTTTTCTTACTAAAAATGTAAAACTTCAATTTAAGATATCTTCAACGCTATGTAAAATGAACAGAAGGAAAAGTACCATATTAATCTAAGTATTTTATTTTAATGTTTGCATTTTTCTTAAGAATGAGGTTATCTAGATTTTAAAAGACCCAAAATAACACACAATCGGCATTTTCTTGAACCTGCTTTAACGAACAGTTAGTTGCAAATCCTTAAAAATAGAAAGAATCTTAATATAACTTGCATCTCGATTAAACATAGTCGAATTAAATTGTCTTAAGCTAATGCTAACTGTTCGTTATGCATGTTTTACATGTTTTATGTTTTATGATTTAGCTGTATTTTTAATTTACATGCATTGATTTGTATAAATTAGTGTCTCATAGGCCGATATCGGCCCAAAATCTCATATATTTTAATATGGTGTACTGAACGTTGTATATGCTCTATATGATGATTTGTGACACTTTAATAAACATTTTATCTTCTTCTTCGTCTTCTATAAATAACGGTGAGCGTAAGCAAACAAGAAACAATACGTGTATTATCGTCACGAGTACTGACATTGGAGGTTTAATTACACTAAATCAAGCGAATGTGCTCGCCTGGTGCATCGAAAGTAGTTCCGTATTAAAGACTGCTAATCTTCTTTTTTCTTTCTTTTAAACATTTTTATGCAATTTTCTGTTATTGTTTGGCTGTAGCTGTATTCTGGACATGTTATTGACATTTGGAAATGCACCTCATCATGTTTTTGAAAGTTAGTTTCTCTTGATGATGTTTTATAACCGACATGTTTATTTCCGTCTCCGTGGCCGAATGGTTAACGGCGTTGCGTTGTAAACCTTCGCCTCTCACCGCTGCGGGTTCGAATCCCACTAGGAGCTCGACTGGTAAGTAAGGAAGTGTATATTCTTAATTTCTTATGGATGGCGGGAGGTATACATTACTGGTTCAACAGGGAAAAGTGAGTGGTCTGCCTCCACCACAAAAGAAAATCGGCCGTCATATATAACCTTGCATGTGTTGAAAATGACGTAATACACCATACAAACAAACAAACACCATACAAACAAACAAACACCATACAAACAAACAAACACCATACAAACAAACAAACAACAAACACAAGTTTCCCACAATTCTAACTAGGTTTGAGTTGTCAACATTCTCCTTGACTACTTTACCATGGAGAACCATTGACTACTTTACCATGGAGAACCATTGACTACTTTACCATGGAGAACCATTGACTACTTTACCATGGAAAACCATTGACTACTTTACCATGGAGAACCATTGACTACTTTACCATGGAGAACCATTGACTACTTTACCATGGAGCATTGACTACTTTACCATGGAGAACCATTGACTACTTTACCATGGAAAACCATTGACTACTTTACCATGGAGAACCATTGACTACTTTACCATGGAGAACCATTGACTACTTTACCATGGAGAACCATTGACTACTTTACCATGGAGAACCATTGACTACTTTACCATGGAGATCCATTGACTACTTTACCATGGAGAACCATTGACTACTTTACCATGGAGAACCATTGACTACTTTACCATGGAGAACCATTGACTACTTTACCATGGAGAACCATTTACGCTTTGCTCTTAAATTACAGCGTGATCGTTGCCCCGTGTGGCTCCCGGGAGCCCCGTTTGATCACGGGGCAAAGAATAGGGCCAATGCATATCCATTTGGAGGGGTAGGCAGAGGGTAGAATCCCACTAAATGCATGTTCCTTTTATCATTGTTTGTACATGTTCATTAAAGGTCTTCATCATGATCCCTGCATTGTTTCAAGTGCCATCTCGCTCACATCAAAAGTGCAGTGGCAGAAAAACAATAAACGTGGCTGCAGCGTAAATGGAGTTTCTACGATAAATTTTGCAGCAACTCTGCATTTCAGGGTGAGAAGGTTCTACGCCCATTTTCCATATTTTATCTCGATGTACATGGAGGATGAGCCTGGCATGTTCATGCCAGTTAGGCGCCATATAACCTTTCATGTGTTGGTGCGCCTTAAAACCCAATTCAATTCAGTTCAATTCAGTGATCGAATCAACGTGTACTTTAACATTTGTCAACAACCTTGTTGCGTCGAAATGCGACGGCTATATAATTATATGTAAGAGTATTACATATACATGTCATTCGTTACACTTCTATGTATAATGTACATGTCAGTGGGTATTTCAGGACGTGTTAACGAAGTGTCTGGAGTGTCTAACCTGTCATCAACAATTACACATAACAAAATAACATGTTTTAAGGAAATATCTCTAAGCCGTTATAAATGTTCAATAGTGTACCTTCACTTCACTTCACTTCAACTAAAGCCGCTATCCCACCAACAACAGGCGCATTTTACAAAAGATGTACACATTTTGTTAAGCCTACTAACGATAGGTATATATGTAACTTACTTATGTTGCGAATCCGAACTGTTTTATCGACCAGACAATTGTTATTGCCGAAGCGTCGAGTTATGAGTTACCAACTCTTAATTCATTTTACGCATATTGAGTTACGCGTATTTTAAGAATCCGTGAATAAATCACGACTTTTAATCGGCTCATATGCATTATTGTATTACCTAAACACATTGATAGAGTTTGGGAAGAACAGATTTGTAGTGAAATTGTGCGGTTACTAACGTCATTAAATAAATAACTGATACATATAATTAAAAAAATGGAATGTGTTATAATTGGTTGTGGGGTGTGCGTGCGTGTGTGTGTGGTGGTGGTGTGTGGGGTGGGGTGGGGAGGGGGAGTGGGGTTATTGCTTCGCGGCTATCGGGCACTTTCGAAAATAATAAAAAATAAATATGAGAAGGCCAAAAGACCAAGAGACCCACGCTGCTGGTTTAAAACAAGTTCTAGGTTGCATCAATCGTCACTCTTACATTTTTGGCTTTCAGTCTAACAGAGACAGTGGAAGTAGCAAATAAAATTCATGCCAGGCTATAGTCTTTAACAAACTATGAGCGTCATTAATCGGCAAAAAAAGTTAGTCACAAAATTAGCACGCATATATGAATATAAAAAACTAAAGCATAGAAAGCCACTAAGTAAGTAATGAATGATCAAAGCAACACAAAAGTAAACTGTTAAGGGACGACAAGGCACGATGAAACGTTTCCGTCCTTTTCATAATTTATGTATACAACATTGTAAGGTCCACATCTCACAATCAAAGGAGAAAGCGTAAAGGCGAACTGTACATGAACGTGTAGTGAGTTTCAAAATGATAGGCTCATAACCTATTTTGATATATTTTCTATTTTTTTTATTTTCTAGCAAGTTTGATAAAGACTGCATAAAAGTGATCATGATCAAGGATCTTACGAATTGACTTGAACTGAATGTTGTTTAACAGCTCATCAACACAGTATAGGTTATTTAGAGCCGCCCCAGAGAGAGGGAGGGATACATAGGAATCCGGGAACCTGTCCTACTCTTATTATCAAATAGATTCCTATGGTTCTTTAACGTGCTCGGAGGATAGACCGATACACGGGACCGCCCGGTTTACGTCCCCATCCGACGGACGAGGCTAATGGAAAGTGTCTTGCCCAAGAACACACCGACTTAAGGATCTTACGAAGTTTGTAAATCACGTCACCATAGAAGTTTGGTTGTGATATTCCTTGTCGCAGTAGAGTTCTAACATTACTTTTATATTACGGTTACGATAATAACATTTTACAAAATATCTTTTTTTAGAGGTTTATGGAAACGGTGGCCCTGACAAAGTAGCTTTTTAGTTACACAATGTTTACGAATGTTAACGTCCTTTAAATGTTACTCGACTACAAGCTCTAGTTGTGAAAAATATACTCCGTAAGATGTTGCTCTGTTCCAATTGGGGATGATAAACGGTGTCAGTTTTTTTCTCACTATTATCTTAAAATTTGATTATTACTTCTCCATTTATCAATCGGGAGATGCAATTAGAGAAAAGAAGCAACAGTATCAGAAATAGCAGCTTTGTTGAGTTGAAGTGTTTTAGGATATGTAGTATTAACCACAGTAGAAAAGAAGGGGTTGACAATGTTCAATATATATCATCCAGATAACGAGAGGAGCTATTAAAGGCTTCCGTGGCATCTGTCTGATCCCTATGTATATACCCTGCTATGGTCCTCAACAAAACATTAAAGGGGTTGATGCACTATTTTCAAACAAGGTTTATTTTAAAGGGCTCTGAAAAACTTATAAATGTGTAAGAATTATCAAAATGCCATGAAATTTTGCAAAGAAACATAAATGGAGGCGGTCATCTTTGAACGATGACCTGAAGAAAATCACTGCAATCGAAAAAAATAAGCATACAATTTATATATTTTACATCTGTATATTTATTTTTAATCAATTTGCAGTGACTTTCGCTTGCTTTAAAAGACATTGTGTCAATATGCCATATATGTTAAAAAGGCGCTATGACGTCTTCGTTAAAAAAAACTGCATTATTTACATATCTACACAGTGTAACCTTTGTTGCTACAATTTATAACTTAACAATATTGCTGTGTTTAAAAGCGTCTTTCTCTACCAATGGAAGCTGGAAAGTCGTACAATGTCTACATCGTCTCTCATCTATATGAACTCTATTTCTGGACCATCTGCCCATTTCCACTTCTAATCTATGCGACGATACACGAAGTTTTGAAATGGATTGACGTGTGCATTTATTCTTAACAATATTTAAGTAAGGTTGTTACTCAAAATTTGAAATATTTCGGTAAAACAACGCTCTGGATGAATCAATTAATCTTGTATTCCATTCTTGTATAAAAACATCTTTCAAACGTTGTTTAAAAATTGTTAAGAATGCATTGACGTTACCCACGCTTTGATGAAACCTAACATGGTAGAATCCATAATTACTTAAAAGATCTCTGACTTTGCTGGCCCAGTTTTGTATAGGGAAAGAATGAAATCATGTAAATATTGGTGCAAAATAACCTATTAAAAAATTCACAGTTATAGGACAATAATTTCAGAAAATTTGCTATCATACAACTAAAAGAGTAAATCTAAATCCAAAACTAAATAGACTTTTCCCATTCATTTTAAATTTGGAAGTTTTACCCAAATGATTCTATACACTCTAATGCACTGTATAACTTTATTTTTATTTATTTTTTATCCATTTCTAGATTATGAGTTCTATGGAGGAAAAAGATCTCAGTGACAGCAACATCAACACGTAATGTTTTTGTGTGTATGTAAAAGTCGCCTTATCGCGTCTATGATAATTCTTCTTTGTAAATAGGCCTGCAGATATAGTATAACTATTGACTTTTCTGCGTGTTATATTGACCTAAGATGAAAAGATCAAAAACAACAAAAACAATGCAATGCTCTTTTATTCTTTGTCATGTTTCATTATTTATATGTCGGTGGACATATTTGATTGATGTGCGATCCATAAATCCCGGCTATGGTTGCGTCTGTGTTACGGCATTCAGCATTTAGCCCGGGGATGGTGGCAGTGCTCATTTGTCATCTGTCATCAACGCTTGTATTATTATTACAACCATATACTCCAAAATCAGAAACAAATAGTAACATTGTCTGGTGTGATCCAGAACTTAAGAAACATAAAACCTCACTCGCAATTCATTAAATAAATATTAAGCACGTGTTGAACGCATATATCAATAGTTTTGACTTTATATAAATGTGTTAGTGGTCAGTTTAACCATCTATGTTATGTTAATTGTATGTGTATGTCATCGTCGACTTCTGTTCCGGAAAGAGTTTTAAGACTTAATCTACTCCAAAAGCACCGACATAAATGTTCAACTTGAAAGTTTCACACATTTTGCACGTGGCTACTCCAGCTTTCCTTACGTATATATATTAACGGTAGCCTATACAAAAAGTGCTGAACATTGTTTTGTAGAGATTTTCATGAGTTTTATTTAAATCCAAAGTTTTCAATAAAGTAAATAAATCATCAATTGAAATACCAAGGATTTCTAAAAAAAGAAGCAAATCCTTGGATATATTGAAACGATTTTAAATTATTTTAGTTGAACTTGAATTTACATCCCCATAGGATTTTAGAAATAAATAAAAAGTAACATATACACAATTTTAGATCAGTTTTAAAAGACCATTGAGGAAAAAATGAGTACATTTTATCATTCACAATCATCAGGGCTTTATATGACGGGGATATGACACGACAGTACAAACACTGTATTCAATTATTTTAATTATCAGCCCAGCAATCATGAAAGAAATAGAAATAGTTTATTTTCAAATTTCCAATAGGCTAACCGCCCATGAGGATATACATACACATATACATATATGGCTGACAGTCAAACTCAGTCTTCAAATTAAACAGCAAATAATTATAATATACATGTATAATGAACTTCTTCATTGTAAGGAGAAGGTTTTTTAACTAAGGACAATTATATATTTGCATGTCCGCATAACATACTACCTGTTGATACTTATTCATGTATATTCTTACATGACATACATGATTGCATATAATTCAAACAGCTTTTAATTGTATGAACACGTAAATAATTTTAAGTAGATGCTTAGCAACCAGGTATACATATGCAAGTAAACATACATATTATTAGCAACGCTACACCAATTTGTAATACAATCTACAACATATAGTTCAATTATTGTCAAACATAGTTTCGTTCCTTTTAGTAAAGGCTTTATTTATGAAAATGGCGGCGTTTCTTACTTCTTTTGTACAAGTTGAATTAATTAACAAAACCATTTTATGCATATTCTACGGAAGCCCTGGAGGGACTTATTAGTTATTACTTATTTGTTATTACTTATTACTTATTTGTTATTACTTATTTGTTATTACTTATTTCTTATTACTTTGTAAAGGGCGGGTTAGTGAAAACATGGCGGACATCTCGTTAGTTATTTACTATATTGTTTACTGTTTATTTAGCATACTGACCAATCTATCTTATAATTTCAAAGCCGTAATCACTTAGAATGTGTTATGTTCTTCACGGGTGCTGGTGCGGCCCAGTGGACAGCGCGGTGGACTTGAAACCGGACAACCCGGGTTCAAGTTTCCCCAGTGCCACTGAGTTTTATCGGTATGTTAATATTGGGCAAGACTGCCGATGGGGACGTTCTATTCGCAAACCTATTCACCGCAAATTGACTGAGGCATAGAAAGATAAGAGAGTTCGCTCTCAGAGAGGTAAATGATTTTTTTCCATAGCACTGACCTGGGCGGTCCCGTGCATCGGAGTATATCCTCCAAGCACTTTTAAAAATCATAGGAACCTATGATAAAATGAACATGAATTTGGGGGGGGGGGGGGGGGGGGGGGGGGGGGGGCGGTGGGGGGGGATTCTACCCTCTGCCTACCCCTCCAAAGAGATCTGCAGTGGCCCTATTATTTGCCCCGTGACCAAACGGGAGCCCCCTGGAACCACCCGGGGCTGTTATAGATGGCTACATCCTAAAGTTGTTATAGATGGATACAGTTGTATATATCCTAAACATGTTATAGATGGATACATCCTAAACATGTTATATTTGGAACTAAACATGCTACAGTTGGATGCAGTTGTATGTATCATAAACTTGTAGATACATCATACACATGTTATAGTTTGATACACCCTAAACATGCTATAGTTGGATGCAGTTGTATGTATCTGTACCTATAGGTGGATACATCCTAAACATATTATAGATGGATACATCCTAAACATGTTATAGATGGATACAGTTGTATGTATCCTAAACATGTTATAGATGGATACAGTTGTATGTATCCTAAACATGTTATAGATGGATACATCCTTAACATGTTATAGTTGGAACTAAACATGCTACAGTTGTATGTATCATACACTTGTGGATACATCATACACATGTTATAGTTGGATACATCCTAAACATGTTATAGATGGATACATCCTAAACATGTTATAGTTGGAACTAAACATGCTACAGTTGTATGTATCATAAACTTGTGGATACATCATACACATGTTATAGTTGGATACATCCTAAACATGCTATAGTTGGATGCAATTGTATGTATCTGTATCTATAGGTGAATACATCCTAAACATTATAGTTATTACTTATTTGTTATTACTTATTTGTTATTTGTTATTACATATTTGTTATTACTTATTAGTTATTTCTTATTAGTTATTACTTATTTGTTATTACTTATTTGTTATTACTTATTTGTTACGACTTATTTGTTATTACTTATTTGTTATTACTTATTTGTTACGACTTATGCGTTATGAATTATTCGCCATTTTGAAAAAATGGCGGACATCGTTGATAAGCTTTTTATCATAAAAAACTGCCAAAATCTGGACACATTGATAAAGCATGTGAGTATATTTAAATACCATACGTTTATTTAGAATAATTACCAATCCATCTTAAACTTTTTTAAGCAGTTCTTCAATTTGAATGTGTCGGGATGACCTAGTAGTTATTAATGGCTTCCCAGTCAATAACCGGAGGTGCATGGTTCTATAGTTGGATGCAGTTGTATGTATCTGTATCTATAGGTGGATACATCCTAAACATGCTATAGTTGGATGCAGTTGTATGTATCTGTATCTATAGGTGGATACATCCTAAACATGCTATAATAAACAGTTGAATGCATTATTAACATGTTATACACGTTATGCCTTATTTGTTTATACCCATTTGTTATTACTTATTTGTTTTTTCTTACTTGTTTTTATTTATTGTTTATTATTTGTTATTACTTATTTGTTATTACTTATTTGTTATTTCTTATTAGTTATTTCTTATTAGTTATTACTTATTTGTTATTACTTATTTGTTATTTGTTATTTGTTATTACTTATTTGTTATTTCTTATTAGTTATTTCTTATTAGTTATTACTTATTTGTTATTACTTATTTGTTATTTCTTATTAGTTATTTCTTATTAGTTATTACTTATTTGTTATTACTTATTTGTTACGACTTATTTGTTATAACTTATTTGTTACGACTTATGTGTTATGAATTATTCGCCATTTTGAAAAAATGGCGGACATCGTTGATAAGCTTTTTATCATAAAAAACTGCTAAAATCTGGACACATTGATATGTCAGTATATTTAAATACCATACGTTTATTTAGAATAATTACCAATCCATCTTAAACTTTTTCAAGCAGTTCTTCAATTTGAATGTGTCGGGATGACCTAGTAGTTATTAATGGCTTCCCAGTCAATAACCGGAGGTGCATTGTTGCCGTAGGTGGGTGAATAGTGTTACTATTGACCGGGAAACCGATTTACATGATTTATAACAAGCTGATCATAGTATACAACTATCTACTTCTGTTGAGGCAATGGTTAACACTATTTATCCAAGGGAATGACTATTGACCCGAAGCAGTGAACTATTGACCGAGACGCAGTGGAGGAAAATTTTAAAAAATCCGAACCTATTCCATGTATATATATTTTTAACATTGCCTAACTTCCCAACATCGTCAAACTGGAATAACCCTTTGATATAGAAAAAAACAGACACAATATGAAATATTTTCAAAAACAGATTCTGAGTCTACATATTCTACGAGGCTACTACCCCTACTTCCGACAAAAGCATATTTTACTATCCCCATATCACTACCCACGCACTCTTCCATTTACAATTCGTTACCCACTCTGCTTGCAAAAGTCTAATAACATTACCGTTGCTATTTAAATTACCAATATCCTGCGAAAATCTCGGAGAAAAACTATCAGCTATACATAATAATCGGGCAGAGCATCTATGTTTGTATCAGTATCGTGTGTTACATAATCAGCATTGTCGGATGTTCTACTGTTGAAATCCCCATTAATTGAATTGAATTGAATTGGGGTTTTAAGGCGCACCAACACATGAAAAGGTTATATGGCGCCTAGCAGGCATGAACATGCCAGGCTCATCTTCCATGTACATCCAGATAAAATATGGAAAATGGGCCTAGAACCTTCTCACCCTGAACTGCAGAGTTAAAAAAATACGGCATTGACCTTTTGATTCGTTATGAATATGTATAACATAATCTAATAATCCATAAAAAAAAATCTGGTAAAACCTAGCACAAACCTACAAATAAATCAATTGTATATTTGAAGTATCACCGTTAATTTTGATCCATATTATATCGTCTTCGCTTTGGAAAAAGAGAGTATCATCAGTTACGAAACTGCCGCGAATATTTAGTATTATACCTCCTGAGTGGTTTACTATTATGATTTTTTTTCTTTCTATGTAAAGGGAACAATCAAAATGTGTAACATCGTAATCTATTCACAACATGAAAGGAAAAAAAAGAAGATATTTCCCACCCACCTACCTACCTACCTACCTATCTACCAACCCATCTGAAAAATCTAAGGTTGGGTTTGGGCAAACAAAGATGTGTTTAAGTGTGGCCTCATGAGTGTTTGTATTTTTCATTTTCAGATCTCAGTCCCATGCGAGTAAGAGGATGAGTGTATCCATCATTGTGTTTTCGGCAGTATTTATTTTTTATTTACCATTAGTTGCAAGCGTAGTGCCTGCTTATTTACCTGCAACGGGGCAACAAGAATACTCGAGGCTAGACTTGATAAAGCTATATTTCAGGGAGGGATTTAAGTATTTAGAAATAGTGCTTTTGTTGTTTGCTCGTCATGGTTATCGTATATGTGTCAGACATTTGAAGCGCATACTAAAGCAGCAAAATTTATGTCGCCGTCCTCTACATTATACATCGTCAAAAGATGTGACAGATGCAGTGTTGAAAGAAACTCAATTTAGCGGACAATGTTTAGGTTATCGTGCTATGTGGCGTCGGCTTGTTAGAGACCATGGCCTCAAAGTAAAAAGGAATGACGTTTTGAAAATCATGAAAAAGGTAGACCCAGATGGAACTGAACTACGTAAAGCGCATCGACTGAAACGAAGACAGTATTTAGTAAAAGGTCCCAACTATGTTTGGCATATGGATGGGTACGATAAACTTAAACCATTTGGCTTTTGCATACATGCATGCATAGATGGATATAGCCGTCGAATAATGTGGTTGGAAGTAGCATCTAGCAACAACAATCCCGGTGTAATTGCAACGTATTATCTAGACACTTTAAAACAAACAAACGTTGCACCTAGAATCTTGCGATCAGATTTTGGAACAGAAAATTCCATTACAAGTGTTTTGCAGCCGTTTTTTAGAAATAATGCCAATGATTCAATGGCAGGTATGAAGAGTTTTATGTATGGCAGGAGTACGGCTAATCAACGTATCGAAGCGTGGTGGGGAATTCTAAGACGACAGGGTATTCACTGGTGGATAAATATATTTAAAGACTTAAGGGATTCAGGCGCATATGATTCCACAAATACGATACACGTGGAGTGTTTAAAATTTTGTTTTATGAATGTTATTCAAACAGAGCTAGATAGAATTGCTCAACATTGGAACATGCACGATATAAGACAACAAAAACATGCACTGGAACTGCCATGTGGTAAACCGGATGTCATGTATTTCGTTCCTGAATTGTTTGAAGGTCATGATTTTGGGACAGCAGTTGATATAAGGGACGTAGATGTGTGTATAGAATTGTACGGACATCCGAAGAAAATGTGTTGTCAGGAATTCATAGAGCTAGCTCACTTATTGAAGCCGGAATTAACAGTCCCAGTTGATCCAGAAGACGCGCTCCATTTATACACTGAACTCATACACCTATATGAACAAGTTTCTACTGACCTTTGAATCGCTTGAATCCTCTTAACTAAATTGTTATATGCTATACAATTTGTTCTAGTTTTACATGAATTAAACTGCCATCTGTGTAATTGATAACGGGTTCTAGTCAATACGATGCAACTGATTTGTCTTAGCCAATATAGATGAGACTCGAATAATTACGTATAAAATCGGATTTTAACAGTAGCATGGGATGCATGAACATAATATAGAAAATATTTCCCTGTATTTCGTGTATTAAACGTTCCTGCTTAACCTTAACAAGAGGTGAATGACCTTGAAACTCTACTGATAGGTTTTTGATAGCTAGATCAGTATTCAGCTAGATCAGTATTCCTGTGAAGTTTCATGAAAATCCGTCAAGTAGTTTCAGAGGAGTAGTCGCTATAAGTTTTCATTATATAACTCTATGTAAACAAACATGGCCGCTGGCGGCCATGTTTAACTTCAAATCAAAATATTTTTTGACAAGGATCAACATCATGTCATACTGATCATTTTAGAAAAAGTCCCATATCAATATCACTGATAGTTTTCAAGAAGTAGTCGCTACAAGCTTGTATTTTGAAAATCTACTTTTAGCCATGGTGGCCATCTTGAATTTTCGGCCGACCTGAAATTTTGCTAGGATCAGTTAGACATCAAGAGCAACATTCCTGTGAAGTTTCATGAAAATCCGTCGAGTAGTTACAGAGGAGTAGTCGCTACAAGTTTTTACTAGATAACTCTATGTAAACAAAGACGGCCGCTGACAGCAATGTTTAACATCGAATCAAAACGATTTTCGACATGTCATGCTGATCATTTTAGAAAAGTCCCATATCAATATCACTTATAGTTTTCAAGAAGTAGTTGCTACAAACTTGTTTTTTGAAAATCTATTTTTAGCCGTGGCGTCCATCTTGAATTTCCGGCCGACCTGAAGTTTTGCTAGGATCAATTAGACATCAAGAGCAACATTCGTGTGAAGTTTTATGAAAAGTAGTTTCAGAGGAGTAGTCGCTACAAGTTTTCATTATATAACTCTGTAAACAAAAATGGCCACTGGCAGCCATGTTTAACGTCGAATCAAAATAATTTTCGACAAGGATCAACATCATGTTATACTGATCATTTTAGGAAAAGACGCATATCAATATCACTTATAGTTTTCAAGAAGTACTCGCTACAAACTTGTTTTTTGATGGTCGATGGTAAAATGCGGTGGACGATGGTAAGATGCGATGGTCGATGGTAAGATGCGATGGTCGATAGTAAGATGCGATGGTAAGATGCGATGATCGATGGTAAGGTGCGATAGTCGAATGTAAGATGCGATGGACCATCGACCATCGCATCTTACCATCGCATCTTACCATCGTCCATCGCATCCTACCGTCGACCGTCGACCTAGCGAACATCGACCTAGGTCGATGGTAAGATGGCCCTAACAGGACACCGTAGATATGTCTACTTGAAGCTGGAATAAATTACAGTTACTATACTGGATACTTAATATAAAGAAAATGGTGCTATGTGTGTGTATTTCTAAAGATTATAGTCCTTCCACCTACCCGACGATTATAGTTCAAACAAATACCATTGGAAGTAAATCTGTAAATGTCATATACTCTTTAAATAAATACAGAAACAATGTATGAAAAATAAATAAAAACCTGTAGCATGTCAAAGGCAAGTGAATGTTGGATAATACCTCCCTTTCTTGTAAGCTAATATACACATGTGAACGAATGTTGGATATTACCTCCCTTTATGGTAAGCTAATATACTATAAATGGCATTCCAATTCTACTATATAAACAAAGATGGCTGCGGGCAGCCATGTTTAATGTTGAATCAATTTTTTTTAGACAAGGACCAAAAACATTTCATGCTGATCATTTTAGAAAAAATGTCACATATCAATATCACTTAAGTTTTCAGGTTGAGTCACTACAAAATTGTTTGTTTTTTAAATCTATTTTTAGCTTTGGTGGCCATTTTGAATTTCCGGCCGATCTGATTTTTTGTTAGGATCAACTAGACATCAAGAGCAACATTTCTGTGAAGTTTCATGAAAATCCGTTAAGTAGTTTCAGAGAAGTAGTCGCCACAAGCTTTTCCTATATAACTCTTATGTAAACAAAGATATCCGCTGGCGGCCACGTTTGACATCAAATCGATATGAATCTTGGTTAGGACCAAGAAAATGTTGCACCAGTCATTTTGGTAAAGTTTCCAATTCAATATCACTTATGGTTTTTGAGAAGTATAGTCGCCACAAAATCACATTTTTAAAATATATTTTTAGCTGTGGCGGCCATCTTAAATTTCCGGCCGAACTGAATTTTTGTTAGGATCAACTAGACATCAAGAGCAACATTCCTGTGAAGTTTCATGAAAATCCGTCAGGTAGTTTCAGAGGAATATTCGCCACAAGTTTTTCCTATATAACTCTATGTAAACAAAGATATCCGCTGGCGGCCATGTTTGACATCGAATCGAAATGAATCTTAGTTAGGACCAAGTACATGTCGCACCAGTCATTTTGGTAAAGGTTCCAATTCAATATCACTTATGGTTTTTGAGAAGTAATTGTCACAAAATCGCATTTTTAAAATCTATTTTTAGTCGTGGCAGTTTTGCTATGATCAACTAGACATCAAGTGCAACATTCCGGTCAAGTTTCATGAAATCCATCAAGCAGTTTCAGAGGAGTAGTCGCCAAAAAAAAGTTTACGGACGGACAGACAGACGGACGACGCACCACGGCATAAGCTCTGCTGATCTTTGATCAGTAGAGCTAAAAATACGTCATTCATTCCTCGGTTAGCATTTTATTCAAATTAATAAATTTGACATTTTAAAATGTTTACTGTGCTTTCCGAAACAAGTGGACCAGATGTAAAAAGTACACAAAATGGTTGCTTCAAACCCGTCCGTAGTCATCTGCCAATATTAAAAATGAATGGTGTTAACATTTATTTCATTTTGTCAATAAATAATATAACTTCAACTACAACTGTTTTTCTGTCATAATTATTGAAAGAGATTTTCAAAGATTTGTTTTACTTCAAAACTTTGACTGCCATTGTTTTGGTGGATAAAGCCGAGTTTTCGTGGTCAAATGGATTCAACTAGCCCACTGAATGTCGGCCGATTCGGACCAGATTGTTGACTGATTCGGATCATGGCTGACTCGGACCATGGACTATTCGGACCAGATTGTTGGCTGATTCGGATCATGGCTGACTCGAACCATGGACTATTCGGACCAGATTGTTGGCTGATTCGGATCATGGCTGACTCGGACCATGGACTATTCGGACCACATTGTTGGCTGATTCGGATCATGGCTGACTCGGACCATGGACTATTCGGACCAGATTGTTGGCTGATTCGGACCATGGCTGACTCGGACCATGGACTATTCGGACCAGATTGTTGGCTGATTCGGATCATGGCTGACTCGGACCATGGACTATTCGGACCAGATTGTTGGCTGATTCGGATCATGGCTGACTCGGACCATGGACTATTCGGACCAGATTGTTGGCTGATTCGGATCATGGCCGACTCGGACCATGGACTATTCGGACGACATTGTTGGATGATTCGGACCATGGCTGACTCGGACCATGGACTATTCGGACCAGATTGTTGGCCGATTCTGATCATGGCTGACTCGGACCATGGACTATTCGGACCACATTGTTGGATGATTCGGACCATGGCTGACTCGGACCATGGACTATTCGGACCAGTTTGTTGGCCGATTCTGATCATGGCTGACTCGGACCATGGACTATTCGGACCACATTGTTGGCTGATTCGGATCATGGCTGACTCGGACCATGGACTATTCGGACCACATTGTTGGATGATTCGGACCATGGTTGACTCGGACCATGGACTATTTGGACCAGATTGTTGGCGGATTCGGATCATGGCTGATTCGGACTATGGACTATGAACCAGATTGTTGGCAGATTCGGATCATGGCTTACTCGGACCATGGACTATTGGTGGTCCGAATAAGTCACTACATGGTCCGAATCAGCCAGGTACCGGCCCACTTGTCACAGTTTGGAAATATTCTTCCAAGTGCCTGGACGGCGACTAAAACATAATTTTACAAGTCTAGACATTTGCGACACCCATTATTTTAAGTGAAGTGCAAAACTAAAAATTGAAACTGGAACCAGGTGTCCATATAGTTTGTCATCGGAATGGAGCTCATGGGTCTGCGATCATAATATGACCTATAAAAAGTTACTAATTGATGGAAGTTTCAGACAACGGGTGTCAATAATGTCTACGAGATATGAGGAAATAAGGGTAGTCCTGCAACCTATAATGTAAGCCCATGGGAACATTAACCTGTTTATTTGGTCAGCCTTGGTATAATATAATAAGTAATGTTTGGGTCGAGGTACCAAACCTTACTAAATATATATATTTTTGTCCATACGCATGTAATATCCTCTTTATAATTTACTGATTGGGCATATTCTACTTTATGAAATTGAATACCGCGGTTATGTTGTTAAGCAAGATTTATTTAATAGCAATAATTAAAAAACAACAAACTGTGTTTAGAAACTTTCTTTATATATAAGCAATAAGTGAAAATAACCCACATAATACTCATACAAGACCTTAATCTAATTGCTAACGTAATGATTGGGGTAAACAAATTAAAAATACAAGACCTCGAACACCAACACCAATAATACATAATTTTAATAATACATAATTTTAATATGTAGCTTTTGGAAAAATAATGCAAAATTTGACCTTGGTAGGATCAAATCCCTCTGAGCTTTCATAAAAATTCAAAAAATTCTTGCAAAATGAAGGTACTAGAGTGTTGAAAAGTCAAAATATAGTATTTTTCATTAAATTAATGGACGTTATGTCCCTTAATTTAATGAAAAATACTATTTTTATTATCGGATTTTGGCTATTTTCAAACTCGTCTGAATTTCTATTGACATAAAGACTCTGGCCAGGTTTGATAAAGATCAGATGCAAAATGAAGGTGCTAGAGTGTTGACAAGACAACATATAGCAATATTTAATAAATCAAGGGCCATAACTCATTTACTGGTGTTTATTATCCGATACTGGACGTTTTTTTAACTAATTCGTTGATATTAAGACCTTGGTCAAGTTTGGTAAAGTTTCCTTGCAAAATGAAGTTGCTAGAGTGTTATTGTACATTCTTCAGGCCGAAGCAATGGCATGCGCAATTCGAAATGACCGAACAATTAAAGGGATTACTTTACCGCCACATGACGGTGTGCAAATGGAAGCAAAATTACATCAATATGTAGATGACACACAATTGTTCATTAACAATGAAATCTTGTTGCCTAAATTATTTCAACACTTAAATACCTATGGAAAGGCTTCCGGCGCAAAAATAAACAAACAAAAAACAACGGGTCTTTTTATTGGAAGGCATAAAAACAAAAATCCAACATTCCAAGAGATAAGTTGGACAAAAACAGGTTAAAACACTAGGAGTCTGCCATGGTTACAATATTGATAACGATGCTATCTGGCTAGATAAAATTAACAAAACAAAAAAAACTGTATACAGGTTTGGAAATCCAGAGATCTTACTCTTCAAGGGAAAATACTCATCCTTAAAATATTTGCACTGTCAACGATAAATTTCGAGATAGAAACGAGGGGAATCCCAAAAACGTTTTTGGATTTTGTTTGGAATGGGAAAAAAACACTTAAAACGCTAAAACTACAATATACAAAAATAAAAGCCAAGGAGGGCTCGACATGATAGACATCAAAAATGTTATATCAAGCATGCAAATCAAAACTATGTATAGCATTATAAATTCTGACTTAGATAACTGGAATGCAATAGGGAAACATTATCTACTACAATTAGATGGCGAATATTCGCAAAACAATTTCCTGCGAAACTGCTCTTCTATCGAAGGATTAACAAATCAATTACAATTAACAGAGTTTTATCGGAATGCAATTTCGGCGTGGATATCATTTAGGAAATTCGAAACACCAAATACATTAGATCAAGTTCGCAGTCTCCGACTGTTTGGAAATCATGAAGTCACCTTTAATAACAAACACTATTCTCTAAATCCTTTTTAAAGAGCGATATACACTCTCTTAAAGATATTTGGGATGAACAAAGAAACAATTTTATTCAAGAACAAGATCTTTTCCGTAAACTCAAATTTCGGCATAACTGGATATTGGAATGGGCTCAAGTTAGGAAAGCAATACCAAGTAAATACCTAAACGCTATGATATCAGGAGAATTCTCTCCAGGAAAGCAGTCACCATTGAATATGGAAAAGACACGTCTTAAATTATAAAAATAAAATAATATTACCAGCCAACTATAAAATAAACAGATAAAAAAGGTACTAAATTCAAAAACAGATTCAAAACTAAAAACGGAAATCAACTCGGAGCAAAAATTAGCACCAAATCAAACACAATGGGAAATTGTCTGAATGAATATCCACTATTCTTTTGCATCCAGGAAAGCTAAACAATTTCAATGGAAATTTTTACACAACACAATATTTACAGAGCATAAACTTAACATTATGAATTTATCTAAAGGATTATGTAATATATGCAAAAGGGAAAGAGAAACACTCATCCACTTATTTTTTAACTGTGACATAATTAAGGTATGGAATTATATAGAATCTTCATAAACTTCAACAAGAGGCCCAAGAGGGCCTGTGGACGCTCTACTGGCTAATATGGCTCTTATGACATCAATGAAGCGAGTGATTATCGTCTTAAAGAGGCAAAATATAGCCATAACTCCGCCATTACTGGTCCGATTTGGCCGGTTTTCCAAGTTAATAAAAAATAAAAAATAAATCAAAAAATTAAACATCAAAAAAAAATCCAAAAAAAATCAATAAAAAAAATCAAAAAAAAATCAAAAAAAAATCAAAAAATAAATAAATAAATTTCAAACTTAAAACAAGAGGTCAATGACCTTGAAGCTCTACTGATTGATTTTGATTTCAGGAAGTAGTCGCTACAGACTTGTTTTTTGAAAATCTATTTTTAACCGTTGCGGCCATCTTGAATTTCCGGCCGACCTGAAATTTTGCTAAGATCAGTAAGACATTAAGAGCAACATTCCTGTGAAGTTTCATGAAAATCCATCAGGTAGTTTCAAAGAAGTAGTCGCTACAAGTTTTCATTATATAACTCTATGTAAACAAAGCAGCCATGTTTAAGGTCAAATCAAAACGATTTATCTCTTATTGTTTTGAAGAAGTAGTCGCTACAAACTTATTTATTTTAAATCTATTTTTAGCTGTGGCGGCCATCTTGAATTTCCGGCCGACCTGAAATTTTTCTAGGATCAACTAGACATCAAGAGCAACATTCCTGTGAAGTTTCATGAACATCCGTCAAGTAGTTTCAGAGGAGTAGTCGCTACAAGTTTTTACTATATAACTCTATGTAACCAAAGATGGCCACTGGCAGCCATGTTTAACGTCGAATCAAAATAATTTTCCACAAGGATCTACATCATGTCATGCTGATCATTTTAGAAAAAGTCCCATATCAATATCACTTATAGTTTTCAAGAAGTAGTCGCTACAAACTTATTTTTTAAAAATCTATTTTTAGCTGTGACGGCCATCTTGAATTTCCGGCCGACCTGAAATTTTGATAGGATCAATTAGACATCAAGAGCAACATTCCTGTAAAGTTTCATGACAATCCGCCAAGTAGTTTCAGAGGAGTAGTCGCTACAAGTTTTTACTATATAACTCTATGTAAACAAAGATGGCCGCTGGCAGCCATGTTTAACGTTGAATCAAAACGATTTTTGACTAGGATCAACATCATGTAATGCTGATCATTTTAGAAAAAGTCCCATATCAATATCACTTATAGTTTTCAAGAAGTAGTCGCTACAAACTTATTTTTTAAAAATCTATTTTTAGCTGTGACGGCCATCTTGAATTTCCGGCCGACCTGAAATTTTTCTAGGATCAATCAGACATCAAGAGCAACATTCCTGTAAAGTTTCATGACAATCCGCCAAGTAGTTTCAGCTGTGAAGTCGCTACAAGTTTTTACTATATAACTCTATGTAAACAAAGATGGCCGCTGGCAGCCATGTTTAACGTTGAATCAAAACGATTTTTGACTAGGATCAACATCATGTCATGCTGATCATTTTAGAAAAAGTCCCATATCAATATCACTTATAGTTTTCAAGAAGAAGTCGCTACAAACTTGTATTTTAAAACTCTATTTTTAGCTTTGGCGGCCATCTTGGATTTCACATCAACATGAATTTTTGCTAGGATCAACTAGACTTTATGGGCAACATTTCTGTAAAGTTTCATGAATATCCATCCAGTAGTTTCAGCTGTGAAGTCGCTACAAGTTTTTACTATATAACTCTATGTAAACAAAGATGGCCGCTGGCAGCCATGTTTAACGTTGAATCAAAACGATTTTTGACTAGGATCAACATCATGTCATGCTGATCATTTTAGAAAAAGTCCCATATCAATATCACTTATAGTTTTCAAGAAGAAGTCGCTACAAACTTGTATTTTAAAACTCTATTTTTAGCTTTGGCGGCCATCTTGGATTTCACATCAACATGAATTTTTGCTAGGATCAACTAGACTTTATGGGCAACATTTCTGTAAAGTTTCATGAATATCCATCCAGTAGTTTCAGCTGTGAAGTCGCTACAAGTTTTTACTATATAACTCTATGTAAACAAAGATGGCCGCTGGCAGCCATGTTTAACGTTGAATCAAAACGATTTTTGACTAGGATCAACATCATGTCATGCTGATCATTTTAGAAAAAGTCCCATATCAATATCACTTATAGTTTTCAAGAAGAAGTCGCTACAAACTTGTATTTTAAAACTCTATTTTTAGCTTAGGCGGCCATCTTGGATTTCACATCAACATGAATTTTTGCTAGGATCAACTAGACTTTATGGGCAACATTTCTGTAAAGTTTCATGAATATCCATCCAGTAGTTTCAGCTGTGAAGTCGCTACAAATAAAAGTTTACGGACAGACAGACGGACAGACGGACAGACGGACGTACGGACGACGGACTCCGCACCACGGCATAAGCTCTGCTGATCTCTGATCAGTAGAGCTAAAAAATCAAAAAAAAAAAATGGTTCACCATTCGAACGAAATTGGTAAAGGACCATAAGCTTATAGCAACAGCAAAATATAAAACCTCTGGCTCTTGCAGTTTCGGAGAAGATTTTTTAAGTTTTTTTCCTATACATGTCTATGTAAAACATGTGACCCTTGGGGCGGGGCCAAATGTGACCCCAGGGTCACCATTAAGTTGGTAAAGGACCATAAGCTTATAATAAATGTAAAAATATCAAACTTCTGGCTCTTGTAGTTTCCGAGAAGAAAATTTAAAACAAAAAAATCCTATATAAGTCTATGTAAAACTGACCCTCGGGGCGGGGACAAATTTGACCCCAGGGTCACCATTTGAACAAACTTAGTAGAGGACCATAAGCTGATGCTACATGTAATACATGAGAGCTCTGTGCCTTGTGGTTTCAGAGAAGAAGATTTTTTAAAGTTTTTTCCTATATGTCTATATGAAAAACATGCAAAACCTCAATATACAAACTTTGCACCCCCGGGGCACGGCCATTTTTGACCCCGGGGACTTTATTTGAACAAACTTGATAGTCTAGGCGTTGGCGATCATTTTAAAAGAAAAACTGTTAAAATCTGTCCAGCGGTTCTGGAGAAGAAGATTTTTTAAGGTTTCGACCATATATGGTAATGGCAGCCATCTTGGATACAGCGCTGACCTAATTTTAACAAATCTAAAAAGCATTCATCTAATGATCATCCATGATAAGTTTGGTCAAAATTAGCCAAGCAGTTTCTGAGGAGAAGTCGTTTGAAGAAAAGTTAACGGACGGACGGACGGACGGACGACGGACAACACACCATCCCATAAGCTCTGCTGGCCCTTGGCCAGTAGAGCTAAAAACGTGGTTCTTGGTTTTTAACCAATTCTATTCAAATATAATATTGTCAATACCATAATTTATGAAGCCAAATGGCAAATATGGAAATTTAGGAACATTCACAAGTTCGAGAATAAATCTCCTTGCTCTGACTTCCTACTGCTACACATAAAGCAGTCAATAAAATACCTTTTTATATGGCAAAACATGAAGCGTGAAAACACGACAGCAATTGATTATATAAAGCAGTTATAGCACTGTCAGGCTTCGTAGCAGATATATTCGTGTAAATAACTTTTTGTGTTTAATGACTAAAGATTGTTCAAAATATGTACATTTGATATGAACATTTGATGGTTTAAAAATGATTAATGATTGGCATGCTATTTTTTCTTCTTGAATTTCGTTTCGTCAAGTTGATGGTACTGGCATAAGCATAATATATAATATCCAATGATTGACATGCTAATTCTCTTCTTGAATTTCGTTTCGTCAAGAGGATGGTATTAACATAAGCATGATATATAGAATTCGGAAAATAAATCTTGAGTTGTTAAAAAAAAATAAAAAAATGCTAGAGTGTTGACATCAAAAAGTTAACGGTCAACAGACGCAAGCACGGACAACGGAAAACAGGCCATGGCATACTTTCTGAAATACATACACTTACAAGACTGGTAAATGCAAACAAATCCTCTCTATGACAGGTACTAACTACATACATGTATTACACTTTTTAAGTTGTTAGGAACAGATTAATCCATGCATATCAACAGTATAACAGAACTTTCATCTCACATCCCATTCCATCCCATGCTGGCATGTGCCATATCTATTCACTGACTTGACATTTTCTATGCCAATCCCTTACAAATTACATGTATGTCAACAACAGCTATGGGAATGTCAATTCTGGTGAGATGGATTTATTTAAAAGAACAAATGAAACTAAAAAACGCTTGTTTTTAAATCACAACTTAAAGACATTTTCTATAGTTTTTTCTACATAACAGATTTTCTTTAAACTTTTTGTACAGTAAGTCTGTTATATATATAGACAGAAAGGGCAAAAATAATGGTAGGTCACCATGCTTGTTAAAATTTTATAAAATAATTTGTAATGCCACCGTCATGTCAATCTGTCCAAAAAGTTGAACAAGTCCATAAAATAGCTAAATAAGATATTTTTGAAGTCTAATCATTTATTCATTGGTCACAATTCTGCTAAAATTGTGCTAAAATTGTATTAACGTAAAGAACATTTAATTACAATAACATTTAAAGCTCATCTTTATGTAAAACCTATATTTTTTTACAAAATCTGTTGAGACCATTACCACAATTTATGCACAAATTAGCCCATAATGATACAATTTCCTTTTTTTTTTGTATGTTCCCAATAACAGAATTTTTTTAAACTTTCTAAGCACATAATATAACATATATAAAAACAAAATGTGCAATAAAAATGAAAGGTCCCCATGCTTGTTTAGAAAAAGAATTTGAAACCCTACCCCTATGCTAAAAGGCCAAGTTTTGTATGAAATTATATAGAAATGGTATATTTTCCCTTTTTCTTATGTTCCTAATAACAGAATTTGTTCAAACTTCCTAGGCACTTATTTGAACATATATTTAGACAATATATTCAATTAAATTTATAGGTCACCATGCATATTGAGATTTAATATTGTTTTTTTGAACCGTACCATTATGCTTAAATTTTTTAATTTTGTTGGACTTTTTACAAAATGCTATATTTTTCCTATTTTATGTATCTAATAATAGGCCTTTATTTAAATAAAGACAATAAAAAAAAATTAAAAAAAAAAAAAAAAAAAAAAAAATTAAATATTTTTTTTTTTAGGAAAATCCATCCAATCATTTTAGAAGCGAAGTCGCCCAAAAAAGCTGCGCATGAAAAACTACAGCAAATGCCTTTAAGTCACATTGTTTCGGTAATAACGCCTTCCATTTCTTATCATTAAATCAAAACTTTATAAGAGGCATACCCTCTTACAATACTAATTTTCATCTCACATCCCATGCTGGCATGTGCTATATCTATTCACTGATATTGTATTTTCTAAATACTTTCAGCATTTGGATCGCATATGCCAATCCCTTACAAATAATGTCAACAACAGCTACGGGAATGTCAATTCTGGTGAGATGGATTTATTTAAAAGAACAACTGAAACTATAAAACGTTTGTTTTTAAATCACAACTTAAGTAACATTATTTCGGTAATAACGCATACCATCTCTTATCATTGAATCAAAATTTGATGAGACACACTCTCTTACAATAAGCTATGTGATGTTGGCTAAACATACGACATTTAAAAATATTGAATCTCGTGCTATAGGACATACGATAAACGACATTCAAGATGTGAATGTTGCGTGATGAGACATACGACACTCACAATGTTTTTTGAATGTCGCGAAAAACGACATAAGACATTCAAACTAAAAAACATTTTGAATGTCGCGCAACGCGACAATCCCATACACATACGTATGTCATGTCGTATGTCGCATCACGCAACATTCACATCTTGAATGTCATTTGTCATATGTCATGTAGCATGACATTCAAATATTGACTGTCGTTTGTCGTATGTCCTGTAGCATGACATTCAAATCGTGAATGTCGTTTGTCGTGTAGCACGACATTCAAAACTTGAATGTCATTTCTCGTATGTCGCGCTACATTCAAAATGTTTTAAGTTTGAATGTCGTATGTTGTATGTCGTTTTTTGTGACATTAAAAAAATCAATGTGAATGTCGTATGTCGCGTCGAGCGACATTCAAAATGTTATAAGTTTGAATGTCGTATGTCATATGTCGAGTTTCGCCACATTCAAAAATCAATGTGAATTTTGTATGTCGTTTGTCGCATCACGCAACATCTTGAAGGTCGTTTTTCGTGTAGCACGACATTCAAATCTTGAATGTCGTTTGTCGTATGTCATGTAGTGCAACATTCAATATTTTTAAATGTTGTATGTCATATGTTTAGCCAACTTCACGTAGCTAATTTTTATCTCACATCCCATGCTGGCATGTGCTATATCTATTCACTGATATTGTCTTTTCTAAATACTTTCAGCATTTGGATCGCTGTTGGTCGGATTAATTGTTCATATGCCAATCCCTTACAAATAATGTCAACAACGGCTATGGGAATGTCAATTCTAGTGAGCAATACATCAAGTCCATCTGGTTTGCTCTTCTTCTTCATGCAACTAGCAATGTGCAACTGCGCACTGTCCTCATCCACTTCTTTTTCTTTCCATACTGCATCTAATTTCCAAACTGTTTCCTCTGAGAAGAGTTCAACCAAGGTACATGCTAGACTCCAGACATCAGTTGCTGCTGTTGCACTTTTCTTCTCAACAAGCACCTCTGGTGCTTGGTAGGCCGGAGTACCAGGCTGTGTTGCTTGAATGCCCGCCATGGTTGTAATCAGTGTATTCATAGTTTTCAATTTACTGAGACCCATGTCACATAACTTAACTACTCTATAATCCGTAGAGATCAAAATGTTTTCTGGTTTTATATCACGATGAACTACTATTGGTTCAATATTGTGCAAGTATGCAACAGCTTGTGTTATCTGCTGGGCAATAGAAAACTTTGTGGTCAAATTCAAATCCGATTCTCCATCCCTAATTCCACCAAATAATACCTCATCTAAGTTTGTTCCATTTACAAACTCTGATATGAGGTAGAGATTATTTGTTTCTATTGCATATCCCATAAGTTGAACAATGTTAGGATGTCTTATTTTACTGTGGATTTGTAGTTCTCGCTTCAAATTGTTTTTGACCATTTTTATTCTCTTTACTGTTAATTTTTTAACAGCAACTGTGGTACCGATCCATTCAGCTTTATATACTATGCCAAAGGCACCCCGTCCTATTTCTTGCCCCATTTCGACATTACATAATTTTACTTCTGGAACATTAGAAGTTGACAGAATGTCCTCACTGGTGCTGCTTGTTGACTGTATTACCGGTAACTGATTTGACATCTGATTGTTATTGTGCAGAGTGTTGCTAATGGTATCATTTAAGCCACTTCTACTCCAATTTTCATTTGTCTGTACACTTACTTCTGTTTTCATTTCGTGAAATACTGGTGCTGAAGACAGACTGATCTCATCAGTACATGTATAACTTGTTTGGATATCAATGGTAGGTAGATCGTCTTGCACTAGTTGCACATTTGCATTTACTTGCAAAGTTGACACAAGTTTAACTTCAATGGGTGGATCATATATGTACATCTTCTCATTTTGCAATACAGCAAACGTGTAAATACCAGCCTCATTCACTCTTATCACTGAAACATTCAAGCCTTCGCACATCAGCTCACCATCCTTGTACCACCGATACATGTAATTTTTGTTATGAAAGACAGTAACAGCTCCAATTACAAGAAACCTTTCTTCCCCAATTTCAAGGCCGTGTATTTCGCCTGGTCCATGTAGAATGATTGTTTCAGGTTTTGGGTCAATATCTTGTGGAAAAGCAAAAATACCAGCATCCGATTCAGAAAGAAACTGTTTGTCATCTTTTTTCATTCCTGTTACTAAAAAGCCATCATCTATTGCATTGTATGTTGAATGCAAATCATCGTTCTGGCCTGTGATATTGAAGCAGTCTTCTGAAGAATGACAAGTAATAGAAAATGTGTTACTAGAGTAACTTGAGACTCGTTCTTTGGTGTACCTAATTTGAATTGTTCCTGGGGATTTATTGTTCACAAGAAACTCTGTTTGTTTATTAGTATATGTAGAGCTGGCTCCTTCTGCAATACCTTCTTCTTTCTGTATCAGGGATTTAGGTGACATGAAGGTGTTTATTTCATCTATATTACTTTCCTCTATTAATACTGTGGTTATGCTCTTAGCAGAACAAACCTCATTTGTTTCATCATTTGAACTCTTCTTTGGTTTAGTTCTGAAATATAAATGACACTGGGATGAATACATCCCATTTGCTTTCAAGTACTCTTGGAAGTTACACTTGGTTTTATTCAAATCAGTGAAGTCTTCAATCGCATGGCCAGAAAAGTTGGCTAGAGTAACAGACATATCAGATAATTTTCCCATCCAACTTTGGCCATCTGGATAGAATAGTTTAGTGGCAAGCTCCATAATACTGTCAACAGTTACTGCTTCATCAATATTGTAGTCAATGTGACGAATTCCGCCACCTTTCTTTACAGTGACCACTCTGTATTTTCCTTTCGTGTAGTGTTGCCAACCTATATATAACTTGTATTTTGAATGCTTTCCTCTCCCAGACAGTTGTTGATTCTGAAAAGAAACATTGAACAACTATTTATTGTATGTTCTTCTACTTAAAATACTAGAAGAGTGTTTCAAGAATCCAGCTTGTTTTGTTAAAGAAACATAAATATGTACAAATTATCTGAATTATCTGAATTATTTTCTGAAAATTGGAAGACGCCTGACAAGAGCTGTCAAAAGCTGGGAAGGATCAGGTGAGATTAAAATCTGCACCGAATCCGTCAGATCCTGGTGAACTGTTATTTTTCATTGTAGACAACGATAATGAAACTTTGATATATATTTCTTACTAATGAAAAATTGATTCCTCTGTTGATAATTTCAGTATATTTTGAGTCCAAAAAAAATTCTTTGTTTAAGTCAACATCTTCTAGTTCATCATCTCTACTGGGGTACAATTTTTCATAAAGTCTTAAAAGATGAGTTATTTAAATTGAAAACTCAGTGTGTAACATATATTATATGCATTTATTGGAACTATTAATTTTGGTTTAAGGTGAAACTCAACGACAATTTTGTGAAAAAAAGCCCTGACAAAATAAGTTGAACACCTCTTGTATACAAGCATGATAGGTCTTTGGTCTAATTCATACATAATATGTGCATTATGCTTTTGAAGGTCAAGTCTACTAAGAACTATAATACCTTTAACATAGTGGTAGAAGGTGTCTTCAAAGGTGTCTTCAAATGTCTAATGCCCGCTCTTTTGTTCTTTAAACTGTTAACAAGTTCTTCAATTCTCTCCTGTCTGGTTTGCTTCTAAAAAATTAAGTATCAAATACATAAAATGTATCACACAGATGGTCACTGATCAACAAAACACCAAGTCAAAAGTTTTAATTTTCTCATATTTCACAAAACAACAACAGCTATCCACTCAATAATGATAATGTAGATCAAAACAAATGAACTCAAGCATGTCAAGTTAGAAAAACATCTGAAGAAACTTTCAGATTTCATGGGAGGGAGCCCATGCCCCAATATGGGTGAAGTATGAATAAGATAAAATCCCAAACCAAAATTATTTTAAGAAAGATATTTTAAGACATATAGATATATACAACAACTTACACACAAACCTTGATTTGCCTTTATTGCACAATTTGGGTTCCATGGGAGCCCAGAATTTGTAGAAGACAAAATTACTTACACAGCCCTTTACAACATACTATAAGGAAATCAATTCCCAAATTTTGTTGAGCTAGGGCAAGAAATGCAAGACAGTTAACACAGCTTACTCGCCTAATTTGATGTGAAATGGGACACACTTTAAGGGCTATCATAATCTGGGTTCCATGAGAGCCCATGGGTTACAGGAACCAAAATTACTTATGCAGCCCTGAAGATAATGCTATAAGGAAGCCCACGGTCAAATTTGGTTGTGCTAGGATAAGAAATGTAAGAGACATACACTTGTAAACACAGCTTACACGCAAACCTTGATGTGGGACGCCGACGCTGGGACAAGTCCTTAAGCTCTCTTATTCTTCGAATAGTCAAGCTAACAAAAACAAGGACCATACCTCCAGTGTTATTGATCAAGCTGGTTTCAACTTGTGTGATAGTTTTTTGATATCAACAATCTGGCTAATCCAAGCCTTCTCTGACCCTGAAAGCCTTTTTTTTGTGTGTGTCTTTTTACACAGCCAGATGAATTATCAAAATCGTAAAAAGGGCTCAGGTAAGACTAAGGTCAGAGAAGGCTCGGATTACAATCCGGCAAACTTTGGTAAAGGTCAGATAAAAAGTGAAGGTCCTATAGTGTCAAAGAGGCAAAATATAGTATATATTAGAAAATCAAGAGATATAACTATGACCCCAAACACACGCCTATGCTTCCTTTTCATATAAGCTACGAGCACACCAAGTTTCAGGCCACTATCTCATAAGTGAAGTTATTGAGCGGAAACCATTTTTCTATTTTTAGTAAGTGACCCAGTGACTCCAAATGCAATCTGAAGCCTATTTTTGTCGAAATACCCAACTTGGCAAAGTTGGTGTCCCTCCCCAAAAAATGTTGTCTCTTCACGATCCCAGGTCCCTGTTAGTGTCGAGGCCGAAGCCTTTGACCTCCATGTGTGACATTGACCTTTGAGGTATACGTACCGGATTCTTAAGTGCAAGAAACGGGGGGGGGGGGGGGGGGGGGGGGGGGGCTTTTGAGCTCGTCCGGCCAGCGTCCGTTTCATGAGTTTTGGCCCTTTGTAGTTTTAGACAGTGGGAATCCTTGTGTGGCTTACCACCAAATCATTTCCCTATGGATTGTTTTTATATAATTCTGATGATTCCGTTTAAAGTGTAGGAAACTATTATTGTAGCAATAAAGTGCAGGGATGAAAGGGGCAGAGGCGGTATATTTGTCTGCCTTAGTGAAAGTTCTAGTTTTAAAGTATTTTTTATGGCAATTTAATATAAGAAATCAGCGGATTCACATGTCTCACCTAACAAATAAGAGCTAAATATTGTTTAAATGAATGTTTGTTAAATTTGTAACATGAAAAAATAACTGAGTTTACATTTTGCTGAATATGACATTTAAGTCCATTTGTTTAAAAAACAAAAAGAAATGCCAAAAAAAACTTCATCCGAAAAAAGTATGTCAACATGGTCAAGGTCATAGATGAAACCCATGTGTCCAAAACGATGCACTACCCAAGACACAACTATGTCAAAACAGAATTGTTTGTCTTCCAAAGATTAAACTATAAACTAAGCATCTTAAGTTTGAAACATCTAGAGCGAACAGTTGGCGAGGAAGTGACATAAACGTAATTTAAGAATTACTAAATTATCTGCCCTTTGCTTGGCGGGTAATGGCCACATCAACATTCCGTGTCACTTTGTGATGTACTACTCAAGATACAAATATAATTTGAAAATTCTAGCACAAACAGTTCGGGAGAAAGTGACCTAAACGTAAAAACTGTATGTTAAAACTGTGACCTAAACGCAAAAGTTGAATGTAAAAATTATTAAGTTATCTGCCCTTTTCTGGGAAGGTAAAGGTCACACCCGCATTTCCTATCATGTCAAGTTGCGATGTACTACCCAAGATACAACTGTAACATAAGCAACTGTAACATAAGTGTGAAATGTCTAGTGCATACAGATTGTGAGAAAGTGACCTAACGCAAAACTTGGATGCTGACGCTGCCGCCTTCGACGGATAATAAACACATAGATGTCACTTTTTTTCTTCGAAAAGGCGAGACAAAAAAGAAATTGTCTGTAGATAAAGATGTATAAATGTATTGCATAGTTTATTTCTTATTATAGCATATACAGTACAAGATAAATTAGACAAATAAACATGATTCTAACACGACCAGCACTTTCTTTCATATACACAAAGAAGAGAGACAGTCATATGTTATTCTACGATAAAATACAGCTGTTCCACATAAAGGAGTCCTAAAGTTACTGCTTGACTTAAAGGTACACAAGGCAAGGGTCCCGACAGCATACCAGCATTCATACTGAAATCAGCAGCTAATGAACTAGCACCCATTCTGGCACACCTCTACCAGTCCTCTCTTGACCAAGGTGAAGTACCCGACTGGGACTGGAGAGATGCGCATATTGTTCCAGCCTTCAAGAGAGGAGAGAAACACCTGCCATCAAACTACCGACCTTACATCGATAGCATGCAAAATTCTAGAGCACATCATACACAGCAGTGTTATGAAACACTTTGACAGACACAGGATACTGACAGATTCCCAGTACGGTTTCAGAGCTCGACAATCCAGCGAAATACAACTCACAACAACAGTACAAAAGATAGCTCAGAGCTTGTCATCTAAAGCCAGGTAGACATCATCCTTCTTGATTTCTATAAAGCATTTGACAAAGTCCCCCACAACCATCTTTTGTACAAACTCAACTACTACGGTGTGAGGGGCAACACTCTTCGCTGGATCCAGTCATTTTTCAGGAACAAAAAACAGCTTGTCCTACTTGAAGGTTGCAAGTCCTCCTAGGCAGACGTTATATCTGGAGTAACACAAGGGACGGTTCTTGGTCCGCTACTTTTCTCAGCCTTCATTAATGACCTACGAGAAGTAACCTCCTCCTCCTCCGACTCAAGTCTTTTTGCAGACGACTGTCTACTTTACAGACTCATCAGAAGCCAACACGACGCTGACCTTCTGCAAAAAGAATTGATCTCTCTGCACTGCGCCATATGATACAAACCCAATACCGCCTCCATGGTCACACACTAGTTGTCGTGGATGGCAGTAAATACCTGGGGGTAACCATTAGCGAAGAACTCACGTGGAAGCATCACATAGACAATACAGTCGCCAAGGCCAACCGGACCATGGGCTTCATAAGACGCAACCTTAGCGACTGTACCAAACCCGTGAAGGCAGCTGCATACACAACTATGGTTCACCCTACCCTTGAATATGCAGCAACAGTATCACTATGGGACCCACACTCATCAAGTGATACCCACAACTTGGAGCAAGTCTAACGCCGTGCTGCTCGTTTCGTACACAACATCTATACCGAGCGCACACCAGGCTGTATCACTGCCATGGTACAGAACCTTAACTGGGAACCCCTGCAGTACAGACGGTACACTAACCGACTGTCAATGCTGTACAAAATTATCCATGGAGTAGTAGACATAAGTCCGGATTTCATCCAACGACAGCCGTACAAGGGGCACACAACGTATATATCAACTAGCAGCTGCAAAGGACATAATTATATAAGTTCACCTTCTACCCTCGAACCATTAGGGATTGGAACCTGCTGCCAACTATGGTTGATAGAAGAGTTCCGAGTCAGGCTTACTACACTGCCGCCTCCCCTCTTCTCCACCTACTAGATTCTTGATGCCTTGTAAATAATTTTATTGTATTTAGCGACAATGGAAGTTGACTGTTTTTACCGGCATAGCGCATTACACAGGACAATTACATTCTTTAAAGAATCAGTCCTTCAATTGGAAGAAGAAAAATTCCCTGCGTATATCTGATCCGTTGGAAGCCCCACGTTACATGACGTCACTTGGTAAATATACGTCACGAAGACAAACTCAACAGACAGTAATTTTAATGAAATGTTAATTACAACAAGCTTGCCATGCTCCTAAACTTTGCACAACACCGATATAAACCCATCATATGCATCAGTACATATAACACTAATAAGCATCTTGAACAAGCTGAGAACGTTTGACGTCATACAGCGCAAGCTATATGACGTAAGCGTCATACTAGTGTATTTAAACATAGTGTACTGCGCAGAACTTTGCATACGGGGGCGCCCAATGGAACAGCCTGTAAACATAGCAGCCTGATTACCTTGACCTCCGAGATAATACATAGTGCCCCACAATAGGGTAAAAAATGGGATTATTGTTGTGTTAGATTCGAAATAATAAATACGTACCTGTATTTTTTCATAAATAATAAAACACAGGCACGTAGTTATAGTTGTTCGGATGCGAGTAATTAAATCACTGTGCATCCGAACTCCTAACTGTATTTTATCCACCGATTAAACATAGGTACCTATTTATTATTTCTTAAATAAAATGGATGAGGCATGGGAGTTAATTTAGGTGTCGAAATGGTTTGATGCCGAAACGACCTGAATCGAAACATTACAACTTATGGGGCGATTCTTCCAGAATTCCTTACTGCACCTTTTATGTTTAATTTACAGTAACCACATACAAGTTTTGTATTCATTACCATTGTACACATACATATAACTCACCAGTCACTAGTGATTTAGTTCTCTGTGTTCTATAACTTTTAAATATGTGTCAGGACTCACCGCGGTCCACGCACTTTAAGTTACAAATGGCCAATAATAAATAAGGGAGATAATACGCCTTAAAAATAATATATTTTCGAATTATATCTTTATCGTTCGTCGATCATATACGTACGTCGTACGTGCATAGAATAGGCATAGTTGTATATCCATGGAATAGGTAAAGGTAAAGCAGACTTTTCGTTGGGTCTACAGGTCCGACTTAAAAACGAAAAATAGAAATCTACTAGTAGTAATATTTTCTATTGTAATGGTCAAAACATAATGAATGATCATTTCAGAGACACATTTCTAAACCAATACATGTAGGCCTACTTCTTTGAGCGTGTCTCAAGAGGCGAAAACTGGGTGTGGTGTTCCATTTCGGCATTTGACAAATGTTCACTTTCATCAAATGACTCGTATCAATAATTGGTCTGGTTGGGCTGGTGGCTTATACCGAGAGAGGAACGCTCCCTTTGAAATATACCAAGTAGGGAGACTCCTTATAAGGGGACATATCTCGAGATTGTGTCCGTTAAAACGGCGTTAAGACGGACACACATTTAAGGGGCAAATACATTCATCTCTCTTGTACATGGGAAATTATGGAGTTAATACTGGCGATCAGTATGAACTATGCGTGTATTAGATGTCTCTATGCCCACTCTGTAACCTAACTGGTGTGTAGGCGTGCTGTACAATAATATGTAAGTTAGGATAAGTTACAAAGAACGTACAATACGCCTTACCTCGTTCGCATCGTCAGCAGTGTCTGCAGTATCTGCATCCGCCATGTTTTCGTTTTCCCGCCTGTTTGTTTTCCCGCCTGTTTTGAGAACTATATATTAACAAATAAGTAATAACAAATAAGTAATAACAAATAAGAAATAACAAATAAGTAATAACAAATAAGTAATAACAAATAAGAAATAACTAATAAGTAATAACTAATAAGAAATAACAAATAAGTAATAACAAATAAGAAATAACAAATAAGTAATAACTAATAAGAAATAACAAATAAGTAATAACAAATAAGAAATAACAAATAACTAATAACTAATAAGAAATAACAAATAAGAAATAACAAATAATTAATAATAATTAATTCATAATAAACAAGTCCTTACAAATAAGTCGCGTTCTACTTATGTCTAATGGCTTATGAGGGACTTATGTCTAATGGCTTATGTGTTATGAATTAATTGTTAATATATATATATATATATATACACACACACACACACCGATTATAGCATATTTAAGGATGTATCCAACTATTAAACGTTTAGGATGTATCCAGCTATAACATGTTTTGATGCACACAACTATAACATGTTTATGATGCATCCAACTTTAGCATGTTTATGATGTATCGAAACTATAACATGTTTATGATGTGTCCACCTATAGGATGTTTAGGGTGTATCAAACTAAAGCATGTACCATATGTATGATATATCCAACTTTAGCATGTTTATGATGTATCCAAACTAGAAAATGTTTATGATGTATCCAACTATAACTTCTTTAGAATGTATCCAACTATAACTTCTTTAGGATGTATCCAACTATAACTTCTTTAGGATGTATCCAACTATAACTTCTTTAGGATGGATCCAACTGTAACACGTTTAGGGTGCATCTCACTATAGTATAACAAACTATAACATATGTATGATGTATCCAACTACAGCATGTTTCGGATGAATCCATATATAACATGTTTATGATTTATTCAACTATAACATGTTTAGGATGTATCCAAATGTAACATGTTTCTGAAGCATTCAACTATAGAAGTTTATGATATATCCAACTATTACTTCTTTAGGATATATTCAGCTGTAACATGTTTAGGGTGCATCTCACTATAACCAACCATAACATTGCATAACATGTTTATGATACATTCAAATATAACATGTGTATGATGTATCCAACTATAGCATGTATATGTTATATCCAGCTATAACTTCTTTAGGAGGTATCCAACTGTAACATGTTTCTGAAGCATTCAAATATAGCATGTTTAGGATGCATCCATCTATAACACGTGTATGATGTATCCAACTACTAGTATATACATGATTGTTTTTAATCCAGCTATAACAGATTTATGATGCATCTAACTATAGTATGTTAAGGGTGTATCCAAATATAACATGGTTATGATGTATCCATCTATAACATGTATATGATGTATACAACTATAGCATGTTTGAACATGGTGAAGAACATGAGTTGAATGTTGTCTAAGGCTCATCAACATATTACAATTTATTTAGAGGCGCCCCAGAGAGTGGGGATGGATACATAAGAATCCGGAAACTTGCCATACTCTTACTATCGAATAGAATCATATGGTTCTTTAAAATGCTTCGAGGATAGACTTCGATACACGGGAACGCCCAGTTTACGTCCACATCCGACAGACGAGGGCAAGGTTAAGTGTACCGACGAACTCAGTGGCATCCGGAAGGCTTGAATCCGGGTTGTCCGGTTTCAAGTCCACCTCGCTGTCCACTGGGCCACACCACCCATGTGAAGAACACATTCTAAGTGAATTACAGCTTTGACAGTATAAGATAGATTGGTCAGTTTGCTAATTAAAGATAAAGTAAATTACGTTTCGGATAAATAGCTTATCGACAAGATATCCGCCATGTTTTCATTAACCCGCCTTTAACAAATAGGTAATAACAAATAAGTAATAACTAATAAGTAATAACTAATAAGTAATAACAAATAAGTAATAACTAATAAGTAATAACAAATAAGTAATAACTAATAAGTAATAACTAATAAGTAATAAGTAATAACTAATAAGTCCCTCCAGGGCTTCCGTAATATTCGGTCTATTCCAATAGTATTTTTTAATAAATTGTTTGCTTAGATCGGAGTATAACGGGCATTCTAACATGAAATGAAACTCATCTTCTAAAATATTACAAACATAACATTGTCTCTCATTTATCGGTGTTCTGTTTGGTTTATTCCATCGTCCTGCTTCTATTCGTAATCTATGAGATAAGACTCTTAATTTAGTCAAAGCAATTCTAAATTTTGTTATGTTACATAATGTGAGGTATGGCTGAAATCTAAAACTACATATATTATTATAAAATAAAGCTCTACTTGAATCAGTTAATCTACTATTCCAATTTTGTACAAAGTTGTCATTTAATCTTTGTTTAAATATGCATCAAAACAGTTTTACATTACCAACACCTTGCGTTAACCATATATCATTAAACCCCATTCGATATAACATTTCTCTTACCGAGGAAGCCCAATTCTTTATATTTGGTTTCACATGTATATCATATAACATCAGATCATATAATTTCTTAACATATTTGTTTTCATTTTTATTTAATATTTTTAACCAATACTTTATGATATTATAATGTCGCATAATAACCAGAGGTTTTCTACCTAATTCTCCGTATACAAAATCGTTTTGTGTTGTCTTTTTCACTCCCAAAATTCGTTTACATCATGCATCAGCCAGCAATCATATGGAAAGTGCGTCTATAGGCAGAAATATCATGCAAAAGCAAACTAAGTATTTAAACACAGACTTAACGATTTGTTATTAAGTATGATGATTACACTTTTAAACATTAGAGTGTGGACAAATACATTAAAATTACCACCGGTCACCCATTCAGCATCTGACAATGAATGACGATGACAACGAACTAGATCAGAATTTAGACCCCCAAAAAACATGGCGGCGCCCATGGCTCAAGAAATAAACGCGTCTACTAAAAGGTGAATTTCATTGTTTCCCTGAGGTTTTCAAGAAAAATGATACCCTTCATGAGAACGAATAAGTCTTATTTAGTGTCGAGAAAGAATAAACAATATGTTTACTCTTTAAGGAACTTAACAAACTAGCACAAACCGTTCCAATTATTGTCGGTGATTTCATTTTTCAAATTGTTTTCAAAATTATCGAAAATATTCAAACTATATTTTAACGTTTTTCTAAATCGTCAGATCATCCGATTCAAAATTTAACATGAGAGAATGTATCTTTTATATTTCTTATATTTGCCTTTATATTTCTTATATTTGCCTTCTATTTTTTTTATTGCCAACAAACTGGGAAGGGCCGTAACTAATGTTGTAAGAACTTGTGGCCCGACCCATTTGCATACTTTGTTAAAAAATGCAATAAAATATGTTTAAACCAACAAACTGCAAGTTGCAGCGACAACAAGGAAGTTGCGGTTGACATACTTGTCTCTCGACCCAGAGGTCATGGGTTCGATTCCTGATGGGGTCACATCCTGGATTTTCAAGCGCACTCATGGAACATTTTACTTGGAGATGTAAAGCTATCTTTCCCAGCGCATGTGCAGGGAGAGTAATACCCTGTGCACGTTAAGATTTTGCTGAACTTCAGTGTTAATCAGCAATTCAGACTCATAAACCTTAAAGGGGTCTTCTTCTCTCTTAGACTCTATCCTTTTATACTGTCGTATATTAGCCCGGGACCCCTGGGACGAGAGGCACGTATGCTAACCAGTGACCACAAGGCAATGGTACCTCTCTGGATGTCAAGATGTTTCTGGTGATGTTTGCAGCAACATTGCTGCAGACTTCGTGTACATGGTAAAAGAATGTGGCAAAGAAGAACAGTTTCTTTCCATGCATTTATAAGTTATAACAGTCTATTAAATCATGTTAGAATTATTTTATTATTAGAATTTTGTTTTTCTGGGTTTCAAGAACCTCATTACTCAATGTCCAGTAAACCCTCAGTGTGTTCTGAGAATGTAATGAGCTTTAAATTAACTGGTTTCTTTGGTTAAATTTTTATCACTGAACCGATCAGAATGCTTCATTCATATTTTAATTTGGTTGTTTCTATCATGACATCACACTTTCTGCTATTATGACATCACACCCTGGTATTGTGACATCATGTCATGCTATTATGATGCAACTCAGTGTGTTCTCAGAACTGAATGAGCCTTTTAATTGCTGTGAGAAACAGATTAAGACTGTTTGTATCACTCATTGAGAAATGAGTTTCTTGAAACCAAGAATCACAAAATTCTAAAAATAAAATAACTCTAAAATGATTTTAATAGACTGTTTTATATGGACAATATTTAAATACCACAGTTTTTATTAACTTACACTATTGTGGAACCTCTTCTTCAGAATACGATAATCACATTTCATTTGTCAAATTCCCCTTGAGCATTTAAATCCGTTGTTTAAATTTTTACAATTTCATGGAAAAATAACACCATAGAGTCTGTCTAGCTACATGTATATAAATGACTATGTTTATGGGGGCAATATCAACATTTCATGAAGACATGTGTTTTTAATATCATAACCTCTACATGATACTGGATCAGATCAAAGGAAATTATGTAATATCTGGTAATAATAACTGCCCCTGTGAGAATCTAAAGAGATGCAAGATTAACCAACATTGATGCATGTACCGTATCATACATTGTGTGTTTCCACAATTAATACATTGATACTAGCATTAAATATCTCTTCTTTTAAATACTTCAGTTAAGGTTTCTATATTTGTTAAATATACTTGTACATATCTGCTTTTAATAGTATATATATATGAGGCATCAGTTTTACTTTATGCGTTCCTGTATAAAGTAGCTGTCCCACCAACAACAGCCAGATGTTATGACATATGTAAACCGTTTCTAAATCTGCTACTAGGAGGTATCAGGGCTTTTTTACCTTAAATATCAGAGGCCTATAAAGGGCCTCTTCCCAACAGAAAATTGGACTGTTTTTTCCCAACTGTGGCAGAAATATTTCCCAATTGGAAAACAGCAGTCTCTCAGAATTTGAGAAAAAGCATGAATTCTGCAGTGTGTTTTTGTCTGCTAAGTAAATTCCGACTTGGAAAAATTAATAATTATGGTAAATAATGGATGACAATATAAATAAAGTATATTAATGTCATATTTACTTAATTTATGAAACCTTGTATTTTTCCAAAAAATGAGAAATAAGCGCGTTCTTTTTTCCCAAAATGGACAGGCCTGGACCTCTTCCCAATTTTGTGGAAAAAAGTCCTGGGTATATACAGTGTATATATAATTTACATATTTTGAGAATCCAAACTCTGTAGACACAATATATACGGTTGTAACCACTGACCAGCCAGGCCAAAACTAGAGCGTGGAATTATTTTACGCATATTCATTCACGGGTATTTTAAAAGCCTGCTAACAAACTTATACGTTTAATCGGCAAATATACATTATTATATGACATGAACACATGGGGCTGACCATAAACTTTTGGTTTGCTGTTACCCTACCTACCCACGAAAAAGGGCCCTACCCAAAACTTTTTATAGAAATTGTTTAACTATTTTTGTTGTTGCTATGTTCAGAATATTTTTCTGTTTTACTGTGCTTGGCAAAAAACACCTACCTACCTACCCATATATGAAATCCTGGGTCGGGAAGCAGCAAACCAATATTTTTGTAAGAGTGGCCTGGCTAGAGTTTTTATAAACAGTTATGTAGTGTAATTTTGTTGTTATTTTGAGGATTAGTTCCTTTAACATTTCTGTATAAAAAATGTAAACATCTTCAATAATAATTCACAAATAATTATTATCATTTAATTGCCTTGCCATATACAAAAACATAATGTCAGACGCATTTATATCTGATATCACGTGGTCATTTTGCACTTGGGGCACAATTTTACTCATTCTGGGTAATAATAAATACACAGAGTACATTTGAAAACGCAACACTTTTCTAGAGATGTTAAAGATGTTAAAGTTAAGTGTGTTTTAACTGAAAGAAGTAGAGCAAATCTTATGCAACTGTTTATCATCATAATTATGTTAACCTTTGGGACTTGTGTACTAACATAAAATACAATCTTGATATGAACAAAAAAACAGCAGACTACAAATAATCGAAAATCAAAAATGTTTCGGTTTAAATGTACTGAGTATAATTATATGGTTGACATTGGAGTTGATTGGAGGGGTATAATTAATTTCAATGTTCTTGGAAAAAAAATATATGTACCTTTTTTGAACAAAATGTGGAAGGTTCCATTTAAAAGAGAGATATGCTTGAGCAGGACTTAAATTATGCAATATGTTTTCAATGAAATAAAATGCAAGTTTCAATTAAGAAATATAATTGCCTAGCTGGAAATAAAAATGTTTAAGGTTGCTGTGTTGTTTTGACAAACAGAGGTACAGCAAATCTAAATTGAAAAGTTTACCAGTATACCACCGAGAAACCTTTGCTTCAGTTCATCGCCCTGTGTGGTTCCCGGGGGCCCCCGTTTGGTCACGGGGCAAAGAATAGGGCCACTGCAGATCCCTTTGGAGGGGTAGGCAGAGGGGTAGTAGCCCCCCAAATTCATGTTCATTTTATCATTTTTTGTTCATGTTCATTAAAGGTCTTCATCATGATCCCTGCATTGTTTCAGGTGCTATCTCGCTCGCATCAAAAGAGCAGTGGCAGAAAAACAATAACATGGCTCCAGTGTAAATGGAGTTTCTACGATAGAATTTTCAGCAACTCTGCAGTTCAGGGTGAGAAGGTTCTAGGCCCATTTTCCATATTTTATCTCGATGTACATGGAAGATGAGCCTGGCATGTTCATGCCTGTTAGGCGCCATATAACCTTTTCATGTGTTGGTGCGCCTTTAAAACCCAATTCAGTTCAATTCCTCGTTATCACGCTAGTATTGGCTACTGGAGACCACTTAGTATAATAAGAATTATTTATTTTACACAGCTTATACAAATTATGTTCGATGACATGGATAACAATATTAGCATATATAGTTTTCAGTGCTCCAGATAAGAAGCATATCTGCGTAAGCTGATAAATATTGAGAATCAAATGCCAGTGTACACACTTCAGTAGCCCAGAAAATAGAGTGCGCCCAGTCATACTCAATACATGCTTATTGAAGTCTGAGGTGCTGAATGACACTCAAATGCCTGATCCAGTAATTACTAGTAGATGCTGGTATAAAATGGCATTTTTGTTGGCTGTTAATTAATGCCATTTAAAAAATACAGATAACAATGTGGAATTAATGTATAGATAAAGGGTAGAGGACATATGTACATGTAGTATTTTTATGATAATGACTAAGAGTACTTTTTTCAAGAAAATTGGGACAAGGCCTAGGCCTGCTGTTTTTTGGGGGGAAAAAGCGTGAGACTGTCCGAATTGGGAAAAAAATAGCGTGATTTTTGCTGTTTATGGGAATGTTTTTTTAAGGGGAAAATATCATTAAAATGCTATTAAATATAAATGGGCATTCTGTAGTACACACTTTCGGTCACCACTGTGGGTTCGAGCCCTCATGGGACCACTGAGCAATCTTCAGCTGGCTTTAGGAACATGGCTGGTTCTACCCAAGTCCATGCACAACAATTTCCCGGAGGGGAACCTGGGGTCTTCCTCCAACAGAAGAAGCAAAGTCGCCATATGACTGTAGCTGTTGGTGCGATTATAAAATCCAGTTCAGTTCTATTATAGTGAGTTTACAATTCACAATTTCACAAACATTCTTTTGTAGTGGTATGGAGGACAAGAGGGAAAGGGTAGGCCCCATATACCACTGGAGATGTGTTACAGAGGACTTCACACTGGCCAGCTCCCAGCTACAGCTGGGGGAACTCCTGCTGGATTCATCGTAAGTATGCATATTGACACTGTGTCCCAGCTACAGCTAGGGGAACTCCTGCTGGATTCATCGTAAGTATGCATATTGACACTGTGTCCCAGCTGCAGCAGGGGAACTCCTGCTGGATTAATCGTAAGTAGACATATTGACACTGGCTCCCAGCTACAGTTGGGGGAACTCCTGCTGGATTCATCGTAAGTATGCATATTGACACTGGCTCCCAGCTACAGCTGGGGGAACTCCTGCTGGATTCATCATAAGTATGCATATTGACACTGGCTCCCAGCTACAATTGGGGAACTCCTGCTGGATTCATCGTAAGTAGGCATATTGACACTGGCTCCCAGCTACAGTTATGGGAACTCCTGCTGGATTCATCGTAAGTAGGCATATTGACACTGGGTCCCAGCTACAATTGGGGAACTCCTGCTGGATTCATCTGACATAGGCATATTGACACGGGCTGCCAGCTACAGCTGGGGGAACTCCTGCTGGATTCATCGTAAGTAGGCATATTGACACTGGGTCCCAGCTACAATTGGGGAACTCCTGCTGGATTCATCTGACATAGGCATATTGACACTGGCTCCCAGCTACAGCTGGGGGAACTCCTGCTGGATTCATCATAAGTAGGCATATTGACACTGGCTCCCAGCTACAGCTGGGGAAACTCCTGCTGGATTCATTGTAAGTAGGCATATTGACACTGGCTCCCAGCTACAGTTGTGGGAACTCCTGCTGGATTCATCGTAAGTAGGCATATTGACACTGGCTCCCAACTACAGCTGGGCGAACTCCTGCTGCATTCATCATAAGTAGGCATATTGACACTGGCTCCCAGCTACAGCTGGGGTAACTCCTGCTGCATTCATCATAAATAGGCATATTGACACTGGCTCCCAACTACAGCTGGGGGAACTCCTGCTGCATTCATCATAATTAGGCATATTGACACTGGCTCCCAGCTACAGCTGGGGGAACTCCTGCTACATTCATCATAAGTAGGCATATTGACACTGGCTCCCAGCTACAGCTGGGCGAACTCCTGCTGCATTCATCGTAAGTAGGCATATTGACACTGGCTCCCAACTACAGCTGGGGGAACTCCTGCTGCGTTCATCATAAGTAGGCATATTGACACTGGCTCCCAGCTACAGCTGGGGGAACTCCTGCTGCATTCATCATAAGTAGGCATATTGACACTGGCTCCCAGCTACAGCTGGGCGAACTCCTGCTGCATTCATCGTAAGTAGGCATATTGACACTGGCTCCAAGCTACAGCTGGGGGAACTCCTGCTGCATTCATCATAAGTAGGCATATTGACACTGGCTCCCAACTACAGCTGGGGGAACTCCTGCTGGATTCATCACAAGTAGGCATATTGACACTGGCTCCCAACTACAGCTGGGGGAACTCCTGCTGCATTCATCACAAGTAGGCATATTGACACTGGCTCCCAACTACAGCTGGGGGAACTCCTGCTGCATTCATCATAAGTAGGCATATTGTCACTGGCTCCCAACTACAGCTGGGGGAACTCCTGCTGGATTCATTGTAAGTAGGCATAGTGACACTGGCTCCCAACTACAGCTGGGGGAACTCCTGCTGGTTTTATCGTAAGTAGGCATAGTGACACTGGCTCCCAACTACAGCTGGGGGAACTCCTGCTGGTTTTATCGTAAGTAGGCATAGTGACACTGGCTCCCAGCTACAGCTGGGGGAACTCCTGCTGGTTTTATCGTAAGTAGGCATAGTGACACTGGCTCCCAGCTACAGCTGGGGGAACTCCTGCTGGTTTTATCGTAAGTAGGCATATTGATGCTGGCTCCCAGCTACAGATTCTTCATAATGTCCCTTCTAAACCTACCCACGATTCTGCCTGTCATCCAGTTTGATTGAAATATATTTTGTTTAGCTTTTTTCTAAATTTATGCAAACAATACTTACAGTAGAGACAGCTATAACGCATACAGCCCTTCTTCTGTTCAATATGGCTGACAGTGCCAGGGTATTCCACAGGAATGTGTTATTAGGAGTAGTGGCATTTAAAACATAGGGATGTTTATGGGAGAGAGGTATTCATTCGGTCAAAAAAATAAACAAAGAAAAAGGATTTCTTTACGGAAGTTTAGATACCCTGCCATTGGACTTGGTTGGTAAACTTACTTAAATAGAGATTTTTTAACATTTTTTTATTTAGAAAAAAAATACAGTTTGTAATTGGATCATGATCAATTTTGAAAAGTTAAGGGATAGTGGCCAGAATTGAAGGAGTAGTGGCAGAATTTAGGAGTAGTGGCAAGCGTCTACATGTATTTGAAATTAAGGAGTAGTGCCACTATGCCTTAATGGCCTGGGGAAGACCCTAAGCGCTATAAATAGATGTTTTGTTTTCTGTTTCACAGACTCGGTCTGTTTGAGGCCATGTCTGCTATAGAGATGATGGACGTGAAGATGGACGCTGGAATGATGTGTAACCAGATCAAACGTAAAGTTCTCAACCTAGAACAGTCCATAGAGGTAAAATATGGTATACAGAGGATTTTATTTAACCCTTTTACGGCCAAATTTCAGATGTCTTTTAAAATTGGAATTCTAACCTTCCAGTGATATTTTATAAATAAAGTGTTATGGAAAACATTCTTACTGAGTGGAAAACAGTGTTAGCCCTAATGAGCCTGCAGACGATGTACAGGTTGACCTGAGTTTAACTGGTTTATATAAAAATCAATGTAATCGATTGACAGCGAAGGGGTTAAGGAAGAAAGAGAAAGCTCGGTTGAAACAAAACTCTGCTATAAAAAACTCTATTTAAAGAATGAGGGAGCTTATATTGTAAAGCTGGCTTCCACGTCTGTCTCTTGTATTATGGCTGGTCATACACCCACAGAGTTCGAAGTCGTTACTCAAATATTTAAGTCACAGTAAACTTAAAAAATAGGCATAAAAGTCAAATAGGAAATGTAGCATTTACAGAACACAGTCAACCTAAAACACGCATTCAAAACAAACAACAATCACAAGAGAAACTTAGAGATTATTTAACTGCTGGGATCGATTATAGGGAAATCCTTCACGAGATGGGAGATTTGTTGTTGATTTTTTTCACTGACAAGCGTATGCGAGTGAGTGAAAAAACAAAAACACGATTACCATCGAGTGAAGGATTTCCTATAATCGAAACCATCAGTTAAATAATCTATTGATTATATTTTAAATCGCTGTGTGTTTAATTTTAACCTAAATTATTCGCTTTATTGAACGTTATCGGTGGATGACGTCGACGTCAGCAGTACTTTATTGAAGTCATATTTCAACGTCACAGTTATTTTTGTGTTCGGAGTTAGTTAATAATATTTAGCAATTATGAATATTCTTTCACTGAGAAATCCCAATCTTTCACCCATAGAAATGTAATATAAAGTATTTAACACCACAAACACGATAGGGTTGAACATTGAGGTACCGCCTTGGAGTGGGCAGTGGCAAAGTTGACCTGAATTATTTATGCCCAAGAAGTTATTTTATGTTCTACAAGATCAAATCTTCATGAAACCTTATATGCAGTTGGGGTTGGTCATGTACATAACTAGTCTTCTGTTCAGTAACTATCATCATCAAATTATCGTCGACAACATTTGCAATAGTTGAGCTGGTCTTTGAAAGCTGATTTTTTTTACCAACAGTATGGTGTCCACGGACTCTGGAAAACGGGGAAAATGACAAAAATAAATTCCCTACAGGAAACAGTCAGGAAATTTGAAAACAATTCAAAAATCAGGGAAAAGTCAGGGAATTTTATTTCTGCACTATCTTACACAAAAAATTAATGTTGAACATGTAATTGAAGTTCTTCAAGCAGAAAAAAGTAATAGTGATAGAAGAAAAAAAAAAAGCCTGAAAATCATATGTATGTATGATTTTCATACTATTACATCAATTATAAACATTTTAGATGGTATTTATTTGTCTCAACAGTTTGAATATGAAAAAAGAAAACATTGAAAATGGGGAAAATATAATATATATGTTTTTTTTTTTTTGGTGAAGGTAGTTTTATGAGGCGGTATATTTTCTTACGTTAATCAGGGAAACTCGATGAGGGGAAAATCAGGGAAATATCAAAGAATTTTATTTTTAGATTCCTGTGACCACCCTGCAACAGGAAACACAATAAAATCTTGATAATCCTATGGATATATATTTTGTGGCGAAAACTTCTGTTTTATCCTTATATTGATATTGTAGGCAGACCTTGTGAAGATGGCAGACCTGAGCTACAGTGAAGTCATAGGGATAATGGATGCATCCTTGGCCTGTTTGGTAAGTCAGACGTAATTGTCACTCAGACGTATGCTAGCATTCAGAAATATTTTTCTATAGAACCATAAGCCCTTGCCCAGACTGTTTTCACGAAGCTGGAGGGTCACTCCCTTGCACAGAATTTATTCACCAGTCACTGTCTGTACTTGTACAACACATACAATATTAAATATTGCAGGTCACGTTGTTGGAGGGTCACTCCCTTGCCCAGATTGTATTCACCAATCTGTACTTGTACAACACGTACATTATTAAATATTGCAGGCCACATGGTTGGAGGGTCACTCCCTTGCCCAGATTGTATTCACCAATCTGTACATGGACAACACGTACATTATTAAATATTGCTGGCCACGTGGTTGGAGGGTCACTCCCTTGCTCAAACTGTGTTCACCAATCTGTACTTCCACAACCCGCACATTATTAAATATTGCAGGTCACATGGTTGGAGGGTCACTCCCTTTCCCAGACTGTGTTCTTCCACAACCCGTACATTATTAAATATTGCAGGTCACGTGGTTGGAAGGTCACTCCCTTGCCCAGACTGTGTTCACCAATCTCTACTTCCACAACCCGTACATTATAGAGGATCGATGCCTGAAGGCCTTCTCCGTGTGCTTGCTGAAGATTGTGGACGTGATACGAGAACGAGTCAACCGAGCAAGTGTGTTTGAGGAGGTAGGGTAACAGTTTTGGTTTTAAAGGGACTGTAACGACACAGCCAAACAAGCTCTATTATTGAGAGTTTTGAAAAATTTGGGAAAAGGTGAAATAATGATCAAAATCAGATGATAAACAAAAAAGATTGACCATTTGAAGGTTGTTCTAAAATGGATATCGGAGCTGCCATTTTGAGAACTATGACGTCATAGTTCCAAGTTACCATAATTATATGGAATAGTGATAAAAATCATTTAAAACAAAGAAAATCACTGCAAATGAATGCAAATTCTTGTAGGGCTATTCAATTAAAACATACATGGGATCCCAGGAAGGCACTTTTGAAATTGAACACCCACCCATAGATACAAAAGTGAATTTAAAGAACCTAATTTCAGAAAATAGGGTCCACTCATAGATGTTTATTAATTTGCCTTCCTGGGTTCTCGGGTATGTTTTAATGGAATAGCCCTTACTGGTCATATAAAGCAGTATTGCCATTTAGTATACATATTTTTCATATAGTTGCCGTCATGTTTTTTTCTATAAATCAGTAAATTTTCATATTTGTAAATATTCCATATATGGTCATTTAGAACTATGATGTCATAGCTCCCAAAATGAAGGCTTTTATATCCGTTTCAACAGAATCTTCATATGATCATACCTTCTTTGTTTATTATCCGATTTTGATAATTCGTTCATCCTTTTCCAAATTTTTCAGAACTCTCTATAATAAATAATAATAATTGTTTGTCTGTTTCATTTCATTCAAACAACACGATTGTGTGTGTGTGTGTAGTTTGAAGGTTTTAAGTCCGTCCGCCAACTAACACGTCGAGGTAACCCTGACGCGATGGGCAAAATAGAGTCTGGACTTTTCCTGTATAGTGTAGTCACTTCTCTTGTAGGTATGTAGTGTTGTGTCGCTGCTGCTCTGTGTGGTTTCGCTGTGGCGGTGAAGTGGGGGATCTGGACGACTTCTAGGTGATGCTGTCTACGCTACTGGACGATCCCCTTGAGGGCCACACCCGCCAACTGCAACCTGCGTCCCCGGTGGCTATAGCAACTATCGTAATATAGTTCTATACTCTACAGGCACGCAGGTTGTTGACTCCTTCGCTCCGTGTACACCGCCAGGCTTCTCCAGTAGCTTTGTAGTTGTTCTTGGCGCTGTTCCACGCTGGCGGGACGAAGGAGACATCTTCAATCTCGGTCAATCAGCAATCATTCTGTTAGTACTGCATCATATATGCCAGTGGCTTATACTACAAGTAAGACCAGATCCGCAATCCCAACTGTTGTAGGATGTGCTGGCAAGGGTCGACCCAGTAGGTCACCCTACATGATTGCTGACAGTGCCCACTCAGCGACGTGCACACGTTGAAGATAGCAGGTGGACGAAGAGAATGCAAACACCACAATTGCCATGTGTCCCTTTAAATATATTACAAAAAAGGGTGTTCTGGTACAAAGACAATAGGGCGATTTGAATAGTTTTGATAAAGACACAAAACAAAACCACTTTTAAACAAATATTTCAGAGCATTCTTGGAACTGTAAGAATTAAATTCATGTTTCTTATGATCTATTTATGTTGTACAAACAGAGATATTTAACATAAAATTCATTTTATTCAAACATTATTCCATTTGTACGCCTGTTTCAAAGATATCTGAAAAATCTATATGTCTATTGACAATGGATAGATAAAAGTTCAGCTGATATTCTGACTTAAAACCTGTTGACTATTTTTATTTATTTTTATTTAACCGAAATGAATGAATTTATTTATTCATCAAGCTCATTTATAACACCTCGATTTATTTATCCAGTATAATGGTGACTTGCATATAATTCAGTTTTTCAGTTTTCAATTTTCTTCGTTATTCTACCAAAGGTTAAATAATTTAGTTGTGCAATATAATTAACAGTTACTTATATGCATATATATGCTTTATATAGGCTTCCCAGCATTCCTACTTTTTGAAACTGTTCCTACTTTTTCCTACTTTTGTTGGAAAAACTCCTCCTATTCTTACCTTTTCATCAAAATACAATAAAAAATTAAAAACTAGCAATTTATTGAAATATT
>JAWPHD010004451.1:0-187670 GCA_037043455.1 Cyrtodaria siliqua | reverse complement strand
TAAGATTTCTAGATAGACACACTTTATATACAAATGACAGTTGAATGAGATTAAAAACTGCTTAATAAATTATTCTTTACGCATAGTTTATAATAAAAGCGAAGCAAAATGTTAATGGTGTCAAACTTGAACTGAGGAGAATCCCTTAGTAAATAATCGAACGACAAACAATTGAATGATTAGTGTTTACGGCACGTCGACACAAAATTGTCAAATTGTGCGCAAAAAAAAAATAGAAAAAATGAAGTATTAATTAAAAGTAAATGTAGAAAATATAAAAGTATAAACTATCAAAAAAATAAGGGATGATCAGGATGAACTATAAACTATGTCGTAACATCAATAATTGCCCGTCAACAGGTATATAAACAAGGTAAATAAATAAAAGAACAATTACAATGTGATTTATGATAGTCTGATCTCTTCTCAGGAAATCTAAAACAGACTTAAATCTCACATAATCAAATAACTCTTCATGATATATAACATTGTAGTACCTTTGACGCATAGAGGCTCAAAGTCTACACACTTCAATAAGCAAAAAGCGAGGTATATAATAATAATAAATAATATACACATTATGACGTTATATACGAGAGAACTCATTTTGACTAGTCAACTTCGCCAAGTGATACCCCCCAACGATTTACATATATACAATATTTACAAATGGAAAATGTGTATTATTGACATAATGTAGCATTTTAGAATATTCAACTATTCATAGATAAGGGGAAATATATTCAAAATAACGATTATCTATCTAAACATATAGTTTTTACTTAAACATATAATACTAAGTAAATTTAAGTTTAAACAGGAAATTGTAGCAATTCAAGGCCCAACAGTCAACCACAAACAAGTAGGCATTGAAACAAACGACAATTACAAGAATTAATACAAGGCAATGTGTATGACGTAACAAACTGTGTATTACTTACTTGTCCTTAGTGGATCATCTCAAGTCCGATCTTGTAGCTTATAAAGTAGAATACTCTTTAACCTGTGCTAGGAAGACTGAGCTGTGTTGCACCTCCCACATAACCACTTAATAACACACTCAAATTATAAAACCCGAGTCAGCTACTTTTATCTCTTGGTTGTGTTAGTTGCTTCCAAGGGATCCCCTTCATTCAAGTATGTTTTGCCTATAGTGCACCGTCTAGGAACGGTCAATGAGAAAAGCCGTTTATCAAAACTACTATCCAGGTGTTTAGGGTCCTATAATAAATGTTTATGTTCCCGATAACATGTAGGAGGATATTTTCATGGGTTCCTTTATAACCTCGTGGATTGAATATGGCTCAAAGAATTAATGGGGAGTGGTAACTCATAATTCACCGCTCTAGGTTCGGGGTTTGGCACTGGCTGGTTAGAAAGTCGTTTATATTAGTTATGATAAGGTTTATATTCTCAAAATAAATCTAAGAGTTTATATATATACCTCGTCGTATCCTAGGTTGAAAACGGGGAACGTATGTTGTAAAATATGATTGTGTTTGCGGATAGCTACTATTAAAATTTTCTACTTTCACTTTGTTTTTTCCAGATATTTTTAAAAAGGTTATTAACTTAAAAAGAAACATAACCGCCTCAGTGTCTATCATCACTACATTGAAAATGAATTGTATAAAAACATCTAGAAAAGAAACAAAAACAATAACTGAGGTAAGAACTGTATTACCTGTGTTCTTTTTATATATCTTATAACTATTTTAGTTATTTTGCAACAATAAATTTCACATGTTCATTTTGCAAATTTCGCGCCCTCTTTACGTAGTTTTGCGTGCTTAGAAATGCCCCTTTTCAGAGAGCACCCTGCCCTTCGTAAATCTTGGGAGGAAAACACTAATACATGTAATATTGCTATTCGTTCTGTTTGATAATGTAAAGTATAAAAGTATCTTAACGTGTTATTCAAAAATAACTTAGATGCATATTTTAAAGTTTTAAAAACAGCCTGTTTCCACTTAATCAGTCTGCTTTCGATGAGTAAAGAACAAGAAGTAAAACATAACTGCATATACAAAAACGATTTAAAAGTTGTCAAATTAACATCGATATAAATAAGAGTGCATACTAATCACTTGTTTTAATAAGTAAAAAATGTAAGGACAATTAATTGCGCAAAAACCTTTCTATCATCTATATAAAATGAGTAATGAAAAGGGAGATATGAAAGTCTATGTACAATAAAGCACTATGACGAATTGTTTTTTATGCAGACAACTATCAACATATGGCACTCCACACCGTTGTTTCGTGTTTCTGTTTCAGATACCAACAATATATAACTACAGGACAGTGATGCGATTATCACTGATTATAAAACGTCTTAGGTAAATATATTATTTTATTAGAATTATGTATTTAACCCTGGAGCAAAAAATTGAATTGCAAATAGAGACACTTAGTGTGCGAATTTATTTCGCTGTCTGCTCTAAATATCTGATTGGTTGATCCAACTTTTTAATAAAGAATTCTAAAGTGCTCTAAGTGTACTCTGTGTTTGACAAATGTATTATTTATTGAGATCTACAATAAGTTTCAAGTTTAGATTTTAATAAGCTTCTTAACATAAACTGAGTCCAAAAAATAAAGGGTGCACATCTATTATTGCAAATATCTAAAAGTTGTAATACAAAGTTAGTAAAACAAGTTTAAAAGATGCATCAGTTTATGCAATTATAAAGTAGTGATACTTTTGAATAAAAAGTTCCTTCACTAACAGAGTTTGAGTTCCTCAAAGTAAAAAAAAAAAGCAACACAAAAGTAACAAAATTCATGGAGTTGAACAAAATGCATAAAGTTGAATTGGAAAGCACAACATAACAGCCGCCTTGTTAATTGCTGCTTTCGTGGATGTAAAACTCTTAACTGCTTCTTCTCAAACATAAAGTTAGGATATTGAACGCATTTAAGACGTAAACGTTTATAGCAATGTTATTTTCATAATGAGATTGGTTACGCAAATTTGAGTGTACTTCTTACCATTTCAACTTTCTTTCCAAGACTAACTAAAAACATCCTAAAGACCAATCAGATTTCACCTGAATGTCAGGTGTCGGTCTACTTTTCCTCTTAAACCTATTCAACTATGGCCAGTACTATTAAAGGGTGTTAGCCGAACAATGTTACGGTTAGCATAATTTAACACATGTAATTATTAGTTCCTAATAGACAATACATATTAAAACAATAAAAACACACTCTACCACAATACTATTATGCTATTAAAATGCAAACAGTTTAACAACACAACAATATAATTAATACTGACATTAAAGAGGCACTACCTATATCTACGCGATTTTTAATGTAAAATATTAAATACTCAATATTACTGCATTTATATGTATACAAAGCTATTTTATGAGTATTCTTAGAAGAAACATGGTTCGTATTCCAGTTCTGTAAATTATTAATTATGAACAAAACAATATCTTGAATAAAATGCTGCCCAGCCGTTTATTCCTGCCGGAGAACTACGAGTTTTTACGATTTTCTCGGACATGCGCAATGCGATTACAAACTATTCGGCGCAGTTCCGATAGCAAAATAATCGATCGGAACTCTTCGCTAATCAGACGAGGTTGTTCCGATTGTAAACGAATAAGATCGGGAAATCTCCGCAACCGGCTTGTCTAAAACAATTACGAATACAATTTCAAAAGTCCGATCTTTTCTATCCTGTTTTTCACCAGCAAAACGCATATTACATTGGGTGAAATTATTGTCATTTACCTTTTTCATAGTCCTCTTTATAATTAAGTAAAGTTTATATCAATTTGTGGACAAAAAGATATAGGTAGAGCCTCTTTAAGAACCGAGTTTTGAAATTCAATTGTTAATTTTCTTTTTATAACAGTAAATCAACACAAAACGTATACTTTACCTATACAAATGGAGACATATACCTTAAACATTTTCTAACTATCATATCTGAAACAACCACATATATACCAACATGTATCCTACTTGAACATATATTAGCTGACACTTGGTCAATTTATGGTTTACTGTGACATAGAAATTGGGCCTTTTATCTTCAAACTAATTACATGTATGCCCATATGGGACTTTTTCTGAAATTATCAGCATGACATGATGTTGTCCTTGTCGAAACCCATTTTGATTCGACAATAAACATGGCTGCCAGCGGCCATCTTTGTTTACATGGAGTTATATAGAAAAACTTATGGCGACAACTCCTATGAATTACTAGACGGATTTTCATGAAACTTCACAGGATTGTTGTCCGTGATGCCTAGTTGATTATAGCATAAATTCAGGTCGGTCGGAAATACAATAAGGCCCCCACGGCTAAAATAGATTTTAAAAATACAAGTTTGTGACCCTTTCTTTTTTTTTCTCAAAAATCATAAGTGGTATTGATTTGGAACTTTATTAAAATGATTGGCATGACATGTAGGTGGTCCTAACCAAAATTCATTTCAACTCAGTGTCAAACATGGCCTTTGCACACATAGAGTTATAAAGGAAAAACCTGCGGCCACTATTACTCTGAAACTATTTCATGAATTTTCATAAAACTTTACAAGAATGTTGCTCTTGATGCCACAGTAAAAATAGATTTTAAAAATACAAGTTTGTGGAGACTACTTTTCAAAAACCATAAGCAGATGGAGGGTATTTACCCGTCTGCCTGGATAAGAGATTGCCGTATTGTTGCCCGGGAACCACACACTTTCTGTAGAATCTAGGCTAATATGTAAGATGTTTGAATGCATTTCATACAACACTATGTGAAAATGTGTTTTAACGAAGCAATGGCCATTTTACTATTTGATGTGTAAAGACTATGAAATGATAATTTGGAAATCGCCGTACACGATACAAACAAACAGGATTGCAGTCTCAGTTTGATTGTGGCTGTTCATGAACAGTAGTGAAACATGCTTGCTATCGTTCAAATCCTCTAGCCCTGGGCTGAGCAAAACTCACTATTTAAAATGCCAATAGTGCGAAAACTTGAGCCATCCCGAATGTGGTCTCGTGCTTGCACTCAAAACTGTTATTCATTCTGATATGTGTCGATCGCTGAGCCCGATATTTACAGATATCTGTGGTACATTCTCAAATACTTTTGTTTTCTTACTTGAATTTCGAATATGTAGTTCCTCTACTTAAGCCTTTAAGATTCTGAGTATTGTTTAATCCCCCTTAGGATATGTTACCTGCCTTTTAGTTAGTCTTTTGACGATTACATGTGATACGCAGGCTTCTTAACCTCTGCTCCAAAAAACTAAATTCTATTTTGTTTCTTTCGCCCATTGTTTTCTCGTTTAGGGCAAATCGTAGATACCACATTGAAGGTTCCATGTTCACCGTCATATGCATACCATCTTCGGGATGGCTCAAATGTCTGTACTATTCACTTTTTAAAAATTGAGTTTTGCTCAATCCGGGGCTAGAGGACATGTACGATAACAAGCACTTTTAACTACCGTTCATGAACATTCTCAATCAAACCGAGACTGCAATATTTGTGTATTTATCGTTTTCGACGATTTCCAAATTTCTCTTTCCATACATTTTTCTATATGAAATGCTTTCTTATAATGGCTGCAAAATGATCATAAATAAGGCAATCAGAAACTACCTTGTGTAGACAACAATTCAAAGTCGTCATGCAAATCAACAGTGTCCACTTGTACTGACAACACAATATTGCTATAAATCAAACTGAAGAGTTAGAAGAAGCACGAAAAGGTACTTCACTGCTTCCCGGGGTTTAATCTTACCCATAGTTTATTACAGACGCAATTTATAACAAGATAACAGTACCATGCAACTGACAAAACGTTGTCAATAAATGTATTTATTTAAAGTATTTTTTTAAACCAAACCCTATAGTTGAATACACAGATTAAAAGAAACGGGTATATGATTCATTCAATGACTCGGTATATCAAAATATCGCCACATTATAAATGTGTGGTTGTAATTTACTGTTAAAACATTCTAACGTGCCCAATGACAAGGAGTCCGTCATCATATATCATTATAGTAGAGACAAAAATATATGCTCCCGAAGTCAGAGGAAAGAAGCAATATAACATTGTGTAAGTACAAATGTATCAAATAAACGACTATTCAGCAGATTAAAACACTGTTAACAAATCAGATACAACATATTCTCCGTGTATGATTATTTTCTGTTTTACAAAAACAAGAGTTTATGAAAATATTAAACATGTTTAGCGCTCATTTTTCAGTGCTTGATTTTTTTCAAAATTGACAATACAACTGGCTTTTAATTTTTTATCAAACGGCAAAAAAATTAACTGTCAAATAGAACATTCTGCGGTTTATCGTAAAATAGCGGCATCAGTTTCTCACTGGATAAGGCCGTACGTTTGGGGTATTCATACGTATTATACCTCGCGTAGGTTTGAGCACTGGCGAGTTAAATGTCTGATGGGAACCTTTATCCATCGTCTCATCTCCTTCTGTGGCAGCTGTCCAACTATGACTTTATATTTGCTAACGGAGTGTCAATCCACTTTTATTGCATTACAATATGTTTTCAGGGAGCAGCTTTTCAAAATGCATTAACAAGGTAATGTGTAATAATCAAGTTACTTTGCCACTGACCGTTCCAAGGCGGTAGTCCTATTGTCCACCCTTTTGTGTTTGTGATGTCGTTTGCATTTATTATTGCTTTTGCCTTCTTGTTTGTCTGTTTGCGTGTTTGTTTCTGTGTTTGTGATTGATTGTTCTCCTTGAATGCTACTTTCCCTGTCCGATCTTTTTATATTTCTTAGTATTGGAACAATATGTTGCATGAAGACGATGTGTAAAAATAGTTTCATGACAATATGACGTCTCGCCTCCTAATATGCAAACAGCATATTAAATATGTTATATTATATATATATATATATAGTTACCTTTAACTGTAACCTACTAACCCAATAATAACTTGCCATTGAGCCAACACGAATTACACAAGACGTATTATGGACGATGTCAGTAAATCAGAGATAGTGTGGCAAAACTATGTTTATGGTAAGGTTTAGTTCACACTGTGACCTAAAACTTTAACAATAACTGAATATACATCTGACCAAATTTTAACGAATCATTAGTACAAAGTGTCATAAAGATAGTTAAGTTAACAAGTTAAGATAGTATATCAAAATCATCCGAACAATTCCAAATGAATCATACTTATATTATGGCATTTTCGCTTGACCGAGGAGTATCACAACATATCACAACGTTATACTGTGTACGACTCTGAGATGTATGAATGTATTATGTATTATGTCAATAAATACTGAAAGGTGGATCCCTTGGAAGCAACAAACACAAAAAGGAGATGAAAGTAGCAGACTCTGTTTTATTGAGTCTATTCATGAGAGGTAATGCAAAGTGCAACACCTCTCACGCCTCCTAGCACTGGCTGAAGCGATATTCTACTTTAAATCGACACATATTGGGCTTGAGTTGGCGAGAGTGGGTCAAACAGTTCTTAATGTCAGGATGATCTCATAAAGACCAAGAGCTATGCCCTAATGATGAAACAACTATACTTAACTGGTCCATAGAATCGGATGATGTAAGCTCTGAGTTACTTTGTCGAGCCAATTTCAATATAAACTTAATTTGACTTTGACCTTGACTGTCCGAACAAGTAACTCGATAACTCACTATATTATGAACCTCATTGCAAATAGGTATACACAGTTTTATGAAGATGGGTTGAATATAAATAAGATAACAACAAACTGGACAGAAAATTACCAATGCTGATAGGTTTGTTTACATTCGCTGTATTGCACAAGGAATTGTATAAAGTTGTCTTTTTTCAAAGAAGATTACCGGAGGGCATTCCGGAGTGATCAGAAATTTGAGTCGGTTAATGATTCCCGTAGACAGTCCATTTACTGGTTACACAGAAGAGGGTTAGAAATAAGAATGTTTGCATTTATGGTTTCAACCAACCAGAAATATAAAACAATCGACGAAATTTGACAATAGGTCATTAGAAATACATAACATGAACCAATTGTTTGTCAAATGTTTGCACACTGACTAATCTTACAATTTATTTGCCCAATTCCAAACCAAAACATGAATATACAGTATTATAAAGATTAGTCAAGTAGACAGTAGGTTAACAACAACCTTGGCGTAAATTAGACCATTTTGAATCAATGCTAAGTTTATTGTAACCTTGACATTTGAAATGCTGACTAAAAGCCCAAAGAGTGTCCGATCTCAATACAAACAAGTATACGTTCACGAAGTTGAAATTACCATAGCAAGGACGCATACTTAAAGTAAACTAGTTTTAAGAGGCGTGTGGTTACACCGTTTCATGCAGACTGTTTCAGTATAACTCAAACTCACAAAAACTAAGACGTAAATGTGATCGACTAACGCAGACGCCAGGAGTACAGCATAAGTTCCCTTTATCGTAAGAGCTTAAATCGGTGAAAGTATCCACGCACATAATATCACCTTCATAAAAGGAGACGCTCGAGAAATGTTGAATACTCTTTATAATCTAGTAAATAGTATTTGACCGAATGACGTAAATTGTTTAATCCGTATAAAAAATACAGTCTGGTAAAACAGTTTTGTCAAGTGGAAGGTAATATCCTAAAGTGTGTTCCCTCCATCACAATGCATATCCTAGGTGTGTGTACCTTACATACGATTTAATAAAATAATGTAAAGTCTGTTACTCGGTAATTACAACCTGGCATTACTACATGTAATATATAGTTCAATAAAAGACAAAAACAAACACTGAGCAATAGGTCGTATATGAACTGTATGCAAAACAGCATTACAATTGGATAATGCTAAGGATGTATAAACTGATGAGAAGTTTGAGATAGCCAGTACATGTGTCTAAACAAAACTTAACACTTCATTATTGATCTTTTAGATGACATATTAAAATGTGGAGATAACCCATGCTATCCTGCTTGTAATGTAGGAAAATCTGGTTATTTCTCTTGATATAAATACTGAAAAATAGATCCTTAGAATCAACAAACAAAAGCAAGAGAGAACAATAACAGATTCGGTTTTATTAAGCTTGTTCATGAGAGGTACTCTAAAGCGCAGTACCTATCACGACAGTGGCATCGGCTTAAGCGGTATTCTATTTTAAAGCCACACACATGCATTCTTGGCATAAAATAAGCACATCACAAGGTGAATGTTGTTTTTAATCAAATTTTGCTATAGGTTAAATATTAAGATTAAGATTGGAACAGTGTACTGCACATACTGTTATTTTTTCTGAAAAAATGGGTTTTCTGATAGAAGTATAATTCTCCTTGTTTTCACCAGATGTTTTGTGTATTTTAAGATACTACTAAGGAGAGCTGCCTTCTTTAAAGTAAGCCCATTGGATAGCATGGCGGACTTGAGACCGTAGGACACGTGTTCAAGCCTCACCCGCGTTAATGAGTTTCGTCGGTGTATTCCTTAGCCTCATCCGTAGGATGCGACTGTAAACCGTACGGTCACGTGTATCGGAGTTTATCCTCCGAGCACCTTAAAAATCCATGCAATGTATTCGTTAGACTCTGAATGCCAAGACAGTATCATGCAAATGTCTTACTTGCATATATCTGCTTCTGGATCCGTGTATCATAGCGAAACGAAGAAATCAGAAGTTGGTCGGCTGACCGAGGCTATGTATTGTTTAGCACAAATAGGGCGCATTTCTATGCACCCGTCCACTCTTTTTTCGGCGTTTCTAAATAACATATAATGTGTTAACTATTGGCTATTAAAGATACTATAGCTCTATATAAGGCTAGTGGGCGTTTAGTATACTTAAAGCAAATGGGAGGGGTTTTACGCTTGGTTTTCTGCCAAATTGAAGCTTGTGAAACTCGGCCGTAAACCCGTATATAAGGAGAGAAAACTATACCAGGACAACATTTTTAAACCGTCGTTCGTTGTAGCAACATCGATATAAAAACATCACTGTCCTAATCATTGAAAAATAGTTTGAACAACACGGGATTCGAACTCGAGACCTCCGGATTGACAATACGTATACATATCATATCCATCAGGTCAAAGAATGAAATGCTACTTTTCATTTTAATTATCTATTCGTTTAATAATGGATGTTGGGTTATTTCTCGATGTTTTTTTCAACAAAACACTCAATATAGTTTCAGCGTATACTATTCTAATGCTGTAATTTGTAATCTATATCTTCTGAGGCGTTTTATTTCCGAAGGTCTTTGGTGTACGTATGCTCTTAGAAACTTAGAGTCATAGACACAAAGTGAACAAATGATAACGTCTACATTGCTAACAGTATATCGATAACAAAAATAACGCTATTGATCAAACGCAGTGATTGTCAATCCAAAAGTCATAGGTTCGAAACTCGAATAGGCTATAATATTTTTCCGAAAATGGATATGTATTGCTGACGTTGTTTTGTCGATCGCAGGTAAAGGAATGTAATAGATTCGCTATAAAACTGCCTTATATACTGGTTTTCAGCCATGTTTCACGAGCTTGAAGTTGGTAGTAAACCAAGCGTTAAGCTGCTCCCATTTGTTTTAGGCCCTCTAGCCTTATACAGAGCTATATAGACGTTAAGCAACATTCAATTCAGCTCAATTCTTTAAATTAAATTACTATTTTGTCACATATCAAAAACATTTTTAATCAGTTGTTTAGGCATATAAAAGAAAGCAATTCTATATAAATGTCAATGTGTTGTCCGGAAGACCTGAAAATACCATATTTTTAGACTCCGGCGGGATATATATACTTTTCTATTTCTACATCACTTAACGATTCGTCAATATGATTCAATCCCTGACTATATATAATAGATTCATCTGCAAAATATTGTCATTAGTGATAAATTAATGCCGGAGATTGCATTGACATACTAGATATGTCTCCGTGGACGTTTTTCGTACTACAGACTGACCACTTAGAACTGATTTGATTTACTAAAATGTTCGTCATACCATTTAACAAACTTTATAATAAATATCGAGGCATGTATTTGCGTTAAAAAAGAAAATCCTTTAGCCTAATTGCCTATCTAATGATGTGTTGTGCCTCTTCACCTGAGGGAAACTTTTCGTTTTCAGTTAAAGCCCAATACGTTTTTCTTCCAAGATTATTTCACTGGTGTTTAGCCAATATTCAAAAAACTAAAACACATGTTGGTCAGCGCAATTGTTTGTTTTTTTATTGTTGTTGTTTGAATGTTTGTGTCTGTTGTTTTATTTTGTGCATTTTTAGTTAAAAATCTAACAGCTTGTGTTGAAAAGTGAAATTTGTTTTGTTCCGCATTTGTTTGACTAATAGTAGCACTCATCCAGGCAAAGCAACAGCAGTTTGAATCTAAATATATTCACTGTGTGTTCCAACTATGTATGTGGACTTCGAACTGGAGACTGGTTTACAGCACGGCTAACTGGCTGCTTCAGTTTTAACAGTTTCTTCGACGAATATTCAACATGACATTGCATTGCAGCAGTTTCTGCCGTATACATTTTTGCTGTATTTTTCGTTTTCTCTTTAACTACAGTCACATTGTCACATTTTCATTTAAATGTAAATGATTTGTGATTGTATATAATGGAAATTGCATAGATCTTTCCCCATTCAGACCTGATTCTGACTTTGTGTCATATAATTATCCCTCCTGCTACCAGAAGAAAATGAAATTAAATATGTTTAAACCAACGAAGTCTTTCTCCACCCTCAACGAAATAACCTCACACAAAAGATCTAGTAATATGCGTGATATATATACTTATAATAAATGCATTTCAATAAAAGTCGGAACACATAAATATTTCTGATTAATCAAACAGTATCTATCACTGGAAATTCTTTGACAATAGTATACATGCTTTATCATGCAGCACGTTTTATGAAGTATTTCACGCTATCATGAAAAAGCAAGAAGTGTTTCATTTAGAAAATGCGTTATTATATATAAGCAAACGTAAATGTAACTAATGTTTGCATTCTGTGTATGCCAAGTTAGCTGACCTAGTATTTATACATGTTGATATGGCTTTTTGCAGGAATATAACGACAAGCTACCAGTGAAGTAGGCAACATTTCATTACGAAAATGCCAAATAATGACGTCATACAAATCAACGGCTTAAGGTATTGACAAAACAAAAAAATACTGCGATTATGTCCGCAGATTAGTCATACGCAGTTTATAGCACGATTACAGATCAGTGCGATTACAAACGTCTTCAATAAAATTATAATGTATTTAGAATATTTAATTAAGCAAAAACCAGTTGAAAATATGATTCACTGAATGGTTTATTTTATCAAAAATACTGACAAAGGGCCAGTCATTTGTGTATAGGAACAAAGAGACATGCTCAGAGAAGCAAATAACCAACAAACATGAAAATGTAAAATATGACTTTTAAATATGCACAATTTTAAAAAGGAAAAAAACATTAAGTAAAGCACTTCTTCCCAACCTCAGGTTCGGCTGTTGCGTCTACTTTTAATGTTACGGGTAAGTAAATGGTCAAGCTTATGGTCAAAAATACAGACACAAATCATAATTATACTTGTCTCTCTACATAAACCAGTCAAATAGTGATTCAAAGTCAGAGCACCTTTCTACTTTCTTCACTTATCTGTGTTCGTTTCATCCTAAGGATCGCCTTTCTATATTTCTATCTGGGATCTAACGAATACCTCTATATTCAACTAGCCATATTGTCGTATTAGAACGTAGCAATATCATATTTGTATAGCAACATATCGATAGCTTTTGTGCAATAAAGTGGGAAATTGACTTTAAATGCGTGTATCTTGGTTGGCTGTGGTCATTGAGTGTTACATTTCCTGTTTGACTGTTATATCCACTTTCTTAGGATTCTGTGTCAAAAGTCAATGTCACATTGAGGGGTGAACTGTTGCAATTGCGCAATGTTTTAATTATTTCTTTGTGATATGTGTTTAATGGACATGTGTTTTGTATCTATTTTCCTGTTTCATATGAGGTAGAGAATCCGCCTCGCATGCTGTGGGTCTAACGCTAAATCTCCGACCGGGTGATACCAAAGACTACATATAAACAGTATTAGTAGTTCCCTTGCTTAACGTGCATTGTAGTACTGTTTCAAAGCTTGCAGTCAAATCTAATAATGTAGCGTTCGTAAACAAAATGTTCACATGTTTACATCACTTTATCACTTTAAAAGAGATCATTCAATTTTAATATGATTATTTCATATTTAACATACACATCACACACATAAAAACCATATGATGTTAATTAGGTGCAATTTAAAAATAAACACGCATTAAACGTGTTTTTGATAGGACCCTATATCTCATTTTTGATAGCTCAGTTGGCAGAGCGCTAGTACGGTAAGCTAGAGACCGTGGGTTTTAGTCCTAATTGAGGCGCGACTTGTTCCCCACCTGTTATATTAAGGGGATCGTTCGGGAGCATACGGAACGAATTTTAGTCCAGTGGGGGTGTATGTAACCAATCGCCTACCTCTGTGTTAGATTTTCTAGTGTCACGTTGCAGATATGTTTTGAATGAATTCAGTGATTCTGTATTTCTAACTTCTAGTGGGCGCTTGTTCCATTCACGAACTAGAGTAGGAACTAAGGAGTTGAGGTAAAGGTTAGTTCTTGAGGTAGGAGTTTGCAAGTCCGTTGCATTTCTTAAATTGCATCGAAATGACTCGCTAACTAGTGGTGGGACTAAATTGGAGAGGTAAGGAGGGTTAACATGGTTGATCATTTTGTGAAAGACTTGTAACAGCAGTTACCAACTTGGAACAATCAGAAGGCAATATGGCCTACTGGTTAGCTTAAATCGAGTTTAAGTGTACACAACCTCGCTATTTTCCCATCAAGAGGACATCACTAAAATTAAAGTCCACATCCAGAGAAATTAGAAACGATACACGTATATGTTATTGTAAAGGTATATAAAAAACATGATTAGAAACACCGCAGGATGTATCCAGAATTTTACTGATTAACCACAGCAGGTGCAGCCCAAGAGAAAACCAATCTAGGGTACGACAAAAAAAAGGTTTATACACCCACTTCCCTTTTCAGGGTTTAAGAAGGTGAAATCATGGAGTCCCACGAGGTTGTCCTTTCATCGAACAAGCGAAAAGTGAAGCGTAGTGACCTTTACTGACAAATCTCCTGATTAATGTTGTAAAGTGGTCCGAAAATCCGTCAGACCCCTTTTATTTCCAAAGTTTATAGCTCACATCTCCTTAGAATAACGGTTGTGATAATAACGGTTGTGGTATTCCTAGTCACAGAAATGTTTTTAGGTTGGAAAGCAGTATGGAAATAGAACTGACAACCGCCTGGAATAAACTATCTCCGGACATAGTACCCCTTTGAATGGATAATATGTAACCGGGTACAGGTATATGGTGGATAATCCATTGCAAACAGTGTGTCCTCGATAGCTCAGTTGGTATATCGTCAAATCCATGATAATTGTTCATGCAGAAAATTAATATGTATGTCTCGTAAATGTAGTAAATACCAATATATATGCAACACAATTTAACAAGAGCTGTCAGACCCCAAAATAGCTGGATTTTTACTAATGTGTTTTACGATACTTGAAGGGATATTGTGGCGACATGGTAAAAACTGAAATAGGGGGAAATCGATAAATATATAATTTATTGTGTTGATCTTTTTTCTCAGGATCCATTAATTGATTCACATATTATTTTATACAATTGAGCATCATTCAAGTAACAACATATGTGTGATACATTAAAAATATACATAAAGAAAGATTTGCCCTGAGTAACGGGAAAATAACAATTGAGAGTTATATACCTTTGGGTTTTGTGAAAGTAAGTTAAGTGGATCTTGAAATAGTATTTTAGAAATCAGTATAAGGCTTAGAAGTTATTGTCATCTTGGTAACCTAAACAAAATAAAAAGAACCTACATAAATTTAGGAATATATATATGTACGTATTTATAACATTTTATATCATAGACATGCATTGCTTTATTCTTAGTGACCTTCAACTTTATCCTATTAAATCAATACTCATTTGCTATCAAGCCAACCAAAAGTAGATTATACGTTTAATGGACATATGTCAGTAAATAAGTGACATTGTACCAAAACTAGTTTTATGTTAAGTTCATTGTGACCTTGAAATTAGACCTCACAACTGACCAAACTTTAAAGTAGAAAGTATGTCAAAACCATTTGCAATGGCAAGTTATCACTGTGAACTTGACCTTGATTGTATGACCTATATATAAATAGGTATTTGAACAATTCCAAATTAATCATAGTTAAATGTCATTCTCGGAAAACCTCTTGCACAACATGTCACTTATCTAGGAACTAAAGAACTAAACAAAGACCAACTATATATAACGATGAATAAAAGGCAAGATAAGACACCACAAACACCCAAGGGTTGACAATAGGGCTACCGCCTTGAAAAGGTCAGTGGCAAAAAAGACCGTTGGGGTTTTAAACCAGGTTCTAGGGTGCACTAAACCTCACTCTTACCATATTATTATCATCCCAATAAACGTGACACTGTAAATAAAGATATCCCCGCCAGCAAACAAGGCAGCCATTTTAAATCTTGACATTTGAAGTCCTGACTGAACATTCGAAGGGTGAAAGTCCGATATCAATACAAACATGTGTTCAGTATTTCGTGAACATTGTAGAGTAGCATTAAACGTTACAAGGACTTGGACGTAAAGAGAAACAGTTGTAAGGTTCAGGTTTTATGAAGAGTATTAAACTTAAAGTAACAACAAATCGGACGTAAAGTGTTTGGTGGACGGACGCCGTCGACATGACTGCAGCATATGCTCTCTGTTTCGTTAAAAAGTAGAACTAAAGAGCAATGAAAGCAAAGTAAAGTACACTCTTTTGCAAATATAGACAATCTAGAAATATGTGTTACTGTATAATCTAATAAAATGTGCTTTGTCGAAGGAAAACGATGGTCTACACTATATGAACAAATCAATCCGGCCAAAACAAATGTGTCTAATGGGAGGTAGGAACCTAAATGCTTTCCCTCGGTGTTTGTAAATAGAAAAGTATGTTACTCGATATAAAAATAGAATTACTACATGTACGATATAGTTAAACACAAGACAACACACACTGTATATTATATGTAATGTGTGCACACACATAACACGTTTTAAGAGACTGATGAGAAGTGAGAGATAATCAGTGTATGCTTCACAGTGAAATGTATCACCTGAGTAATCCTCTTTCATATCACATAATAAATATAGAGATAACTCATACAAGCCTGCTGTAATTTTGGAAGATCGTATTATGCATCTTGATATAAATAGTATATGTATTGGTGACATAACATTAGAGAGTGAACAGTTTTGTTTATTCAAATGTTTCTATACATTAAAGATGTACATTGCAAGTATTAAGATAACCAGATTGGAACAGCTTATGGCTGCACATGCTGTTAACATTTATGAAAGCAGAACCCTTAATATCTAATATTTTGTGTATTTTAAGCTGCTACTAAGGAGCTGCCATCTTTAAACTAATTTATTGTTTTGTCACATATAAAAATATAGTTTAACCCGTTTTTCAGATAGGTATTAAAGGAAAGAAATTCAATATTTATATCATTGTTGTTGTGTTGTTGTTGTGTTGTTTTTTTTGGGGGGGGGGGGGGGGGGGGGGGGGGGGGGGGAGACATCTGAGGACATCAAAACTTTAGTTTCCGGCAGAAGACATTACTTTTTCCACTGTTTACATCATGTAAAGGAGTCGTCAATATAATTCCATCCATGTATTCAGGTTCAATCTCTAGGTCATTATTGAAAATTAACGACGGAGTCGTACACAAAACTAGGTATAAATCCAAACAGGAAATGTAGCTTTTACAGAACACAGTCAACAATAAACACGCATTAACACAAGCAACAGTTACAATGTTAATTAAAAGCAAGGCATGTGCATGCTATGGCCTACTAGATATGACTACGGTTTTTGTACTTCGGACTGAATGTAGAGGACTGATTTGTTTGGATAAACGTTACATGTACCATTTTATTTATATGATAAATATTAGCTAGATATTTATTTGCGTAAAAATGATATTTCTCTCTCCCGGCCTAATTGGTTTTCGTCTAAAATTCGTTCACCAGTGTTAAGCAAATATAGAAAGCCTAAAATACATTTTTGTCAGCGCTTATTTTTAATATTGGTGTTTGACTGTTTGTATTCTGTGTACATAGTTAGATTTTAAAAAAATAACATCATCATGGGAATTTTCACTTTGTGCTTGGCTTTCAGCTTGTGTTAAAATGTGTGTGTGTTTCTTGCCACATTTTCCAGAGCAATAGTAGCACTCAACCTGGCAATTTGAATCTGAATGTATTCACTTCCTGCTTTAAGTGTATATGTGTAATTCGAACCGAGGATAGATTTATTGCATGTGTTTAAATGTCTGCTTCGGGTTTCACACTTTTCTGCGACAATTGAGGATTTATAGACACATCAGAGAATTCTACATGACATTGTGTATCAATCTGACGGCATCTGTAGGTATGTCATATCATTTCCTGTTCGACGTTTATATCTACTTGTATAATTATACCCCTATTATAACTTGAATCAGTATGTCGGAGCTTTAAAATCACCTTTACTTAGTAGGGGTTACCAGCAGTTTCTGCTTTCGCTTTAATTACAGTTTCACTGTCCTGGTCACTGCCATTGTATATAATGCGGTGTCATTAACATTTGCCCATACCACTTTGCTTCTAATTAGTGTCGTTGATGTATCTGAATGGTGTATGATGTACCTGGTCGGATGAAAATGGTTTTAAATTTTCTAAATCTAAAAGACCCTCATCTAACACTGGATGGATCACCAATACCAGTAGTGAGACAAAATTCCTTAGTCTTATTTTCTATACCACACCTTATATATTTCAAGGCCAAGCGCCTTCAAGCTCTTAATATAATTAAAGTTGTTGCAAACACTAATTTCGGAGCAGATCGTAAAGTACTTTTACAACGTTATAGTTCTCTTATCAGATCCAAGCTTGACTACGGCTCAGTAGTATATGGAACTACTCGCAACATACTTGCAGATGCTCGATCCTATACATAATCAAGGATTACGACTCGCCTTAGGTGCCTTTCGTACATCACCAGCCGAAAGTCTATATGTTGAAGCTAATGAACCATCACTGTCTCATATACAGGACAAATTAGCCCTTCAATATGCCATTAAATTACAATCTATTCCTTCATACCCAACGGTTCCCAAAAGTTCGTGAATCCCTGAATGTATTTTTTAGGGTCAAACAATAACTAAAAATGTTGATTTCTGTAATAAACATATATTTTAAATGCTTATTCATTATTTTATTTATTATAATGAATGGAATTATAATTAAATCAATCAATCAATCAAGGGATATATGTGGGTATTTTGCCAAAAAAAGATGGGGAAAAAAGAACTGAAACTGCTGATTTCTGCAATAATTCAATAAAAACATATATGTATTAGATTCCTTTATTACTGTGTTTTTGTTTAAATCCTATTATAGGAAGGGAACGTTAGATATAAGCCACCTTGCGCGCAGTCTTGTGAGTAACATGACAGGTGTGGCCTACAGGTACATGTATGGGTGTGTGTATATTGAAACCTGCTTCGTCTGTGTTCTGTAGAAATATGTAGGTGTGATCTTACGTGTAACATGACATATATAGCCTGAATCTGTGTGGGAATGGGTAATTTGAAGCCCGCTACTCTAGGTTCTTTACAATGGGTGGGTGTGTACTTACTTGTAACATTTTACAGGTATGGCTTGTATCTGTACGAGTGTGAGCTACTTGTAGCCTTTTGATTATATATGTTTGTCTGTACAATATGTGGGTATGGTCTTACATGTAACATTACAGATGTGGCCTGTATGTGTATGAGTGTGAGCCATTTGAAGCCTTCTGACTCTATATGTTCGCATGTACAATATGTGGGTATATATTTACGTGTATGGTATGGCCTTCATCATTTTGAGTGTGAGTAGCTTAAAGCCTTCTGACACTATGTGGGTGTATACTTAAGTGTCACATGACAGGTATGGATTGTATCTATATGAGTATTGGTGGCTTTAATCTCACTGTATCAATGTTCTGTATAATATGTGGTTTAATATGATAGGTATGGCTTTAATCTGTATGAGTATGAGCTATTTGAAGACTTCTGAAGCTATGTTCTGTACAATACATAGGGTGAATACTTACGTGTAAATTGACATGTTTGGCCTATATTTGTATGAGTATTGGCTACTTGAACCATTCTGACTCTATGTTCCATACAATACTTGGGTGTGGACTTACATGTAACCAGACAGGACTGGCATAAATGGTCTATATATATGTGGGTAACTTCAAGTTCACTGTCTCAGTGTTGTGTCCATTATGGGGTTGTGATCTTACATGTAACATGACAGGAAAGGCCTTTATCTGTATGAGTGTGGGCAACTTGAAACCTTCTGTATCTTCAAATATGTTCTTTTCAATACGTGGGTATATACTGAAGTGTAACCTGACTAGAATGATTTGTATCTGTATGAGTGTGGGTAGGTTGAATTCCGCTTCCTCTTGGTTCTTTACAATATGTGAGTGTATACTTAAGTGTAACATAACATGTATGGTCTGTATCTGTTCGGTTGTGGGCAGCTTGAAGCCCTCTGCATCTATGTTCTGTACAATATGTGGCTCTATACTTACGTAAAACATGACAGGTATGACCTGTATCTGTATGAGTGTGGCTAGCTTGAAGCCCGCTGCCTTTACGTTCTGTACAATACGTGTGTGTGCGCAACTTGAAGCCATCTGCATCTATGTTATTTATGTGTGTTAACATGGCATGTATGGCGTGTATCTGTTTGGGTATGGGCAACTTGAAGCCCCACTGCCTCTTTGCTTCATACACTATGTTCGTATATGTACATGTGTTAACTGATAGGTATGGCCTATATCTGTTTGAGTTAGGGCAGCTTGAAGCCCCAGGTCATTATTATCCTTTGGACAATATGTGGGTATATACTTGCTTGTAAAAAGACAGGTATGGTCAGTATTTGAAGGAGTGTGTGTAACTTGAAGTCTCTTCGTTCCGTACCATACGTAGGTATGGACAACTTCAAGCTTTCTGCATCTATGTTTCGTGTTAACATGACATGTATGGCTGTTTGTGTGACTTGAAGACACTGCTTATGTGTTCTGTACAATACATGGGGTATATCCGTACTTGTAACATGAAAGTTAATGGCCTGTATCTGTATGGGTGTAGGTATTTGATCCACCTTCATCTATGTTCTGAACACTCTTACGTGTTACATAAGTATGGCCTGTATGGGCTTGCAGGTAATGGCCTGTATCTGTATGGGTGTAGGCAACTTGAAGCCAGCTTTCCTATGTTCTGTAAATATGTGAATACTTACATCACAGGTGTATCATAATGCAATCTGCAAAAATGTTTTTTAATATGCTAAATAGGAGTCTTAACATAAACAAACAAACAAACATTTAATAAATATATTAAAGAGGAGCTTAAATCTAAACCAAAAACAAAATAAAACATATCTGTGTAAATTGTCTTTGGGTTAAGCCATAATTAAGAATATATTGCTATCTTTAAGCATTTGGATGGCGGCCGTTTTGAAATTTGATAAACATAGTAACATGAATTGGGGTAGGTGGGGTAGTGTGGGATGAGGGTGGGGGATATTTATTATATTACAGAGCAGCTTAAATCCTTTTTTGGGTTAATCCATAATTAACAATATATTGCTATATTTAAGCATTTTGATGGCGGCCATTTTGCAGTGTGCTAAAAAATAGTTAACATGATGGGAGGGGCCCTGAGTGGGGACATTTAATATATTATAGAGGAGCTTACATCTAAGCCAAAAACAAAATAAAACATGTCTGTGTAAATCTTCTTTGGGTTAAGCCATAGTTGTGGACAGAGTGGACAAACGCACCACACTTTCTGCGATAGTAGTTGGTAGTGTAACTGGGTCCCCAAGGTCACAGGTCATTATGTTACTATTGTTAGCACATTTCAAAATGACCGCCATCCAAATGCTTCAATACAGCAATATATTCTTAATCAACCACTTTGGACCCTGGCTATAATAGTAAACTTCATGATTATGTATCGTATTTGGTTAGAAATACATTTGTTACAGTAACATTTTATTACATCCGGGCGATTATTTAGAGGAATATTCAAGTGTTGTATCTAGTATGTGTAAACGCACTTTTAATATTTAAAGGGATAGTTAATAGAATGCGTTGTGTTTGTAACAAGTAACACAGCGGCGAGATAGTACGAATACGTCGTCGATGAAGTTTCAAGAAGCAAAACATCATGTTAAACGGTACTTAAAAGAACAATGATGCAAAATGAAGCTTTTTCAAACAATATGTTATCGATAAAAATATCAAGTCAGTGCCTTTTCAGATTATGTGTTAAGAGCTCGATTCGAAAACTCAGAATCGCTCGACAGACTGAATAAGCACTTAATATGAAAATGCACAAATATGGTATTCTATATTTAACTAACGTTTGAGATAACAATTTTTAACCATATATTTGTTTCGAAACAGGGCGTAAGTTGTTTTGTTACTGTTACAACCATCCATTATTAATACTAAATTTCAAGTCCTAAAGTTCTTACTTTTAAAATATACCAAAATTAAACTCATCTGAATATTATAACAACACAATAAAAACAAAGTTTAAATGATGTCCAACGCAATATAAGTATTGTGTTGTTTAATACATATTTTGTAAGAAAGTAAATGTCAGGAAAACAATCTCGAAAGTAACAGCCATTCCAGTCATGGACGCGCAATTATTTGGATCTGAAGTATCAAGTGTGAAAAACATATGAAGTGTTTGAAACTTATTTTATATTCTTTAAACAAATATATTGTTATATTGTATAAGTTATTCGTTCGTACTTGTTTTTTGCACACAACATGCATTGGTTTCTTGCTACAGTTTGCTGCACTGTGCAGTGAATGTATTATTTTACACACAAACAACTTATGATAATTAAACGTTTCTAATGGTTTGTTTTTAAATATGAAGATATTTGCCTATTTGCGGTGTCCACTATACCTGTAACACAGATGTCCTCCTCTTTAAAATAGCCATCTTTGAAGACACATTCACCTCCATGACATTCCGTATTTTCTATTTCCTTGGGACCTACCGGCTCTGGATCAGTAGTACAGGTACCAAACGAATCTTCAACAAGCCAGTAATGTGTACACTGAAACAGCAGGTAAACAATAATACATGAACATAGATTTTACAAATCAAAATTAGCGTTATTCATAAAAAAAAGGTTGACAAAATTCTTAGGTTCAATCGAAATCAGTATAATTCAAGCCGCTGTCTCGCCAACAACAGGGACATTTTACAAAAGATGTACATCCTTTCTATGCGTACTAACGATAAAGTATATATGTAACTATTAGTCTGTAACTTACATATGTTGCGAATCCGAAATATATAACTACAATAAAAACGTCTGAACCAGCCAGACAATTGTTATCATTGCCGAAGAGACGAATTATGAGTTACCAACAGCATTTTCAATTACGGGTTTTTTAGTACCCGTGTATAAATCTAGACTTTTAATCGGCCCACATGCATTATTCTATGACCTTAACACATGGCAAGAACGGTTATGTAGTATAATTTGGCAGTGAGTTTGCTTAAAGTTTCTTCTCATTTTGTTTCGTTTTCTAAGCATCGCATATAATATAAATTTAAAGTAAAATGTAATGACACAGAGTAAAATGTAATGACACAGTATTCTCTATATAACCTTGATATAGTGTCTTATCCGTAGTGTTGTCCAAAGGGCCCGATATAAACTGAGTATAAAGAAGGAAATTGAAGAATGTGGATAAGGACGTGTTTATGGAGTCGGTAAAATTAAGGTGCAAGAGCTTTAGTTTAAACTTATTTATTTTACATCGATTGAAACGAAAGCTCTATGAACTTATTTGAATCACTCTCGATGTCTTCCTGGGTATAACCAGTACTAAGCAATGCAGATAAAGTGTCTTGCTCAGGGACACAACGCGTATGGCAATGACGGGAATCGAACCCACGACTTTTGGATCATGGGTCCAATGCTCTACCACTAGACCACAGCGCTCCATGAGCTTTCGTCCCTCGGGTGTTCTGGTTGTACCCTAGATTGATTTTTCCTTGGCTGCAACTGCCGTGGTTGTTCAGTACAATTCTGGATACATCATGAGATGTTGCCTATTTTGTATTTTATATAGCTTTACAACAAGATCTTAGTGTTTGTTTTGTTAGTTTCTCTGGATTAGAACTTTATTGTTAGAGAATTCCTTTTGATGGGATGTAGTTTAGTTTACACTGTCTTGTCTATTTGTGCGCTGAAGACAGGATAATAGCGAGGATTGTGTACACATCAAATAGATTCAAGATAACCTGTAGGCCTTATTGCCTACTGACCATTCCAAGTCGATAACCCTGTATTCGCCATCCTTTCTGTTGTATTTTGTCTTTTTCATTGTATTATTAATTAAATATTGCTCCTTGTTTGTAGTACAGTGAGGAACTACGATCCCATTGCGTTTGGACGCTGTGGTTTAAATAGGACCCTATATCTCATTTTTGTTTAAAATTCGTGTTTTGTATTGCCGTTCCAAGTCGAAAACCCTAGCTTTACCACTCTTTATGTCGTGTACTGTCCTGTCCATTGACTATTTGTGTCGGTTCGAAAGCTAATGAATGCTACACGTTCTGTTCGACATTTGCATTTACTTTGATATTGTGCATATATTAAGTGTAAAACCATATGTCTAATGATGTCTTTAAAACAAAAGCTAAAATAAATATAAACCACACCTACACACAAATTGTATCTAACCACATGCAGATAATGACGACAACAACGACGCCGGAGGTATCGCAAACTACTTAACTGCGCTTTAGTGTAGGCGTTTTAAATCAAATTATAGAATAGTTCTCTCGTGTTGCTCAAAAAAACCACAACAATGCAATAAATTATTCCTGCGATGCAGCTACGATAACTGTATAATATACTTCTGTGGTAACAGTCAAACACGAAGTGCATCAGAAAAGAATTATAGCCATGAATCACATTAATACGAATTCGTGCTTCTAAAATAAACATACTATTTATTTAGGCTATTTATTTAGACTTAAAGCTGTATAGTCCCTATTTTAACTGGTAATAACTCATGAATATGAATGAGTCACGTGTGAAGTAGTTTCAAATCGACGAACACCCCAAAAGTCGGTATATAAGGAGAAATCGATACGCAAAATTTCACATTTTTATTTAGCCTCCGTACAGGTAACATCGATAAATATACGGCTCCGGAATATATGTGATAAAAAAAATAGTTGTCAGGAATGGGATTTGAACCACAGCCTTGCACTTGTAAGATTTGAAAGATGTACGCTGATCCTCTAGACCACTGCTATTTATTGGTATTTTGTAGCATTTTTAACACTAAATAGGCATTACGTAATAACAAGAGCGCGCACACAAACTCATCAAGCGCTAAATAACAAATCGAGATATGGTTGATTTGAGGCGAAGTATTAGTTTCATATTGATAAGATAGAGTATTACACCAGGCAATGTTAATTTACACGTGCGACAATATGGACTGCATATTTATTGACCCATCATTAGTTGCGTTCAAATATTTTAAGTTATTTTGCCTCATAATATATTGTAGTTAGTATACTATTTTCTCAAGTAGCGTTGTAGTTGAGTGGTTAGAGCACAGGACTTGAAATCAGAAGGTCGTGTGTTCGAGCCCCGAAAGAAGCTAACTTTTTTTTTGTAAAAATTACTGTTACCTGTGTATAGGTACGATGTGCACTGGTCGATGTATATACAGTAAATGATTTCCTTCGCTATATTTGCTCGCTTAAATACCCGATTTCGACATGAGCTGGTGAACATGAAGTTACAAATAAAGACACGCCTACAAAGAAGAAATCGATTGATATAGGGACTCTGTAGCTTTAAGTCAACATTCGCAGTAATATAAAACAGTATGTGCATTTGTTTCAGTGAATGATTGGATTGCGATCAATCAAAGAGATTATAGTATTACGGAAAGGTACTTCACTGCTTCCACCATGTCCACTGTTTATCCATAACCACAGTTTATAGCATATGAAATTTATAGCACGATGACAGTCCAATGCGATTGCAAACTACTTCAATAAATGTATAATGTATTTAATTAAACCAAACCTATTCGAAAAAAATGATTCAATGAAGTGTTCATTTTATCAATAAACATATTTGATTATATCCTACTGCTAAAACACATGCTAACGTGACAAAGAACCAGTCAATATGTACAAAGGAACAGAGATTTATGCAAAGAAATTTGAAAAACAAACATGAACATATGTGCCAAATGAACGTTTTATTCCCGATTCAGGCACGATTTTTCACTACCTGGCCAGGAGCATCATGCGAAATATTTAGGATCTCTTCTGATGTCATACTGTGAACCACCAGCAGTGGTTCTTCTGTATAAAGACAGAGACTAAATTCAGCCTGATACATAGATCCACTCTGTCAATCAAACATATATCTGACCATGCCAGTTGACCAATTAAAATCACATGAGGTATTTACCCCGTTACATAAAGCACATGCTGTCCTACAAACAAACATTTTATACAATAGAACACATGGACATGGTAATGTGTGTGGCCAAAATTGAGCTTGGACAATGGTGGATGGGGTTATCGATTTGTACGGATCTATGTATTAGGGTGTATGCGACAGAGTACAGATAAATGTCGAATATGGAGATGGAGAACAAATCAAGTAGTGACCCAAAAAAACGGCAGCCGTTCACTTACATAATGAGTTAATATGACATTTCAGGTGACAACAAAGAACGGCTGTATGGTTGTATCACGTCATTATGGTGTTATCAGTGGTTATGCAACGCAGGTATAGTGCTCACTTACGGATTACCCTATAAATAGGTTTTACCATGTATAACTCTAATAAAGTTGCATGCATGAAAAACAATTACCTCATTTCTTTTTCAAAATATGTTTGAGAATATCTGGTATAAAACTTCGTTCATCCTTAGTTATTTTTGCGATTTAAGCGTCAAAACCGTTCAATTTCGAGGGTTAATTTATCCCACCCACCTATTTATTTAGTGTGTCTCGTTTGTTGGATTTCCGTGTGGTCTGTGGCATTACGTTGTCCAGCCTCAATTCCGATAAACGATGGGAAAGTTTATATAAGCAGGATTTTATAACGGATATTTCGTCAATAAAACATGTTAAAAAACATTTTTTAAAGAAAAAATGTGATAACCTGTGTAAAATTACGTATTAAATGTTTTAATTTTACAATATGCAAACTTTTTAAGCCGAAATTAAGATTTGTTTCATACCACAGCCAACCCCGCTTTCGCTTCTTGGAGAAGGGGTTGGATGGGGTATGAGTAATATTCGGACCACCATTTTAGAGTGGTACCTCATACAGTATGTATGCTAGAATAAGATTTGGGGTGAGCAAGTTATATACTGAACAAAATAAAAGTAGCCGATGTTAATGGTGGTATTTCCATAGGCTGGCTTTTTAGTGAGTTTCAAAGTTGCCAAGTAAAATAGTCTGTTATAGATGATATCAAAAGTAGTGTTTTTTCGTGATTTGTTTTTAATATTTTAGGCCGAACAAAAGCATTTTAAGATAAAGGGAGATAACTTTCTTGTTTGCTAAAGGTTTGACCTAATTCTTTATTTGGACTACTGGTAGCGGTCTATATAACTAGTCATACATAGCATTACTTATTTTCTGTTTTGTTCACGGAAGGTAAAATGTTTCTTTTCCGTTCACAAACAGTCTAAAATCAAACCAGTGCTGCAATGTTTTTATAGTTGTAGTTGTCGTGTTCAGCGATTTCAAAAATATTGTTTCTTACTATTTTACCTGGAATGTTTTGGCGCCAGATGATATTTTAAGTGTTAATGCGCCGTAAACCGCAATTCAATTCAATTGGCTCTCGTTTAGTTTTCTTAATTTCCATTATGGTATTAACGACTGCTTATTACATTCGTCTAGGTAATTAAAATGTGTTGAGATGCCTCGGCTTAATTCCTGGTAAATGGGAGGTGCTGATAGCAATTAAACCGGTAAGTATCGCTCGTTCAGTCTTATAAGTAAATATTATAAGTCCAACAGGAAGAGTTGCATTCGCAGAATGCAGTCACTCCAACAAGTATTACAACGCAAAGGTAATTCAAAAAATACATCACAAAAACATTCAGTGAAAAATCACATCACAAACATATAAGAGTTGACAACAGGGGTACCGCCTTTGAACGGTCGGTGGCGAAAGGGACCACTGGTGAGTTTACACCGGTTCAATGGTTCAAACCTCACTCTTACCCTGTCATCATCCCTAAACAACAGGACGGTGTAAATAAAAAATAATCCCCGCCGAGCTAACCCCTTAACTGTTGTAATGTTTAAGTGCTGGTAGTTGTTAATATGGGAATACCATTGTCATTCCAACCATGTAGGCACTGTGTGTTTCCAGGGAAACAATAGGGCCACTGCTTATCCACTGCCAATCCCTGCCACTCCCTCCAGGCCCCACCCCGCCCGCCCCGAATGCATGCTCATTTTGTCATTGTTGCCATATTTATTAAAGTTCTTCATCTCGAAAAAAAATATAATCCACTAAACCATAACAAAACCAACAGTGGGTAGGATAAATTGACACCCACCAATTGTATGCATAACAGTAACTTTAGGCAGCTTTTATTGTCAAATGAAGTATATTGATACTTAAACAGTTTAATGAAACCGTTATTTAATAGAAAATATACACGTTATTCTGGTTTGATAATGATATGCGAGTTATATTAGTATTTAACATGTATATACGATATTCCATAAGTGTGCTAGTACACACGTAAATTAACCGCTTGTAGTACCCAAACGACATGTGATACAAACATACAACCGCTGTTTTATGTCGCCTGAAACTTTATATTATTTGATGGAATAGGCGACTATTTGCCGGGTTTTACGAACATTAATGAAGTCGACTAAACCATAACAAAAACCAACAGTCGGTGCGATAAGTTCACCCTCTGATGTTATACATACTAGTGAATTTTAAGCACAAGAGCGAATTTGAAGCATTGTCAAATAAACCATATTGATACTTAAACAGTTTAGTGAAATCATTCTTTAATAGAACATATCAACATTATTCTCGTTTGATAAAGATATGAGAGTTATATTAGTATGTAACATGTATATAAGATCTTCCGTAAGTATTGCACAAAGCATTTAATCGAGCTTTTTAAAGAAAGTAGATATAAAAGTCGAACAGGAATCGTAGCATTCAAGGACCACAGTCAACCAAAAACAGGCACTGAAACAATAATTACAAATATGAATAAACGATGGTCCTTGAATGCTCGACTTTTATATCTACTTTTAACTTAACAAGGGCGTGAACTAAAAAACAGTTTTAATGTACATGTGTCTGCAAAACATCGTTCAGACTGTTCCACTAGAACTTGATATAACAAACACGTCGACGTAAATTTGATCGACGAACGCCAACGCCGACGCCAGGAGTACAGCATATAATATTATGCTCCCTTTATCTTTAGAAAAGTATACACGCACATAATATCTTCTTCATAAAGCAGACAATCGAGAAATATTGAATTTTCTTTATAATCTACATATAGTACATGGACTGCATTCAAAACTATTTTTACTACGTTTTAGTAGTGCATAGCACTTATTAACTGATGAGAAGTTTGAGATAACCAGTTCAAAGCTTCAAGTGCTTCAAAGCAAAAGTTAACACTTGCTTATTGCTATTTTAGATAACATTATAAATTAATAGGTAATCCATGCTAGCCTGCATGTAATTAGTTTAAACTTATTTATTTTACATCGATTATAATGAAAGCAGTTTGAACTTATTTTAATCACTCTCGATGTCTTGCCTTGCTCAAGGACACAACACATATGGTTATGGCGGGGATCGAACCCACGACCTTTGGATCATGGGTCCAACGCTCTACCACTAGTCTGCATGTTATTGATAAAGATTTGATTATTTCTCTTGATATAAATACCTTGGAGTGAACAAACAAAAAGTAGAGAGAACGGTAGCAGACTCGGCTTTATGGAGTCAGTTTATGAGAGGTAATATAAGGTGCAGCACCTCTCACGCCCCTGCGCCGGATTTTCTACTTAAACATCTTACAAGTATTAGTGTCATAAAATAAACACATAAGATGGTGAATGTTGTTGTTTTTTACTCAAAGGTTTCTATAGGTTATATATTAATATTGTAAGTATTGTGATTAACCAGATTGAAATAGTTTATTACTGCACATACTGTTACTTTTTCGGAAAGCAGAGGTTTTCTGATAGAATTATAAGTCCTTTTGTATTCATCGGGTGTTTTGTATATTTTAAGATACAACTAAGGAGCTGTCTTTTTTAAAGTAAGCCCAGTGGATAGCACGGCGGAATTGAAACCATAGGACATCCGTAGGATGCGGCCGTCAACCGGATGGTCCCGTGTATCAGAGTCTATCATCCGAGCCTTAAAGAACCATAGAAATATATTCGTTAGCTCAAGTAGGATAGGTTCCCGCATTCCTATGCATCCTTCCCCTCTCTCTTTAACGTTCTTTAATGACCTATAATGCGTTGACGAGCAATTAAGCAACATTCAATTCAGTTCAGTTCTTTAAAGTTAATTATTGTTTAGTCACATACAAAAATAAATGTTTAACCTGTTTCTTAGGAATAAAAAACAAAGGAATTCTATAGTAATGTCATTGTGTTGTCCGGAACACGTGAGAACACCACGTTTTTAGATTCTGGCGGAAGATTCGTCAATATGATTCAATTCGTAGATTATAATGTATTCATCTTTTTAGTAGTAAATATTAATGACGGAGTCGTATAAGATTGCTTTGACCTAATAGGTATGTTTCCGTGTATGTGTTTGTACTTAAGACTGAATACAACGAACAAATCTGATTTAATATACTTACTTTTAGTCAAACAAGGAAACACCCCTCCCTCGTACTGCATGTTGAATGATGTTTTGCTATTGTTCACATAAGGAAGGCTTTTCGTTTGCGTTCGGCCTAATACGTTTTTCGCCTAACATTAATTCTGGTATTTAACCAATATTCAAAACCTCAAACATATTTTGGTCAGCGCTCGTGTTGTTTTTAATATTGGTGTTTGTATTTGTTGCTTTGTTGTTGTTGTTGTTGTTGTTGTTGTTGTTGTTGTTGTTGTTGTTGTTGTTGTGCATATTTTTAGATAATAAAGATTGATTTATAAAACATTTATCACATAACTGTGTCGTGGGGGTGTAATAAGACTATGATATATTTATCATTTTACACTAGTGAATACATATGCAAATAAAGGTGGAATCATCGTTCGTTCTTCTCCATTCAGCTCGGAGTACATCGAAATTATCTCGTCGATTTCAGTAACCGTTAAAATACCCGATTACGGAAACCGACGAGGTAGTCTTTTGTTCGGTGTCGTACGAAGAAGACCGAGTCATCATACGACGTCATCGTACGACAACGTTACATATAGCCAGCTACACTAATAAATGTTGCGTATGAGGCTTTTTTGAAGTTACGGGAATGATAGAATCTCACATTCGTGCCTATTTAAGATTGGATTTATTAAACTCCTTGGATACAATTGATATGATGCTCGACACTGCCTCACAACCTCTATATCTAAATGACTGCTTCGGTTTCAACACTTTTCTGTGACGATTAGTCTACATGACAATGTGGTTTAATCTAAATGCATCTGTAGCAGTTTCTGTTTTCGCTTTATTTAGAGTCGCATTGTCCTGATTTCTATGTAAATTTAAATGTTGTCTCATTGTATATAACTATCGTTTCATCAACATTTACCCATACAGTCCTGATTTCTGACTTAGTGTCATAGAAGTAGCCCTCCTCCATCCACAAACATGGTCTGAGGAGAGAATTGATTTGCGTCAATCCAAATTGCGTGATTTTGATGCCGATTGTCTAGACAGAAAGACAGGCAAATTTGAAAATATACCCTTAAGCTCAACAAATCATTAAAGTATTACAAACTGACCGTTTATTTGTCTTGTTTTTGTCTTTCTTAACAATCTCTGCAATTGTATGCAGTTTCAGGAGAAAATATATCGGTAAAGGTTTAATAATGTCATATAAAACATAAAACTAAGACATTTGCTATACAACATACCTTTAAAACATTACTGCTTATCTCTATTTGTAATGGAAGTGTTGATTAACGTTTAATTAAAAAGCTAAAACAAATAAAGCCGTCATTGCTACGTTTCTAGGTATCACCTTATTGTATGAACATATGGCACTTGAAAAATAAATAGTGAGTTACTAAGCACGAGTGTTAGTGAATGTTACAGCAAATGTGTGCTAGACTAATGACTCTATATATTGAAACATAAACCAAAATTCAATCGCTTAAATAATTTAAAAAAACATAATACAAAAGGTTAACTGTTGTCCAACACAATATTCAGTTTTGTTTTGATTTACAACAATTGCTGTAAGATTGTAATCGTGAAGAAAACAATAACGAGCAAAACAGGCATTCCAGTAGTGGACGCAGAGTTATTCGGATCTGAAATAAAAGCGTGTAGACAAATCATGTTGTGCTTGCAAATTTATTTTATTTTAAATAAATAAATGTAATGTTGTATGTCCTTCAAATTGCATGCATACTTTATCATATAATATAGATATAAAAATCGAACAGGAAAAGTAGCAGTCAAACACAAACACACGCAGAAACAAAGAACAAGTTTAAAGATGAATAAAAGGCCAAATAAGACTTCACAAACACAAACGATTGACAATAGGGCTACCGCCTCGGAACGGTCAGTGGCAAAAAAGGCCGCTGAGGGGTTTAAACCAGGTTCTAGGGTGCACCAAACCTCACACTTACCCTAATGTCAGCCCAATAAAACAAGACAGTGTAAATAAGAAATCCCCGCCACGAACTATTCTCTAACCAACAAGGCAGCATTAATAGGCAATATAAGTAAAACTCAAAGATGCTCGTGTATATATAAATACAAAACAACAATAGCCTAGAAAGCCACAAAGAAGGTACTCAGTGACTTGGCAGAAGCCAGAGCAATAAGAGAGCAAACCATTGAGGGCACGACTAGACAAGATCAAACGTCACCGTCCTTATGGGCTTCAGGTAGACGTCAGCATAGGGTCCACAGCCTGTCCGCCCATCGCACAATTAAAGAGGAAAGCATAGTGGCGAACGGTAAATGGGTCCACCACTAAGCATGCAGTGCGTTGCAAACTGATAGGGCCATAAACCTTTTAACAAGTTTAACAAAGATATTATGAAAGTGATCATGACCAAGGATCTTAAGAAGTTTGTAAATCACGTCACCATAAAAGTCAGATTGTGATAGTCCTTGTCGCGGAAGAGTCCTTAAACTATTTTTATATTTGAAAAGAAGACCAGGGTTACGATAATAAAATTTTGCAAAGGTTTTACGAAGTTTATGGTAACGGTAGCCCTGATTGAGTAGCTGTTTAGTTGTACAAAGATAACGAATATTAAAGTCCTCAACTCGAGTACAAGCTCTAGAAAAACGAATAAGTTGCTCGGGGAACATCCCCATCTAAATGGGGATAATTAAAATATCAAAATTAAAATCATCTCTCTTGTCATATATTTTGCTAATTATTTCACCATTTTTAATGGAGAGATGTAAATCGAGAAATGAAGCGTTCGTATCGGAAATATTAGCTTTGTTCAGTTGAAGTTCTTTAGGGCATATATTATTAACCATAGTAGAAAAGAAAAGGTTGTCAATGTCCAATATGTCATCCAGATACCGAGAGGTGTCATTAAAGGCTTCAATAACATCTGCCTGGGAATCTGGTGAAAGACACAATATGAAATATCTTTCATAACAATATAAAAACAAATCTGCGACAAGCGGTGCACAGTTCGTACCCATAGGGATACCAACAATTTATCATAATGATACCAACAATTTGTCTATAAACGGACGAAAATATTATCTAATAGGTAGATGAGTGATTCACAAACATCTTGGCAAGTCCACATAGTGTAATTATCTAAACTGCCGTTAGTAAAAAAAAAACTCTTTAATATTATTACGGGCCAAAAATCTAGTATTTACCCTAGCGAATGTTTTTTTAATAAGAGCAATAAGCTTGTCTTTGATAAGGTGATGTGGTAAATTTGTATATAGTGTAGACGAATCTTGACGTTTATTGCAAATTGCAAATTTTATTAAGAACGTCGCCTGATTTTTTAATTGACCAAAAATAAAATAATCCCAGAGTCTTCATAAGCTTTAGCACAATATTGTTTAAGTGATCTTTAACGGCACAAAGACAAGATGTTTAACATTTGGAGATATTTGTAGTGGTGCAAATAACTAGACTTGGAAATAAAACGGGCTTTATATGGTTGTTTGTGTAATTTGGGAATCCAGTACATCGGAAGTCTGTTTTGCTTTTCGTCTATTCCAGCCTTGAAAAACTTGCACTGAGCGATATGCGTCGAAACAACATTATCTTCAGTAGATTGCACTGGAGTATATGAATTAAAACTCCCTAGAGTTCCTGAGATAAAACATTGACGTAGTGGAGGCGTCAAACAATAATTAAATTATTAGCTGCTTTATCAGCATGAACTAAAACAAACTTATTTGGGGAGTAAGGAGGGGTTAGCCGTATAGAAGTTATTACGGGTAGAAATGGTGTTTTACCAAGTAGAAAGGGAGTTAGGGTTAACATGTTCTCTACGACACCATTTAATATTAAAATCCTCAATGGATTGGGAGATCTGCCCACGACATGTATTAATATCAATCACAGCAGGCAATCTATACTTCGGACTTTAGAAAACAAATGCCGAATACGTGTATCTATAATATCAAAATTACCAGTAATGACATGACCGGCCGGAGCAAAATGTAGATGTTCTACACTCGCATTCCTTAGGAGTATTATTTCCTATATCAAGGTCAGACAATATTTTGGTGTAGTTGAAAATCATATTTCTAATTGTTTTTTTTTTTACTTAACAAATTAGAGGATTTTTAAATGCTTGAACTATTTGGAATAGAATGAACAACACGATTATCTCGAAAATATATACTTGGTATATCAATAAAATCAATGCCCTTATTAAGACTAAAAAAATAGAAAATATCTGACGTGATCAGACTGCTTGTCAACCTTGAGAACATGCTGCGTACAGCTTTGAATTATGGAAGCAGTGTTATACAAATGATCTGTTCGAATGAACAATTTGTCTGCTTCCTCGTCAATCAGCTTAAGTGAAGAAATGGATAGAGAGGTGAGACAAGAAAGCATCGAGTGCTTTTCAGACTGTTTAATCAGCGACTGACATAGTAATACGTGATTTTCGTTTGATGTTACCATTACGTCTACATCTAGATCTAGATTGACGCTATTAAATGGAAAATATAGCAAAACTATCAATATAAGGCTCTTTCGAAATATTTCCTTGTTGATAAATATTATCATTTAGGCCCAGTGGAAATGGTGTCTGCAAGATTTTTATCCACTTTAGTTCTGCTATATGTCTAGCTTTTGTTTTAAAGTTTTCGGTTGCATCATTATCATAAATTATATATTCAACAGGTTGAACACTGACGTTACTAAAACTATGACCTGACTGACGAAACTGTTGGTACAGGTAATTCTTTAACTTTCTTGGATTGCCTGCATTATATTTATGCTCACGGAAACGAACTTTTAAGGAACGACCTGTTTGACCAACATATTGTATACCACAACATGGTGCATTTGAAGTCAAAACATAAATGACGTGAGAAGTACGTTAATAAATATTTGACCTTGGTAAATGATGATATAAAATGTATACCTGTAACACACATGTCCCCGTCCTTAGAAAAGCCGTCTGAGCAGAAACATTCTCCTCCAACACACTCCGCATTGTCTACTTCTACTGGACATTCAGATGAGGAAGTACCGGTGCAGGTACCAAAAGTAGCTACAAGCATACAATATTCATGTACAACTATAAATGTCTCATCAGAATAAGGTTTTCGTTAAAACATATAATATACAAGTATAACTAAAGTGAGCTGTTTTCAAAATTGCATATGTTTGTTTATTATGTTGCATTACTTCAGATTGGTTTTACGTAGCTATACATATGCTTATGGCATGTTTGGTGTATTAGTTGGCCTTTTAATTAACATATAAACATTTAATATTTTGAATAAACATACACAGTTTGAACTTATAAAAAGGGTAGGGATTATAATTTATAACTTTGCTCCCGTTGAAATGCTGAAGTTAATATATAAAAGAGAGGGAGGAGGTAATAATTATTTGTGCAATTCATTGTCTTTGAAATGTGCCAGAGAGGTGCTGCTTGGAAATATTATAAGCAGCGAATTTAAATCATTGACTCTAGGCATTATAGAGAAAAGAATAATAGAGTTTGGGTAAATTTAAACAGAATCCAGATTGTTATAAAAACAAAAATAAGTCAAAATTTTAGCAGACACGCATTGCTATTTGATTTGCCTATTTTAAAAATGAGATAAATGGTCCTAAAGAAATCACAGCATCCATAGCAATGGCACCGTAGGTCCGCACTGCACCACAAAGAGCAAATTAAATGTACAATAAAGAGGTCTATACTCATCACAATGAGTGGTGAAAACAGGATTACCGACTTGCAACGGTCGGCAGTCAATAAAGCCTACTTGTTAGCTTAGTTGCAATAGGAAAATATCACTGGAAAGTTAATTACATTGTTTAGTGTGAGAGGAATATAATAATTTCTAATTTAAACGTTACACCGTTTTATTCTCATGACTGTAATGTTAAAAAAGAACCGCTTTGAAAGAACAGATCAGGATCATGCAAAGAGAATAAGACGGTGCGTCATCTGTAGGCCATTATATCCATTATATCATTACTGTAAACGCTATAACTCATGAAAATTAATTCTGATTTGTACTAAGATTGGTTAGAAGGCTTGTTACAATAAGATTACTAGCGTGTTCAGTAATGATCAAAATCGATGAATTCATCACATATTCATCGACCTTTAATGATTTTCGACGTGTTCAGCACAGATCAAAATCGACACATGCGCAAGAGAGTAATCGACCATCTTGACATCATATATAAATATCCTGTAAAGTTTCGAAACAAATGGTTGGAAACTGTGGGAGGAGACAGACTCACAAACTTTTCGGGACGGAAGGACGGACTGATAGACGTACATGGCTAACGCGATATGCCCCATCATCATTCAGTGGAAAAAATAAAGTACAGTGCGGACCTACGATGCCATTGCGTTCGGACGTTGTGGTTTCTATAGGACCCTATATATCTTTTTGGTGGCATAACAAATAATATCAATACAATCCTCTCTTATCAAGTACAACTGGAATCAAAACTTTTGAAATTGATTTCCTTTTGGCTCAAATTTGACAAAATACAGAATAACTCCCGGCAACTTAGATACATATTATAAATGTGCATGTGTTACTTAACTTATAAACTACCTATGCTAACTTATCTGTACTATTATGTCGTGATAATGCAAACCTTCAGGAACCTCTATACTTTGTGTATATTAAATTGTCACCTACATATGCTCATAGAAAATTGATATTGAGAAGCTGTTTATGTACAATATTTGTAAAGTTTTAATTGAGTATTATGTATACAAGTTTAAAAGATGGATGTCCAGTTGCCCTAGGTAAAACGTTGAATATTAAATTTGCTATTGAAAATATTTAACTTGCATATATAAATATTACTAGGCGGATATACATTTTTCAATTTATAATAATTACTGAACTATTGCATTTTTAGTATTGTTCTTATGTAAGTTGGTTATAGCGGCCTTACCCTCGCAAAAACCGGATTTAGCAGCATACCCATCTGAACAAGCGCATTGTGACTCCTTACACTCTGAATTGGGAACAGTACAGACGTCGGCGGTATTCTCCGAAGTACAGGCAGAACCAAGAATAGCTAAAATGTATAAATGATAGGGATTACAATATACGAGGTGAGTAAAAGAAGCAACTTATGTTATAACTTTTGCACTAGTATATATTGAGTTTTCAGATTTCAGATATACAACTCCCATTAACCTCGTAAAATAAGGAACTTATGTTATAACTTTTGCACTATTATATATTGAGTTTTCAGATTTCAGATATACAACTCCCATGTAAAATCCTGTCATGGCTTATGTCATTAATACTGACGAAAAATATAACATACATTTTAATAAAATGTGGATATAGGACGTAAACAGTTCTCATTGGATTAGTGTCATGTGATATTTCATTCTATTCTTTTAAGTTTACCTCGATTTACGAACACTTTTGCGCTAATGTGCGGATATTAATATACAGATTTTATTTTTAAAAGCACACTAACCGATAAGTATTGAGTATAAACAAAAAACATCTGTGTGATTTTAGTGAAATATATACATGAAAACATGAGTATCTGAATTGGGTATAATAAGTTTTATTTTGTTTTATTTTGTATAATATGTTTAATTTTGTTTCCGAGGCCTCGGTAGCTCTGTGGACAAGGCAATGGCTTTAAATCTACACACCTCCGTCGCGCGTGTGTTCGTTACCTGGCGGAGGCATCACATCTCCCTCTGAGGGTGCTGTCACAAAAACCCTAGTATGACGTGTTAGCGGCCGGTTAACCACTCCCGCCCCCATTTAATTTCATTTCCTCATTTTAATAAATTTGATATTATTAAGTTATCTACACTCCTTACATTAATACTTTCCTCTTTTAGTTTGCTTTCCAATGAAGTGGTATGCATTGTATATGTGTATATGATAATTTAAGAAATTAGAGTTGTCTTGATCTAATAACTTTTTGAAGGTTGATAAACATAATTTACTTCTGTAATCGTATACATGTTCAAACGTTTAACGTTTATCCCTGTAACTTTTTTTAACCGAAATTGATAAAACTTTAATGGCCATAGGAAAAAATAAGTGGGTTAAGGGCATCCTTATCTTACACGTTCGTTAACTCTAAAAAGATTGACACATACCCATGTTTTAATTTAATATAAACTTTCGTTATAAAACACATGTATCCAATTAACTTAAAATCTTTGAAAACTAATGATGTTTACGTAAATGTTATAAAAGTATGGCCCAGTGCTCTTTCGAAGTCAGAAAATATTACCATAGCGGGTTTATCAGTTATATAATCTGTAATACATGTTTCATATAAAAGTCTAATGTATTCATTATTAGCATACCGGATCAGGTGTGGGGAAGTTCCAGCGAGCGGCTGCCACGGACATACTGACTATAGTATGTATATATATATATACACAGAGAGAGAGAGAGAGAGAGAGAGAGAGAGAGCATTTCTAAAGTGCTATATAGTTTGATTTTTCAAACTATAGAACTGTAAAAATGTTTTTCCCCATCTATTAATTTGTTCTTACATTTTCGTATCCCCTCGGGGATCCAGTGCTTTTTGAAAGGTATTTGATTGATGTATATATTATATGTTCGGCCGATTAGCTCGCTCGGTAGCGCACTATGTAAGTCTTTGGTCTCAACTTTGGTCTCAACTTTGGGGGAAAGAAAATAAAAGCAAATATTGTTTTATGTACCGATATTAAGTAATTCAAGAATATCTTGTTTTAAGTAAATCGCCAATATTAGTAGGAATATAATGTTTGTTGAGTTCATCAGCTTTATATGTCACCGCTTAGATCAAGATCCTTACATTAACACATACAAAACAGTGGAACTTACTCATATGATGAAGCTAGCTAGAATATTCCATACAAAAAACATGGAGATTTAACAGTTCTACACAATCGGTTTACGAAAATAGTGAAATATTATTTACATTTCCTTTTTTTTATGATTTCTTATATTACATTTTAATTATTTAGCCTTAAAAATGTAGTCTTTATCTACTTACCGAACTAGTTCTCATGCGTTTGGGAGGATGATAGAACATTTTAGCAATATCAAACAGGCATGATCTTTATTTTTTCTAAATGCATGCAATAATAGGTTGGGTGCTGTGGGTAATAACTTACTGTTGTTTTTTTCCGGCGCTTCAAATCTAAAAGCTTAAAAGTATGTGTTTTTTCCGGCGCTTCAAATCTAAAAGCTTAAAAGTATGTGTATCTGTTTGTAGGGACATCCTACTTCATTCAGGACTCACAACACTAGTATCTCCCTTGAATACTCATGCCCTCTTCCTCAGTTCTACTTTTATGAAGAGGTCACAGAACATTTCATGTTGATATAAGACAATATAATAAGATCGGACAGGGAAAGTAGCATTCAAGGAGGACAGTCAACCATAAAACACAGAAACAAACACGCAATTAGACAAACACGAAGGCAAAAGGAATAATAAATGCAAACGACATCACAAACACAAAAGGGTTGACAATAGGGCTACCGTCTTGGAACGGTCAGTGGCAAAGTAGGCCACTGGGGGTTTAAACCGGTTCTAGGATGCACCAAACCTCACACTTACCCTACTGTCATCCCATTAAAACAGGACGTCTAGCTAATTCTGCCTCATTTTACACATCATAGTTCTGATCACCACGGGGTTGTATTTGTGTGATAGTATTACTCTCAATGTTGATAGGTGTCACGCAAACATGACATTTAAAAATGTTCAGCCTGATTGATATGTGTTTATAGTGTTTTAAATTGCAGATATTGGATCAATGAAGTATTTACGCATGAAGACATTTAAGCATGAAGACGAGGCCCCGGGTTCAATCCTCCATGGTGCCACTGAGTTCCGTCGGTGTGTTCTTGGGCAAGACACATTCCCCTAGCCTCGTCCGTCGGATGAGGACGTAAACCGGGCTGTCCCGTGTATCGGTCTATCCTCCGAGCACGTTAAAGAACCATAGGAATCTATTCGATAATAAGAGCAGGGCAGGTTCCCGGATTCCTATGTATCTTTCCCCTCTCTCTGGGGCGGCTCTAAATAACCTATACTGTGTTGATGAGCCGTTAAACAACATTCAATTCAATTAAGCATGAAGACATGCACACAGTTGTACATTTTTTTTATCTCTATGTCACGAACAAGACAATACAATGGGATCCTTTGGAAAATTAATTTTGGAGTGAGACGTTTAACACTGCCGATAGAATACTACTTTCTATCGTAGATTATCCTAGATTTATTATTCTGGATATGCATTCATTGTGGAGGAGTGGAGCATCTACAGATTAAAAAAAATACCCCGAATAATTCAAAGGGATTTAGCTACACAGCCAAATAATCTTTGTTATTGAGAGTTCTGAAAAACTGGTAAAAGGGAGAAAGAACAAAGAAGATAATTATGATCATTTGAAGATTCTGTTGAAACGGATATGGAAGCCGCAATTTTGAGAGCTATGACACCACAGTTCTAGATGACTGTATTTGGAATATTTATAAATATGAAAAATGACTGATATATAGGGAAAGAATGACAGCAACTGTATGATAAATATGTTTATTGTATACTTTCATATTGTCCCGTTTAGTTTGCATTGAGCTAAGCGTGCAATATTCTACGATATTGCACGCATTCATATTGCACGGGAACTTTTGCTCGTGCTTGCTAAGAGCCGCGAAATAGAAATAAGGAACTACTTTCAAATAAAAATAACGGAATCCTTCCTATTCCTATAGTGTCAACAAACAAATACGTGGGTTTTTTTCAACCTTTTATGGCAAAAATTGATAAAATAACTGAAATGGTCACTCACCCACTGTTTTTAACGTTATCGAATGGTAAACAAGCTTTAGAAAATGGCTTGTTGTTTTTAATGACGTCATCCGACGTCGACGTCGTTTTCGCGCAAAATAATCATCCACACAAAATGAAACTGAATGGCAAGATAGCAATTCCATCAAAAGCTATAAAAATAACACAAATACAATGAAAAGTAATAGTCATACAATTAACATTGATCGAAAACAATATGAAAGTATACAATAAAAAGGTTATTGAATTTGTATGGCTAAATATTACTTGGAACTCGTTGTTTTGGCGCAGGACGACTCGCAAGCTCGTCGTCCTTTGCCAAAACAACTCGTGCCAAGTAATATCTAGCCATACAAATTCAATAACCTATAATACTTAATGGCAATAATGCTGTATATGACCAGTAAAGGATTTTGCATTCATTTGCAGTGATTTTCTTTGCTTCAAATGCTATTTATTCATATTTCATATATGGTAATTTGGAACGATAATGTCATAGTTCTCAAAATGGTGGCTCCCATATCCATTTTAGAACAACCTTCAAATGGGCATATCTTTTTGGTTCATCATCCGATTTTGATAATTTTTTCAGATTGTCTGTGTCGCTACATTCCTTTTAAGTGTAACAGGGAGGTCCATATCGTTAATGGTGACATATTTTTGTTATCTCGAAGTATTAATGCATATTGACGACTTATATGTTGTACGTGTAATGTGAGAGTTAACTTCTCCTATTTTGTTCATTTTAAGTTCGTCGACTAAGTTAGATTCAGCATATTTCTAGAGGAATGTTCTCGTCATTTTCACGGAAAGCCCGCTAGTTATTTTGGAGAAGTGGTATGTTTGATAGCGTCTTATATAAGTGGCATATCTACATAAACATGGCTGATGGTCATTTTGAGAACATGATCAAACTGACTGTATTAGGCAATCTACTTATCACGTGGATCACGTTGGTAAATGTATCAGTTGCTGTTCTCTGTCTGGGAATGGTGATAGTCGACGTTAGACATTTTAAGATGTGGTGACCATCTCGGCTGCTTGATTCAGTACACATTTGTCCAACCAATATGATTCTAGCTGGGTAGAGAGAGAGAGAGAGAGAGACAGACAGACAGACAGACAGACAGACAGACAGACAGACAGACCGACCGACCGACCGACCGGCCGTCCGACCGACTGACCGACCATTGTGGCTGTTTACCTGTGCAAGTTACGCCATCGCCAGTGAACCCATTATTACATGCACAAGTATAGGATCCGTCAGTGTTCGTACAAGCAGCATTTGCATGACATGGAGTACCAGTAGTACACTCATCATTGTCTGACAACAAGAATGTGTATGATAAGATAATGCAAACAATGATGCCAATTGTTTATGGCAATGAAGTTTTGCGTATGTCATATGAACTTATCTGATATGTATACTGGGTTCAATATACTGGGTAACTGAACTTCAATTGAATATTTACAGGTACAAGGTACTCAACCGACGCTGATGACATGTAACTGAAATTATCTCATATACATACTATGAGACAGATGCACGGACGGACGGACGGAAAGTTAGATACATTTATTTTCATTCCATCTTAAAGTTCTCCAGCCATGTTTTGTTTCATGAACATGTTTATGTTTATTTAAATCGAAATCAATACACAACAATAGATATTTACAATTCACACATTGCAATATCTGTGAAAAGCGAGAATAAGATTTTATTTGATGACGCAGAAAACTTTGAACAGGTAAATTAATCCACAGGTAAATGTATTTATCAATTCTCTGGCAATAGTTGTGCAGCTATACAAATCAGATTTTCCTCATTTCACCGTGCAGTCACGCAGTGGTAAAAGTAGTATGTACGTCATGCAAATAATACTTATTTTTACATACAACTATGTAGCGGTTGTAGATATATGTTTTTCTCCGGGACTATCAAGAGATGGTCATATGATGTTTAAGAGTTAAATTTGTTAATTGATAATACTACAAAAAGGGTGGCCATTCATCTTTAACATATGTGTATTGTTTAAAATAATAAAGTTTTATTTACAACTCCTTAACTTTGAGAACATTTTGTAATAAGTGAAAAACGTGTTTCAACGTCTTGCAAGAATTAAAATTTAAGTACTGAAACACATTAGACTTTGTGAAACTGAGGTGGATTATATTACACTGTATTACACTTTAAGATACAGAATCGAAGTAACTTAGGTCAGATCACCTGTACAAGTAAGACCATCGCCAGCGAACCCAGAATTACAAGCACATGTAAAGGATCCGTCACTGTTTGTGCAAGTAGCATGTTCATGACAGTTATCGGTATTAGCAGTACACTCATCAGTATCTGAAAATTAAAAATATTTTTTTCAAAATATTGCAAATAATGAAAGAAAGGTATGCTATAACAAATACATTTTGGCGTTTAATGTTGCGAATGATATATGAGACTACTAAAATGATGACAACATGCATGCGTAGCTATCCTATTATTTCAAATTTAAACTTGGGCATCTGAAAAACAGTGTTACTGACATGTTTAGAATATTCATCGTCATTTGAAAATAAAAGTTTGTTTCGGCTTTATTTCGTATATTTTTCTTAACTTATTCGTTTTCCTAGAGCTTTCAGTCGAGTTGATTACTCTAATATTCCTAGCCTTTGTATAACTAAAAAGCTACTCCATCAGGGCTACCGTTACCATAAACTTCGGAAAACCTTTGCAAAATTGTATTATCGTAACCCTGATTTGCTTTTAAAATGTAAAAGTAATTTGAGAACTCTTCTGCGACAAGGACTATAACAACCTGACTTCTATGGCGACGTGATTCGCAAACATTGTAAGATACTTGGTCATTAACATTTTCATACAATCTTCATTAAACTATTTCTTTGACTGTGCGATGACCGGACAGATTGTGGACCCTGTGATGACGTCTACATAAACTCTGAGAGAACGAAAGCTATGTTAGTCTCCAATCTTGTCCTGTCGTTGTTTTATTCTCTTGTTGCTCTGGCTCCTGCCAAGTCATTGAGTACTTGCCATGTGACTTTCTAGGCTTTTTCTATATACAATACATACATGAGCATCTTTGAGTTATATTGCCTATTAATGCTGCCTAGTTTGTAAGAGGATATATCATGATGTAACCTAGTTGTTTTATAGTCGTGTTACCGATTCACTTGATTTGTTTCGATGATAAACATTTTATTCCAAGTTTCCAAATGAGTGTAAATGAATTATGGACTAATTATAAATCCGCCAAAAAGGTGTATACTATAGAATTAAAGAGTTTTCGACAATTTATTCTCCAATTTGTAGAACTTAATTGCACTGATTGACACGTGCTTTGAGATTCATACGCAAAGGAAGTTCGTGATGCGCTGTGGAAAAAAAAACAGCTCAAAAAAACTTTTGTGTTTTTGAAACCTGTAATGTAGAGTTTAAATACCATGAGATTTTCTATCGCTCGTGAAAATACGTCCGAATAAAAAAAGATATTTCTGGCGCACTCTTTTGGCATACTGTAAATATCGTTCTTCGGATTTTATACAGAAAATTTGGGTACCCAAGTGACGATAATGACATGTTACTGAATCGTTTATCACACATATATTTAATAGATGGATGGATGGATGGATGGATGGATGGATGGACGGACGGACGGATTGAACAGAACAGAACAAAATATAATGTGTTATTTGTATACACAATACTAGACTTTATGATACAGAATTGCGGTGATAGTGAATGCTCACCTGCGCAAGTTACGCCATCGCCAGTGAACCCATTATTACATGCACAAGTATAGGATCCGTCAGTGTTCGTACAAGCAGCATTTGCATGACATGGAGTACCAGTAATACACTCATCATTGTCTGACAACAAGAATGTGTATGATAAGATAATGCAAACAATGATGCCAATTGTTTATAGCAATGAAGTTTTGCGTATGTCATATGAACTTATCTGGTATGTAAACTGGGTTCAATATACTGGGTAACTGAACTGTTTTAATGGGATGACAGTAGGGTAAGTGTGAGGTTTGGTGCACCCTAGAACCGGTTTAAACCTCCAGTGGCCTACTTTGCCACTGACCGTTCCAAGGCGGTAGCCCTATTGTCAACCCTTTTGTGTTTGTGAGGTCGTTTGCATTTATTATTACTTTTGCCTTCTTGTTTGTCTGTTTGAGTGTGTTTCTGTGTTTTGTGGTTGACTGTCCTCCTTGAATGCTACTTTCCCTGTCCGATCTTTTTATATTTCTTCAATTGAATATTTACAGGTACAGGGTATACTCAACCGACGTCAATGACATGTAACTAAAATTATCTCATATACATACTATGAGACAGATGCACGGACGTACGGACGGAAAGATAGAAACATGTAATTTCATTCCATTTTAACATATGAGTATTGTTTAAAATAATACAGTTTTATTTACAACTCCTTAACTTTGAGAACATTTTATTATAAGTGAAAAACGTATTTCAACGTCTTGCAAGATTTAAAATTAAAAGTACTCAAACACATTAGACTTTGTGAAACTGAGGTGGATTAGATTACACTGTATTACACTTTAAGATACAGAATCGAAGTAACTTTGGTCAGATCACCTGTACAAGTAAGACCATCGCCAGCGAACCCAGTATTACAAGCACATGTAAAGGATCCGTCACTGTTTGTGCAAGTAGCATGTTCATGACAGTTATCGGTATTAGCAGTACACTCATCAGTATCTGAAAATAAAAAATATGTTTTTCAAAATATTGCAAATAATGAAAGAAATATATGCTATAACAAATACAATTTGGCGTTTAATGTTGCGAATGATGTATGAGACTACTAAAATGATGACAACATGCATGCGTTGCTATCCTATTATTTCAAATTTAAACGTGGGCATCTGCAAAACAGTGTTACTGACATGTTTAGAATATTCATCGTCATTTGAAAATAAAAGTTTGTTTGGGCTTTATTTCGTATATGTTTCTTAACTTATTCGTTTTCCTAGATTTTTCAGTCGAGTTGAGTACTTTAATATTCCTAGCCTTTGTATAACTAAAAAGCTACTCCATCAGGGCTACCGTTACCATAAACTTCGGAAAACCTTTGCAAAATTGTATTATCGTAACCCTGATTTGCTTTTAAAATGTAAAAGTAATTTGAGAACTCTTCTGCGACAAGGACTATAACAACCTGACTTCTATGGCGACGTGATTCGCAAACTTTGTAAGATACTTGTTCATGAACATTTTCATACAATCTTCATTAAACTATTTCTTTGACTGTGCGATGACCAGACAGATTGTGGATCCTGTTATGACGTCTACTTAAACCCTAAGAGAACGGTAACGTATGTTAGTCTCCAATCTTGTCCTGTCGTTGCTTTATTCTCTTGTTGCTCTGGCTCCTGCCAAGTCATTGAGTACTTGCCATGTGACTTTCTAGGCTTTTTCTATATACGATACATACATGAGCATTTTTTAGTTATATTGCCTATTAATGCTGCCTAGTTTGTTAGAGGATATATCATGATGTAACCTAGTTGTTGTATAGTCGTGTTACCGATTCACTTGATTTGTTTCGATGATAAACATTTTATTCCAAGTTTCCAAATGAGTGTAAATGAATTATGAACTAATTATAAATCCGCCAAAAATGTGTATTATATTATTACTATAAAATTAAAGAGTTTTCGATAATTTATTCTCCAATTTGTAGAACTTAATTTCACTGATTGACACGTGCTTTGAGATTCATACGCAAGGGAAGTTCGTGATGCGCTGTGAAAAACTAGCTCAATAAAACGTTTGTGTTTTTGAAACCTGTAATGTATAGTTTAAATACCATGAGATTTTCTATCGCTCGTGAAAATACGTCCGAATAAACAAAGATATTTCTGGCGCACTCTTTTGGCACACTGTAAATATCGTTCTTCGGATTTTATACAGAAAATGTGGGTACCCAAGTGACGCTAATGACATGTTACTGAATCGTTTATCACACATATATTTAATAGATGGATGGATGGATGGATGGATGGACGGACGGACGGACGGATGGAACAGAACAGAACAAAATATAATGTGTTATTTGTATACACAATACTAGACTTTATGATACAGAATTGACGTGATAGTGAATGCTCATCTGCGCAAGTTACGCCATCGCCAGTGAACCCATTATTACATGCACAAGTATAGGATCCGCCAGTGTTCGTACAAGCAGCATTTGCATGACATGGAGTACCAGTAGTACCCTCATCATTGTCTGACAACAAGAATGTGTATGATAAGATAATGCAAACAATGATGCCAATTGTTAATAGCAATGAAGTTTTGCGTATGTCATATGAACTTATCTGGTATGTATACTGGGTTCAATATACTGGGTAACTGAACTTCAATTGAATATTTACAGGTACAGGGTACTCAACCGACGTCGATGACATGTAACTAAAATTATCTCATATACATACTATGAGACAGATGCACGGACGGACGGACGGACGGAAAGATAGATACATGTATTTTCATTCCATCTTAACATATGAGTATTGTTTAAAATAATGCAGTTGTGTTTACAACTCCTTAAGTTTGAGAAAATTTTAATAAGTGAAAAACGTATTTCAACGTCTTGCAAGAATTAAAATTTAAGTACTCGAACATATTAGACTTTGTTAAACTGAGGTGGATTAGATTACACAGTATTACAGTTTAAGGTACAGGGCCCAGTTTTATGAAACAACTTACGACAATCTTGATCTTAAGTTAGTTTCTGCGAATAACCATTCTATCTATCTCTCTGTCTGTCCGTCTGTATGTCCATCTATCTATTAGGTAAGGCAGGCAGGCAGGCACAGGCATATAGATTTCCAGATAAAATGTCGTAACCTGGTGTAAACACATACCTGCTGGTAATGCCCAAGCAGTCTGCTGAGACTAGACCTAAAAGTATTTCTGAGGACTAAGGGACCTAAGAAAAACATTAACTGACGTTATATTTAAAATACAACAAAGTGTGTAACTTGTATCTTTATAATTGTTGATTTGGTTAGACTACGTTCTGAGAATGCAATATTTTCTGTTCGGCTTTTGTATCGATTTATGTTTTAACGTTTCTCTTCTGTTCATTTACACTGCCTTTATCTAACTATTATTCGTTTAATTAAGTATTGTTTTAAGTTTGTGTAGTAGTTTTTGATGTTTCAAATATCTTCTTTTTTTTATCAGTATATCTCTACTGGTGCCAACGTTGTATTGTGATAGGTCTTGTTCTATATTTATTTTATCAATAAGTTTTGGAATAACAGCTCCATCCTTTTACAAACGCGTTGATTAGTAAGAGTAGTAAAATTCCGCTAGTAAGTGGTTGTTTCAAAATTCTCCGTCGCATTGACTATTAAGAGCCCTAGTATCACCGATCTACCTAAACCAGTATGTGTATTGTGTTTGATACGTGGGCATGTGGTCTTAGGTATCTGCTCTTTAGCCAGGTAAAATTATCGCTGTTGATATTCTTGGCTGTTGGTTCGAATGCGCTGATGATTAGGTAGTAATTTCAAAATTCCCTACATCTAATATATAATGTTTATACTTGTACCTTATAGATCACACTTTACAGAATCGTTGATGTACTGGATTTAATTATCTCTTAAATATATATATTTATTCTATATTTATTGTATCAGTATGTATCTTGCGTCTTTTTATGGTATGCTTAAGACTATATGAGTGCCTGAGTATGTGGATCCTCTATCATAACTGTACGCTATGCTTTGTAGTTATTTGACGGAAACGTCCAAACGCTATCCGACGAGTTGATGAGCAAGTCTTAGTATCACCGGCCTACTGAAACCAATGTTTTCAGGTTGGCTAGTTGGCTGTGTGGTCTATGATGTCTGCTGAGACAACTATCTTAAGAATAAATGTCTATCTCTCAACAAGGTTTCCATCTCGTATATACAGCAGTTTCAGTACTTTATTTACACTTTCCCATTTGTTTTTTGCCAAAATACCAACATTTATCCCTTTATTTATTTACTATTTCATTTAAGGTATCACTACACTTAAATGGGTAAATAAAATAATGAATAAGTATTTAAGGACATTTTCTACAGTTTCTTCATATGTTTTCCTATGAACAACTATTTTTAAGATTTGCAACTTATTAGACTTTGTAAAACTAAGATGGATTATATTTACCATTGTTATACAAATAAATATAAAAAAAGATCGGACAGGGAAAGAAGCATTCAAGGAGGACAGTCAACCACAAAACACAGAAACAAACACGCAAACAGACAAACAAGAAGGCAAAAGTAATAATAATGCAAACGACATCACAAACACAAAAGGGCTGACAATAGGACTACCGCCTTGGAACGGTCAGTGGCAAAGTAGGCCATTGAGGGTTTAAACCGGTTTTAGGATGCACCAAACCTCACACTTACCCTACTGTCATCCCATTAAAACAGGACAATGTAAATAACGAAATCCCCAGATACAGAATCGAAGTCATTAATCGAAGTCAGCTCACCTGCGCAAGTTACGCCATCGCCAGTGTACCCATTATTACATGCACACGTAAAGGATCCGTCAGAGTTTGTACAATCAGCATTTGCATGACAGTTATCGGTATCACCAGCACACTCATCTATATCTGAAAATAAAGAATGTTTATTTCAAGTTATTGCAAATAGTTAAAGCAAATTATTTTATGACAATGACTATTTTAAGTTTGATATATATTACTAGATCTACTTAAGATAATGGAAATATACCTGCGTAAAGTTCTACACCATTATTTTCCGATTTTAGACTTTTGTTAACTGCAGCATAGCTGCAAAACCGGATTATTTGGTATTATCAGAACACTCGTCGTCACTAGACTATATAAGATTGTTTAGATTATGTTTGATGCTGCGTGTCAGACTTGAAACGTGTCGAATAATAAGGATTTTGTTCATTGGTAAACCCATTGCGTCATCTAGTATGCTCAGTTACTGAGATACGAAGAAACATTTAAAAACAATGAAGGCAGTCTGCTGAGGCTAGACCGTATAGCATTTCTGAGGAGTAACGGAACCTAAGCAAAACATCAACTGACGTTTTATATATAAAGCACAACAAGTCTACAACCTTTGTCTTTATAAGTGTTGATTGATTTAATTACGTTTTTTGATAGACTACGTTCTGAGAATGCAATATGGTATGCTTAAAACTATGGGTCCTGAGTATGTGAATCCTCTATCATAACTGTACGTTATGCTTTGTAGTTATTTGACGGAAATGTCAGACATACATTCGACGTGTTGATTAGTAAGAGCCTTAGTTTCACCGGCTTACTGAAACCAATTTTTTCAGGTTGGCTAGGTGGCTGTGCGGTTTAAGGCGTGTTATCGTTAACGAGGCGGAGTTGACATCCGGTGGCTATTAAGTGTTAAGTTAAAATTTCTCTCCATATATAATCGATTTTGAACTTGTATCTTAAATATCTCACGTTACAAAACACTCGCTATTATAAATTCTGAAAAAAACATGCATTCTAAATGTATTGAATCGGTATTGATCCGGCGTCTTTCTATAAAGGTGTCTTAGGTTAGAATCATGTAATGTAAATCCTCTAGTCATGTGTAGGAAACGATCGACAGATATCCGACGCGTTGATTAGTATCACCGGCTTACTGAAACCAATCCTTTTAGGTTGGCTAGGTGGCTGTGTGGTTGATGGTGTATGCTGAGACAATTATCTCAAGAATTAATTATTATCTCCCAAGAAGGTTTCCACCTCGTTAATACATACAGGCTTGCTCCACAGTACCTGCTCCAGTTTCTGTACATGTGAACATTTTCATTGCAACTAAAAATAAAGTCTAAGTGTTAGAAGGCGTACACATAATAAAGCAGATAGAGACAATGATTCATGTTTATATAAGATACAATATAATCCTAAAGACAATGTTATGCTTAATCCTAAATACGTATAAGTATTACCTTCACATGCATCATTGCCAGCGTTAGCAACATACCCAGTTTGGCAGGTACATACGTCTCCAGCACCGCATTCCGAATTGGCAACAGTGCAAACAGCGGTATCCGTCGAACAATCAGCGCCAAGAGTTGCTGAAATAGTTAGGGTTTAGTTCTCATAAAGATGTTTCCAACGGAACAAATATTTAACTTTTGTAAAGACTTAAGGTTGTGTCTTTATTTTGAGATGCATTACAATCCCGTTCATTCGCTCTACGTTTGCCTCTAGACGCAGTGACTTTGTGCGATGTCTGATTTGTGCCATCTCAGTTTTTATAATCTTGGCGATGCGCCAAGAAAACATAATGAAAAGACGAAAAGACGACAAAAGGCATTATGTCCTGTTGGTGAATAAAAGGCGACACAACCAAATAACGGCAAATAGTGGGCGCCAAGACGACACTTGAAAGGCTAGAAGACAAAAACTGTCGTATTGTCATCCTGTTGCGTCGCTGAGTCGTTTCGAGGCACTACCATTACGTCCGTGGTCGTTTCAATTAGGAAGTGTCGTATGTGTTTGTTTTCCAAACCAGGCGGTTTTGTGCCATTTTGTTAAATTATATTGTGTGTTATTGTAGATTAAAATACATGTTATCATATTTAAGGTGAATAACAATGACATGTGCCTAAGGAAAGGTAACAACAACCAATTATGTGTATTTTTTTTTTTTTAAAAATATCAGTAATCTCATATAATAAGCAATATTTACATTCACTTGATACTTTCTAACGTCTAATGTCAAATGACCTTCACTTTTTGGTAGGCGAAATATTATTTTATATATTACATGACCATGAAAAATACTAGACATAACCATGGTATTTTGTGAGATTTGTATTGATACAGAGTTGTGTCTCGAAGTTTATTTCTTACAAATTTCGCTATTCGTAAAACTAGGAACCGTGTGTACAATGAGAGTTGTAGTGCCATGTACTTGTATTTTGAGACAATAAATTATTACAAATTATGAGAAGATAAAATTAAACTTGTCATACAATAGATTTTACCAACTCAAAATTGGGTAACAAATATAAGAACCATGTGTAAAATGTGACGAGGTACTAATTGTGTTGCATTGAAATGTATTTTATTCAACACCTACAATACACTTTCCGTAAATATTAAGTTCAAGTCAAGGCTTTTCACATATAATTTCCTACCTGATGACATGGTAAACATACTGCAAACACTGACAAAAACAACGACGGTGAAAATCAGCTTCTCCTGAAGATAAAAATGAAATGAATGAATGGTGTTTTACGGCACGTCGACACATAAATATGTCATATTATGCGCAACAACTGATGAAAGATAAAAAAAAAATGAAGAATTAATTAAAAATTAATGTAAATATATATAGATAAAACTATTTACAAATAAGGGATGATATGGTAGCAATATAAACTATATATGTAAATCAACAAATGCCCGAAAACGGGTATATAAATAAGTAATATATATAAGAACATATTATAATGATTTATATAGTCTGATTTATTTCAGGAAATCTAAAACAATACTAAAATATATAGTATCAAATAACTCGTTCATAGTATTAACATTGTAGTACCTTTGACGCATAGGATCAAAGTCTACACATTCCAACAATATGTGTTTGACCGTTAACGGTGCAAAGCAGGGTATGCATTCTGGTAATTGCTCACGTTGTAACAAATATGAATGAGTATAACGTGTATGCCCTATCCTGCACCGGGCTAAGACAACTTCTTCTCGACGAATGGTTCTACTAGAAGAACGCCATTTAATTGCATGGAGTTTATTGTTAACTGTCAAATCCCAAGCGGCTTGCCAAGAGTTACGAATATATGTGTTAATACAACTTTTACAATCAGTACAAGGTAATTTGGCATTATATCTATGTAAACCTAATGCTGCTTTAGCAGCACTATCAGCTCTATAATTGCCACGTATTCCTACATGGCTTGGAAACCAGCAGAAAATAATAACATTATCAATTATAAGAGAATTGTACTTTTGTAAAAGTTGAACTACATCTGGGTTATCATGTTTCATATTACCCAAGGCTTGTAGAGATGAAAGGGAATCAGACAAGATTATAAAATGGTCAAATAAAGTTTAAGGCAAGTTCAATTGCCTTAAGCATGTTAAGTTCAGATGAAAAGCAGGCGGCTTGAAGATAAAAAGATAAAATCTCAATGAAACACAAACTAGGACGTCTAATAAATTCATCTCGTAGATGTTTGAGATTGACGGGCCAAAGTAAGAAATATACCTTCTACTAAACGTCATGTGCAATAATGGCCTAAAATTTCATATGGATGGTGAATTCACCTTTATATGTATTTGTTCATATACATTCTCTATCAACGTGTTTTAATTTCCGAATAAACATTCCCAATCGAATCCAGCTCGCTGCAAAGAGGAGGGACTCATACGTACTAGATCAAATGTGGAATTAGTTAAAGGTAAATAGCCTAAATATCCAGAATACTGTGCCAAACTACTTTAAAGGGACACGCGGCTATCTTGAGGTGTGTTTTATACATGTTTACGCATCACAACATCACTCTCGATAGTACGAATTACAGCGTTAGTGTGGTCTTGATGTAGAAGGAAACCAGAGAATCCGGGAAATCACATGTGTCCATCTAAAATTACATCATAATATTTTCTCCGAAAGCAATTCATCTGTCATCAAAATGTTACATGGCTATACTATGCCATGCAGCGTGTGTGTGTGTGTGTGTGTGTGTGTGGTGTGGGGGGTGCGTGTGTGTGTGTGTGTGTGTGTGTGTGTGTGCGTGCGTGCCTGTCTGCCAGCCTGCCTGCGTGCTTGCGTGCGCGCGCGCGCGTGTGTGTGTGAAGTAAGAACAAAACGTGTACTTTTTGCATAATTCAGATTTATTTCCAGTTATTTCCCTTTACAAAAGTCCGTTATTTTGAAATTAAATAAAGTGCTTATAGAACTTCTATCGTGTTAAACTTATTCTGCAACAGCATGATTACATTGTTTGCTATCAAAATAATGTTGGGTGAAAATAAAACCAGTAAAAAGATCAGTGATAAGCGATAATTTAGGCGTTAAACGTTTCTCACAGATTTTTTTTTTCTATGGCGTTAAACGTTTATAGAAAAAAAATCAAAAAAAATCTGTGAGAAACGTTTAACGCCGGAAACGTTTAACGCAGGAAAACGGCGTTAAACGTTTCTTACAGATTTTTTTTCTATGGCGTTAAACGTTCTATGGCGTTAAACGTTTATAGAAAAAAAAATCTGTGAGAAACGTTTAACGCCTTTTTTCTTTCTATAAATTATAAAAAAAAAACCTGTGAGAAACGTTTAACGATGTTTTTCTTTCTATAAACGTTTAACGCCGTTTTTCTTTCTATACCAACTTATTTTTCTTTCTACGAAAGGTGTTCAACTTATATTTGAACACTTTTATTGTGTAACTGAATCAACTATCTTGAAATTCTCGCCGAATATGTTGATTGTAATGTCAAGTCTAATGATTCCTTCGATATGAAACATTATGGCACGCACTTTTATGTGCTTCCTAATGTTGCTGCATCCGCATTTTTGAAAATGGGTAGAGAATGACATTTTGAAGCAAAAATCGTCAATTATAAAAATAACTGCAATACAAATTTTAACACAAATGCTTTTAAAATATCGTTAAAGGTTATAGTAATCCGATATGTCCATGTCTGAACGTAGACAAGTGTAATATGCATTTTTTTTTAATTTGTCGATTTTCAAGATTTTAGCGAAAATTAACATGAAATTCAACTATGAAAATGACTAAATTTACGAAAGCTGTTTAGTTCAAAACATTAACTGCAGGCATTTGTGTGACTTCCTCCACTATAAAAAACAATTTTCATAAGTTTCTCAAAAGAAAAGATAGAAAAATATATCGTTTAAAATGTAGGGGCAAAACACACACATTTTCAAATAATGATAAAAATAATATATTTTTTTACCAAAGATATCTTTATAAGGTATATGATATACATATATGATATACATCAACAATAACTGTTCATGTTTTTATATCACAAAATATGATTAAAATAGTTATTTTGGTTAATTTATAAAATTATCAGTAACATACCAGCAGATTTTTTAATTCAGCATCTATATTTTTGTCTTAAAATAAAACATACGATCATATTTAAATTATAAACACTTCGTTCAAACTATTTTGTATAATATTTTCATTATTTACTGTTATATGTGTTTGTCCATAAATAATTTCAATATCTGTCTATTTAATCTGCTGTTATATTCAAATTGGTTTTATTCACTATGTTTCCGTAACTTTTATATTCTAAAAAACAGTTAGCATTTACATATAAGGTTATGTTTATTAGTTTAAACATATTTATTTTACATCGATTGCGAAACAAGTTCTTGCAATTTAGATGAATCACTCTCGGCTTCCTGGGTATAACCAATACTAAGCAAAGAGGATTAATTATCTTGCTCAAGGATAATTAACGTTGCCGAGGCAAAAATCGAACCCACGACCTTTCGTTCAAGAGTTCGGTGCACTACCACTGGACCACGCACTCCAATGTTTATTGGTCTATCTTGTTCATTTATCATGTTCATTTTTGTTAGCTCTATTAAATGAGTTACAAAATCAAGTAAATATAGTGACTAACAAGCCTCATTAGGCTGTGTATTCATTCGTTTACCATATGTTTTATGTATGTGTATATGTATTTTCAAATATGTTTTGTCACAATGCTAGACGAAAATGAATTCCAAGATTAACTATTGGTTACAGAAATTCATACTTAAACCATTATATATTGTAACAATCGATATATTTTTATATATATTTCTTATCGGTTTCCATTATGATTTCTTTCTGTTCATTCCATTTTTATTTTCTTTCTGTTTATTCCATTTTCACTTAAATTCTTTCTGACAGTACAAAATGTTAATACTAAACAAACACGATACACATGTTTCAAAGATTCTAAATTAATTGTCAAACCCATAAATAATTCCACATTTTATGTTATGTTTGATATGAATGTATTGTTTATATGTACCTTGATACGGGAGAGGTCTGTTGCCCAGTCCCATTCATTACTTGAATAAAATATTGTTTAAATTAATATGTTGTAACAATGTTGTATGTCACTTTAATACAATAAAATAAAATAAATAAATAATGAAAATAGTTAATAGAACCCTGTCAACAACTTTAATTTGTCTTCATATGTTCTGCAATTCCAAATGTCACTCTTGCTATAAATTAGTTTCATTAACATTAAGAACATTATTAGAAATCATTGTTAAGATATGTGAAATGTCAAACTTACCATTTTCCAACTCTCACCTACGACGGACTGTAGAAATGACTGCACGGTGATGTTATGTCCATATCATGGAGAGGTATATCTAAGCACTAAGCACTTAAAAACAGTCATCAAATTGTATGCCTGTTTATATTGCCATTGAGATAACTAATATCTTCAAAACGATTTATGATACATGATTGTGTTATGATTTTCACCTAGGCGATATGAAAACAACATCGTTCCATAAACCTATCCTGCAACGCCAAAGAAGACCGAATCTGAAAGAGGATAAGATCGCATAAAAACTGAACATGTACAAAGTTTTATATAATTAACATGATATATTGTTTCCCTTGATATTTAAATCGCAAAATTGTTCTCTGTATTATCCATAGTTTAATATCTCCTATTCATTTAAGTGTGATCATTTAAAAAAAGATATATGTATATGTTATATATATATATATATACGGTCTTAATAATTGGCATAAACGTCCATGTTAAACTATGTAAGACACTTGCAACAATTTTTAAAAGAGTGTAATCCTTGAATGTTTCGACTTTTAAACAATATTTAAACGTGATATTTGAAACACTGCACATATTGCAGTCTTCTGTTTAATGTCATGTATGTGCTTTTTAATTATCTTTTTTGTTTTCTCACAAAAATACTATATATATAGCTCAGCAAACAAATTATATTACTGGTCAACAGATGTTAAATATCTCACGTGTACTCCGATAGCTGTATCTTACTGCGTCATTTAAGTAAACAGTTATTTGTCGGTATTAAAGAAACACTAAGCCAGCGCGACTCCGAATGTAGGAGAGAAATATGTCATAGTAATCGCTACTTTACAGGACTGATATCTATGATGGCCCATATGGCTCCTTTTATTTCACTTCAAATGTCTCGACTTCTGAATTCTAACTTCTCTAAATGCGTAATATAATAGCATACAGTCATAATAACGTCGACAGTAAAGAAAAACACTGATGATAAATATCACTGATGATAAAGATGAGTATTGTAGTGCAGTGTAGATTAAGATAGAGATATACGTTCATTTTATAAATATCCAATTCCAAAACAAATTGGTTTTAATAAATAAAAGCTATCTCAAGTTATTAAGCGAAAAACATTTCAGGACGTAAAGACGGACATGGGTAAAATGTATGCCGAACCCAATAATTTCCGGGCGGTTGCATGGCAGAGATAATGATAACTGTATCTGTATGTGTTACGAAGCAGGACAGGACCAATACTCGTGGTGAAAGCACGTGTTAGTTTGTGAGGCTTGATTTAAAGCCTGTGTAAGCGTGAATAATACTTGGTGGTTCTAGCCTATAACTGTTTTGATAAAGAAAAAATGAGTGTTTATATTGATCACTGTATAGGAGATATTCTGGAGAGTGTTGTCGTGTCATATGCATTTGAAAGGTTGAAGCATGAGCATGAATCATACTTATAAATAGTTTTACCTATACGTACTAGTATCCTTTTTAATAATTGACCATTTCATTTTCATCGGTTATGACCTAATTACGTGTCGACATGCCGTAAAACACCATTCATTCACTCATTCCTACAGTATGCAATAAAATAATGTTAGGTTCTGTCCAGTATGACGCATCTGGTAGTTATATGATCGGTCGGTCTGTAGGTTGGTTGGTTGAATGGTGTCCTGGGCTATGTAGTACTAGAACTATATACCTAGTCATCCGCAAGAATCAACATTTCCAAGCTCTCAGTGAGATTCGAACCCGCAGCGGTGAGAGACCAGTTTCAACGCTCTTTCGTTGAGATACGTACACCGACAAAGTTTGGTAAAGATAGGGTTAAATACGAAGTCTCTGCCATGTTAACAAGGCAAAAGTTAACGACCGGCGAACGGACGGACGACGGACAACTCTTCATCCCCTAAGCTTTGCTGGCCTTTGGCCAGTAGATCTAAAATGCTAGCAAATACTTTTAATTTCATATAAGAGCTTAAAGGGACTGTAGCGACACAGCAAAATAGTCTTTATTATTGAGAGTTCTGAAATACTTCAATAAGGGTGAAAGAATTATCAAAATCGGATGATAAACAAAGAAGATATGATCATTTGAAGTTTCTGTTGAAACGGATATGGAAGCGGCCATTTTGAGAGCTATGACATCACGGTTCTAAATGACCATATATGGAATATTTATAAATATAAAAAATACTGATTTATAGGGAAAAAATTACATCAACTGTATGAAAAATACGTAAATCTTAATGGCAATAATGCTTTATTTGACCAGTAAAAAACCCCATTCATTTGCAGTGATTTTCTTCAATTTATATGATATTTATCAATATTCCATATATGGTAATATGGAATGGAACTATGATGTCATAGTTCTAAAAATGGCGGCTCCCATGTTCGTTTTAGAACAACCTTTAAAAAAAATCATATCTTTTTTGTTTATCATCCGATTTTGATAATTCTTTCACCTTTTTCCAAGTTTTTCAGAACTCTCAATGATAGAGCTTGTTTGGCTGTGTCGCTACATTCCCTTTAAATAAGTGAATATTATACTCCGAGTTCGTCGTATCTTTGTGTTTTGTGCTCTGAGCGTATCATAACCCGTCGTAAGTTGTATCCATTTTTCCTTACACCCATCCCGCATTTTCGCCTAGTGTGCTATTTAAACAAGCTCTACGTGGCTAGCATCCTCAACCTTCAGGTCAGTAGACAAATAGTATACGCCATTTGGTAGGTTGCACCATAAATTCGAATTAAATAGTATATAACAAAGGTTATGATGTGTAAACTACGATGTTCCGTTTGAGCCATCGTGACATCGTGCCATCGCACCATCGCCATCGTATACCATCGCCATCGTACCACTGTACAATCCCGCATCGACTGATAAACGTCGATACGCGATGATACGATTGAGTAACGGAACACCGTATCAAACTGACTGATTCCGATCATCTCTGTTGTATGTAGTATGTAAATGTAAATAATGAGACGGTAATAAACTATTAAATCAGCTATTTAGATGTGGTATTAATTAAAAATTAGCAAGACATATACTATTAAATACACTAATTAAAGTTTTTTTTAAATATTATTATGGGAATAGTTTATCGATATATAGAGATACTAATTCGTCGCACTAAACTCATGTAAGCTAAATATCCTTTTTTTATTTAGCTCGTCTACTTAAATAATATGGGAGTTTTTGTTCCCATCCTAACCTTGGTATCATCGCGTTAATAAATCACGCTTATTTTACTGGGTGAGTTGGAGGGGTGTGACAATGGAGTGGGAGAAGTGGGATGGAGCGGGGCGGGTAAAAGTTTGTTCTCCTTTTATTTGCTTAAATTATGTCGAACGCAAGTTAATATTGATGATTATGTCTTTTTTGTTGCACTCCTTTGGAATTGTACATGCGATGTTTGCAGTGATTTTGCCTAGTATATATATGATGTTTGTCATACAGCTACAACAAACATCTGGGTATAAGGGAGCAATGAGCAAGTCACACATGAAAATGCCATTTAGACTTAGTAGACATATTATTGATATTACGTCCCATGTGAACTATATAGTACATGTCGACGCGCACAGACTAATGTAAAGATACAAATTTACACAGAATACAGAAATATCTTTAAAAACGACAGTCGGCGCGTTTGGGGAAGCACAATGTATAAGTGACTGATGGTCATGAAGTGAAATAATTTTAATAGCGAAATGTAAGGTAGAAAGTAGAGCAATGTAACGTTTTCTATCGGTATTCCGATAAAAGTTGACACGGCAGTGCCAGTGTGTGTAATTTGAACAAAACAAGTTAGTGCCTTCCATTACGTAAGGCCAATTGTTAAAATATTCAAGGCCATAACCCTGAAAACAAGAGGCCCACGAGGGCCTAAATCGATCTACTTGCAAAGTGTACTCTGTTAGATGATGTTACATACAAAATATCAAAGCTCTAACCTTGTGGTTTCAAAAAAGAAGATTGTTAAATGTATTTCCTAATATTTTTATACAAAACTTTTGACAACCGGTAAGGGGCTTATTCTGACCCCAGGGTCACCATTTGTACAACTTGGGACCACTATATGATGCTACATGCACAATATCAAAGCTGTAGCCCCTGTAGTTTCAGAGAAGCAGATCCGGGCACCTTGAAAAATCACGTGACTAGGAAATCACGGCGATATGTAATTTTTAATAGGGTTTCATTACCAGTTACCATGTAAAATTAACGCACTTTGCAAGAAAACAGAATAATTTATTTGCAATTTCAATATTTCTATTCCTTTCTTCATCTTTTCCGGTCACGGCTGAAGTACAGCGTAACAAAATAACCTAACGATATACCATTTATCAACAACTACACTCTATAAACAAATCTACTAGTTTCCTTTGGCCTTGTCAGACAAATTTAGCCAGTCAGGATTCAGTTTAATAAACACTGTAGGCTTTCATAATTTCTGTATCGCTTTCAACTCGAGTTTTGATAGGATTACACAGACACACCTCCTGCGAGGCCAACGGTTCGCGCCGAAAAAACAATATCCCTTAATGCAGACGTAAGTTATAGTCCAAAAAGAAAACAGAGGGACGGAGAGACGTAGTGCAATCCAAGATGCACCGGTCAATATTGGGAACTATGTGTATGCGTACCACTTCATGCATAGTTCTGCGATACATAAGAGAACAAAACAATTTGCGTTCTGACTTTACTAAACGTGAAAAAACACATAGATGAACTTAGGCGAATGTTCAGTTTATCACTCAGCTTTAAAAACAAGAGGCCCAAGAGGGCCTTTTTTGCTCTACTGGCCGTACACATTTGGTAGAATTCAAGAGAAAACAAAGCATCCATGTCCTAAAGAAGAGAGTCAACATTGCCCTGCATCGTACACACGATGATCTTTACAAAGATGAAAACAGTGTCAAAGAAACTTAAAAGTTTAAATAATTGTCAAACAAGCTTATACTTTCATAACAGAATGAGAACACACAGTCGATGGCGCCCCCTCGCAAACTCCCGTGCCCGCCTTAAAGAGTTCAATCCAAGTAAGTGTATATATGGTTATAGGGTGGGGATCTCAACTGTTTCCAAGTTATGAACCAGGGGCTATGTCCCCAAAGGGTGGGGATGGACCACAGGGGCAATGCTGGTTGGATTGTTGTATCCGTCTGTTCATGCCCATTAAGTATATATGTGGTTATAGGGTGGAGATCTAAACGGTGTCCCAAGTTATGACCAAGGGTCTATTTACCCAGGGTTGGGGACAGCTCCCGGGCCGATGCTGGTTGGAAGACTGTATCCATCTGTTTATGTCCAGTAAGTGTATGCATGGTTATAGAGTGGTGATCTCAATGGTGTCCAAGTTAGTTATGTCCCAAAGGGTGGAGATGGACCACAGGGCCAATGCTGGTTGGATGGTTCTATCCGTCTGTTCGTGTCCATTACGTGTATATACGGTTATAGGATAGAGGTTTCCAAGTTATGACACAGGGTTTATTTCCCCAGGGGTCGGGACAGACCTTGGGCCGATGATGGTTTGAAGATTGTATACATCACAGTTCATGCTCAGTACGTGTATATATGGTTATAGGGTATATAAATATCTCAACAGTTTCCAAGTTATGGCCCTGGGAATATGTTCATCAGGGGTGGGAATAATCCCCATAGCCGCTTCTGGTTTGGTGGTTTTATCCATCTGTTCATGCCCATTAAGTGTATGCATGGTTATAGGGTTGGATATAAACAGTTCCCAAGTTATAACTCATGAGGCTATGTCCCCAAGAGTGAGAAGGACCCCGGGGTCGATGCTGGTTTGATGCTTGTATCTGCTGTTCATGCTCAATTTGTGTAAAACTGTGGTTTCAGGAAATAAAATAGTCTAAGCATTATCCCAATATAAGTCTATTTAACGCATGTGATCCCTGGGGTGGGGCCAAATTTGACCACATGGTCTCGATTCGAACAAACTTGGTAGCGGACCGTACGCATATGGTCAATGCAAAATATTAAACCTCTGGCTCTTGTAGTTTCAAAAAAGAAGATTGCTTTAAAGATGATCCTATATAACTCTATGTAAAATTGTGACCCCCGGGGTGGTGCCAGATTTGACCCCGGGTCACCATTTCAACAATTTTGGTAGAGGACCATAAGCCGATGTAACATGCAATATATGAGAACTCTGTGCCTTGTGATTTTGGAGGAAAATATTTTTCAACTTGTTCCTATATGTCTTTGTAAAGCATGCATTTCCGTATACAAACTTTGGATTCCCGGAGCAGAGCCGTTTTTGATTTCATGAAAACAAAACAAAAAGATAAACTTTATAGTTCTGTAGTTAGCAATCAATATCTAATATAATTGTTGTCAATACCTATCTTGGCGTTCTGGAGAAGAATATGTTTTAACGTTTTGTCTATATTTAGCAACGGCGGCCATTTTGAATGTCGGATCGCCAATAAAATCTTCTGTAAGGTCCCAACCCACTGAGGAGGATCCATGGGAAATTTGATTAAAATTGGCTGAGCGCCAATTCCCAAACCGCCTGTAGAGCTAAAAATAAACCAGAAAAAAATGTATTTACGGAACCAATGGAAAAGGTTCCCCCCATCTCCATCCCCCACCCCCCTCCCCCACCCCGACCCCACACACCCTAAAAAAAAATTTAAAAATTAAAAAAAAAAATAAAAAAAAAATCTCTAATCGGATTTGAACCCTGGAAACATAGTGTCTTATTAGGTTGAACCCACAATCCCACGAACTCGTTCAAAATCATATGGACATGTTTAACTTCAAAGGCAGAATTATAAGCAATCAAATATGGCTGGTTCAAAAGTTCATCCGAGTTCTGTAGAGATTTAACTACTGTGTAAGTTTGGGTAAGATTGGATAAAAAATACAGGGTCTAGAGTGCCCACAAGGCAAAATTATATACTATATATATAACTTACACATGTTGAAAATCCGAACTCTATAGACACAATATAACGGTTTTAAACAGCCAAGCCAAAATCCAAAACTGGAACGTCGAATTAATAGTTACCAACTAATAATTCATTTTACGCATATTCAATCTCGGGTATTTTAAGTATCCGTGAATAAAACCTATACTTTTAATCGGCACATATCAATTAATTTATGACTAAACACCTTATAGAGTTTGGAGTTTGGATAAATGATTATTTAATGTCATTTTGCCTTATTTTGCGGGACAGTGCTTTGAAAGCTGATATTTCTTTCTTTGATACAACTTCCGCACGCAATCACGCACGCACGCACGCACTCAAAGACACTAACAATTCTATTTTCCGATATATACTCATATATCGTTTTATTGTACATACAATTACATACAATTATTTCGAGATCGCCTGTAGTCCTTTTAACATAAAAATACAATAGGATTTAGAGTATGCATATAAAGGAATTCAATGACAGAGAAATAAACTTACTCTAAGGACCGCCATTTTTATTTACATATTAACGGCAGCTGTTCATTTGACAATTAAACTAGAATGGTTTTCCTCGGACTGCCTTATTGTTATTCTCGGTACGTGCACAGTCTTGTCAGAGACAATTTTACATACTGTCACAGGATGACCTTAGTGGTTGGGCTAACTCAGGAAAGAATCAATGACGGTGAATGCATTTACATAAGTTTAATGCAACTTTTAAAATATGTTTAATATATATACAATTATCTAAAAAAACAAGCGAATACACAAATGAACTATGAAAAGAATGTTCTCCTGAACGTTTAAGACGTTCTTAGTATTGTTATAAATACTGAATGTCTAAGACACTGAAGTGTTGTTAAAGCTATAACAATGTTGATCTAGCGCGATAACTGTGATGCGCGAGAGCTCATGAAGATGATGATGCGCGAATTCAATGGATGATTGTCATCAAATGCCTTCTGTAAGGGTTGATGACGCGATGCAATGACAGTTAATCTCCACTGAGATTGTGAATGATATTCCTCCAGTGAGGACTGGTAACGGGCCCACCTTGTGTCCCGGGGGTTATCGTTAGTAAAACCTGGCTGCGCAGGTACGGGGACCGTCTCCACCGCTTGTAACGTTATTCGTGGAAGCTTAGCTCCACTCCTGGATATCCAAACCTAGATGGCTTACTCCAACCCTGGATGGCTTATATCCTGGATGGCTTAGGCTGTAATTATACATACGTTTTAGATGTCGGTTGACAAACATAACAATCTTGCATAATTATCATTACCCAAACAAATCATTATTCAATCAATATATGTAAGCTGTACTAATGATTAGTAGCAATGTATACATATTCTACAACGCCATGTATACGCTATGTACGTCGCTGTTAATCAATGCCCTTAATACATGTAATATAAACATGATCAAATTACTCATATATTACACTCACTGAGTTATGCATGCACGCATTTATTCGTGTCACTCATCTCATTGTTAACAATCGTGTATTACAATCACTGAATTATACGCCAACGTTAATTAATGCACCTATTATCCACTGTTATCAAATTAATATTGTTTTACAATTAATGATCAATTACCATAATTACATCTAATAAAGTCACTTCAAAATCATATGCTAGTCTAAAGTTATGTTTGAGAAACATCAATGCTAACCGGATGTCGTAACCGCCAAACAAGATGGCGCCGCCCACTGAATACAAATATACGATGAAAGTTTAATAAAACTACTAACCACATGTTGCCTGTGAAATTTGCCGTCCAATCTCTGTTCCAACAAAGTACTATCGATTATCCCGGCGATAGCTAGAAGACAATGGGTTTTATAGCAAACATTACGCCCAAATCATTATTTCCCCCGTTCAGTCCGTGACAAACGTGGCTAAATCTACAGTAATGAATCAACACGAGAGGCCCCTTATACAATTTTGCCGTTTAAGGAAAATATACCTATCCGTTTACATGCATTAGCACAAAACTAAACTTATGACACGGCCTCTCTGGCGGCCACTTAATATGTGCACGCTTTTACGTGTTACATGAATAGATCATGAATATTGTGAAATTGTTTCAACTCGAACAATAGATTTTGGGTGTAACCGATACAAGAGCTATATACGACCAGTACGCTCTACCCGTGACATTTTGTGACAACATCTCCCCACTTAAAGAAAGTGCTACACTTTTAAAATTCAACAAAATGATAATTAATATTAACACGTTAAGAAACTATTAATTCTTCTGAGCAAATGAGCGACAAAACGTACAAGCTGATCGCTCAATCGCTTGAGTATGTTAACTATTACTACTGAGGGATGCAACCTTCAGCCAGTACAACGACCGTCTTCCGGAAAACATCCACTGCAGTTATAACCTAACTATAACATGTAATTACAATTTCAACACTATTCTACAATTGTACACTACCCTGTCGTAACATATACTACTATTGTACAATACACTGCAATACACTATTGTATTAAACCGGTCATTATGTGCGGCGACTTAAATAGTCTGCCCCAATATTGTCCTTTCCTCGGATCGCTTTAATTTTCATCCGGTAAGGCTGCAGAGTCAGTGCCCACCTCATTAACCTACTGTTAGCTACCTTTGCTTTATTCATATAAGCTAACGGTTGGTGGTCAGTCTCCAAGACAAATTCCTTACCAAAAACATATCGGTGGAATTTACTGACACCCCACACTACTGCAAGACACTCCCTTTCGATAACAGAGTAGTTACATTCCCGGGGTAATAGTTTCCGACTTGCGTAAGCCACGGGGAGACTACACCCATCTTGCTCTTGCAGTAGGACTGCACCCACCCCGATATCGGAGGCATCCGTTCTGAGGATAAACTCCTGGTCAAGTTCAGGTAATTTTAGTATTGGGGTTTTGACCAGACTCCCCTTTAAAGAGACAAAAGCTCGCTCCTGGCTTTCCCCCCAAGTTATCCTATTGGGTTGACCTTTCTTTGTCAAGTCTGACAAAGGTGCAGCTATAGCCGAAAAGTTTGGAATAAACTTCCTGTAAAAACCCGCCAACCCTAAAAATGACCTAACTTGTTTCTTTGTCTCGGGTCTTGGTGCTTCCTGAATTGCCTTAACCTTGTCGGGGTTGGGTTTCAATTTCTGGTCCCTCCCGACAACATGACCCAGACACTCTATATCTGCGTAACCCATGTGACACTTGCTAGGTTTTGCAGTCAGTTTAAACCGGCGTAGCCGTTCCAACAGATTACGTAGAGCCTTAATATGGTCTTCAAATGTTGTTGTAAACACCAGGATGTCATCTACAAAACTGTCTGTGTTGGACAAATCCTTCAGGACTTTCCTCATTAACCTACAGAATGTTGCTGGGGCGTTTACGAGACCAAAGGGCATGACCTTGAACTTAAAAAGTCCTTGCGAAGTTTCGAAGGAGGTCATCTCTTTAGCTCGGTCTGAAAGTGGGACTTGCCAATAACCTTTACTGAGGTCTAACTTGGAGAAATACGAATATCCCGCAAGTTTAGAGAATACCTCCTCAATATTAGGCATTGGCTCTGCATCAAAGATGGTACGTTTATTGAGCTGCCTAAAATCGATACAGAATCGAATTGACCCATCTTTCTTCTTAATAAGTACGACTGGGGATGAAAATGGGGCGTTTGAAGGTTCGATGACACCCAATTTCAACATGTCTTTCACCTCCTCATCAACAATTGATCGGGAGTGAAATGGAATGGGATACCCCTTAATTCTAATTGGTTCCCCTGATGTGAGTACAATATCATGTTGCACTCCATCTGTCTGCCCCGGGTTTTCGGACAAGACATCACTGAACTCCGAGAGTAAACTACCCATCTCTCGTTGCTGCTCCACACTAAGCATGCCCGATATGTCTACATCGGCTGCTCTCTCCCTACCTATACTAGTGGGAAAATACATGGGACTAGTGTCCTCACTACTGTCTTCCTCACTATCCTCAATAACTGCAACATTAACTACGGTTAACACCCCTTGTTGCACATTATCGGTTCTACTGATATACTCTTTCAGCATATTTGCATGAAAGGTCTTTAACTTTCCGTTTATCTCGATACGGTAATCCATAGTGTTCACTATCCCTCTAACGTAAAACGGACCTTTCCATTGTAATAACAACTTGTTATTGTCGGTCGGGAGTAACAGTAACACCTGGTCATCTATCTTAAACTTCCTAGCTCTAGCTTTCTGGTCATAGTACCGTTTATACTTGGTACTTGCCTTAACTAACTGACTTTGAGCTATCTTACAAGTCTCCTCTAGTTTCTCCTTCAGATCTAAAACATACTGATATGTAGTCTTAACCTCATCACTATCTACTTCACCTGCCCACATCTCTCTAAGAATCCTCATGGGACCTCTAACTGACCTACCGTACAATAACTCAAACGGAGAAAATCCTAAACTCTCTTGTGGAACCTCTCTAAATGCAAACAATAAAGCATTGAGATACTTGTCCCAATCTTTCGGTCTCTCGGTACACATACGCCGTAACATTTGCTTTAACGTCCCGTTAAATCGTTCGACTAACCCGTTACACATAGGGTGATATGGTGTTGTCATGATTTGACGCAAAGACAATAACCTGCTTACTTCAGCCATAAGTTCTGACGTAAACTGTGACCCACAATCAGTCAGCATTTCCTCTGGTACACCTAGCCTACTGAACATATCAACTAATGCCTCAGCTACTCTCTCAGTTTCAATTGAGGGCAATGCTACTGCCTCCGGATACCTAGTTGCATAGTCTACCATGGTTAAAATGTACCTATTTTTCCTATCCGACACTGGAAAAATTGGTCCAACTATGTCTACGGCTACCCGCTTAAATGGTGTATCTATCAGTGGCATCTGACCTAAATGTACTTTGGTCACTCGACCTTTTGGTACTGTCCTTTGGCATACATCGCAGGACCTACAATACCTAGTTACATCTCCACTAACGCCTGGCCAATAAAATTCTGCCAATACTCTATCTGACGTTTTCTTTACGCCTAAATGACCTCCCATAATCGACTCATGAGCTACCTTAAGCACTGTCGTTCTATACTGGGTAGGTACCACTAATTGGTGAAACTGTCTACTACCACTATCTTCAAATTCTCTGTACAATAACCTATTCTTATGTACAAACTTACAACTACCGGACCCTTTACATTTCTTCACTACACCATCCTTGGCCTTCACCTTACAAGGACCTAATGACTCGTCTTGAGTTTGTGCTTCTATAAACTCCGCTTTAGATATGTCACCTACGGCTGCAGGAACCTTTAATTTTCTATAAGCCTGAGCTTGCTTTTGAACCTGCGCTCTAGTCTCTACGGCATTACTTATGCTACTTCTAAAATCGGACATTACCGGAAGTGCTGAACCATCTATGTTCCCTATCGTTAAATCATACATCGGGTCATCCATACATAGTGCCTCTGTCGTCCCTTTAAAGAAAGGTGTATCTACATCTATTCTCGCTATTGGCACGTGCTCTACCGACTTATTTAGCAACATACACGGTGACTGTTTACCTACCAACTGGTCATCCGTAACTAAACTACGCCTAACTACCACACCTGTACAACCTGTATCCCTCATTACAATTACGTCCGTGCCATTCACTCTACCATCTGCCGTTGGAAGATTTGCATACGGAAAGAGACATGTTCCGATCTTCGCCATTACACCATCCGCTTTAACACAACAGCTACTACTCTCGGTTTTAATAACCGGACTATTACTACCTCTGCCTCTACCTCTACCTCGGTTTTGACCACCTCTACCTCTACCGAAATTCCATGGGTTGTTAAAACCTTGGTTCTGACTCCCTACATTGTTGTCCACTCTACTATTTTCACTAAAATTGTCTACGACAGCGGACACTTTCACCGCTTTCCTACACTCATGTGAAGCATGATTCCCATTACAGTGACGACAACGAATAAACGGTCTACCTATGTTACCACTATTGCTACCTCCTCGAGCACCCATCGAACTACCTCCACCTCTATAGTTTCCACTCTGGCCTTTCTGTTTATGATCGTCCCCTTGCCTATCTCTAAAGGTTCTGTCTTTCGACACTACATTATGAGCTCCGCCTCTAGCCTCGGCAAACTGATCTGCTTGAGTTGCCATTTCATTTACACTAGTTAGTTTTCTTTCTTTAAGAAATAAGAACAGATCTCTACTACAAACATTGAATAGCTGGTCCCGCAACAAGAAATCTATGAGGCCCTGATAAGTCTGCGCTACCTTCCCTAACTCTAACCACCTATCTAAGTAATTTCTAGACCTACTAATAAACTGAATAAATGACTCGCCTTTCTCAGGCAGACACGCTCTAAACCGCTTTCTAAAACCTTCTTCAGTTAGCTCAAATCTCTTTAAAAGAGCATCCTTTAACTTGTCATAGTCAAGAGCATCTAAACTAGGTAATCTAGAAAATACATCTAAGGCCTTGCCTCTCAATAACGCACTTAAATGAACTGCCCACTTATCTTTGGTCCATTCCTGTAACTCAGCATAACGCTCGAACCGTAACAAGTAACTGTCCATGTTATCTTTGTCAGCATCAAAGTATGGTAACTTCGAACCTTTTAACTTCCCAGAATAACTATCTTTCCCTACAGTTCCACTGTCCTTACTATGTGTCTTAGCTGCTTCCAACTCTAAAGCTAACTTATGATCAAACTCTTTTTTCTCCCTCTCCATCATCATATTAGCCTTAGCTAGTCTACCATCTGTTTCGAACCTCTCATGTTCTAACTCTTGCTTCTGCCTTACTATTCTACTTTCTAATTCTAACTTCTCTTTAGCTAACCTATCTTCTAATTCTAACTTCTCTGTGGCTAGTCTACTTTCTTCATCTCGCTTCTCTTTAGCTAATCTACTTTCTAATTCTACCTTCTCTGTGGCTAGTCTACTTTCTTCATCTCGCTTCTCTTTAGCTAACCTACTTTCGAATTCTAGCTTCTCTTTAGCTATTCTACTTTCTTCATCTCTTTCCTGCTTTGCTAATTCTCTTTCCTTAAGTCTAAATTCCCTTTCTCTAGCCTGTTCGTCTTTAACAAAGGTTCTAAGCTCCTCTCCAGCATAACCTAACTCCTTACCCATTTCCGTAAGATCCTTTATGGACGTCATGGTTATAGACATTGTGAACTACACACTTCAATAATTACAATACACACGTCACTAATAATTCTACTCAACTAACTACTAATGGTAAGTCACTGTGTCCTCAGTAAATACCTGGGCATCATCATAGGACAAGTTACATACACATTTGTACTAGCGCTAACTACTAACGGTTATGTATAGATAGTATCTAGCTTCCACAAAACATATACACTACATAAAATATCTTAATTTGATATTGGACATAAACCTTAAACAATCATAGAAATGCGTATAACAGGTACATGTATATTTACTTCTCCCATTAATATAAGTATACTCGAGTGTCACAACATGAGTAGAACGTCTTGCTCGCCAACCTAATTGGATACTATGTGTATATCAAGGGAGGTAAAAGAAACACCAAAATTATTGAGCAAAAGTGCCTCAGACCCACTCGTGTAGACCACTGCGACCTCGCGCCAAGGAAAGAACGGACAAAACAACAGTTTGGACTCACCCTACCCTTGTCGTGTCTTGACTTGTCTTCCAAGCTGTGGCCGTGATCGTCGACAGTCGCCTTGATGGATCAGAGGGTGGTACACAATTCTAAAATAATAAGTAGAGATTTAGTAAATCATCATAAAGATCACTTATTGATTCTTTCCCTCCGTAGTCGCCCAAAATCCCACTACTCTGAAACCAGTTGTCACAGGATGACCTTAGTGGTTGGGCTAACTCAGGAAAGAATCAATGACGGTGAATGCATTTACATAAGTTTAATGCAACTTTTAAAATATGTTTAATATATATACAATTATCTAAAAAAACAAGCGAATACACAAATGAACTATGAAAAGAATGTTCTCCTGAACGTTTAAGACGTTCTTAGTATTGTTATAAATACTGAATGTCTAAGACACTGAAGTGTTGTTAAAGCTATAACAATGTTGATCTAGCGCGATAACTGTGATGCGCGAGAGCTCATGAAGATGATGATGCGCGAATTCAATGGATGATTGTCATCAAATGCCTTCTGTAAGGGTTGATGACGCGATGCAATGACAGTTAATCTCCACTGAGATTGTGAATGATATTCCTCCAGTGAGGACTGGTAACGGGCCCACCTTGTGTCCCGGGGGTTATCGTTAGTAAAACCTGGCTGCGCAGGTACGGGGACCGTCTCCACCGCTTGTAACGTTATTCGTGGAAGCTTAGCTCCACTCCTGGATATCCAAACCTAGATGGCTTACTCCAACCCTGGATGGCTTATATCCTGGATGGCTTAGGCTGTAATTATACATACGTTTTAGATGTCGGTTGACAAACATAACAATCTTGCATAATTATCATTACCCAAACAAATCATTATTCAATCAATATATGTAAGCTGTACTAATGATTAGTAGCAATGTATACATATTCTACAACGCCATGTATACGCTATGTACGTCGCTGTTAATCAATGCCCTTAATACATGTAATATAAACATGATCAAATTACTCATATATTACACTCACTGAGTTATGCATGCACGCATTTATTCGTGTCACTCATCTCATTGTTAACAATCGTGTATTACAATCACTGAATTATACGCCAACGTTAATTAATGCACCTATTATCCACTGTTATCAAATTAATATTGTTTTACAATTAATGATCAATTACCATAATTACATCTAATAAAGTCACTTCAAAATCATATGCTAGTCTAAAGTTATGTTTGAGAAACATCAATGCTAACCGGATGTCGTAACCGCCAAACAAGATGGCGCCGCCCACTGAATACAAATATACGATGAAAGTTTAATAAAACTACTAACCACATGTTGCCTGTGAAATTTGCCGTCCAATCTCTGTTCCAACAAAGTACTATCGATTATCCCGGCGATAGCTAGAAGACAATGGGTTTTATAGCAAACATTACGCCCAAATCATTATTTCCCCCGTTCAGTCCGTGACAAACGTGGCTAAATCTACAGTAATGAATCAACACGAGAGGCCCCTTATACAATTTTGCCGTTTAAGGAAAATATACCTATCCGTTTACATGCATTAGCACAAAACTAAACTTATGACACGGCCTCTCTGGCGGCCACTTAATATGTGCACGCTTTTACGTGTTACATGAATAGATCATGAATATTGTGAAATTGTTTCAACTCGAACAATAGATTTTGGGTGTAACCGATACAAGAGCTATATACGACCAGTACGCTCTACCCGTGACATTTTGTGACACATACTGTACCTTCAGTAGTAAATAGGAGTCATGGGTATCTCACAATCGTGTCGAAAAGAGTACTTGATATTTTATTCAAAATCAAACTTTCATAAAACCATACCAGTCAAGGATCTGTATTCACTTGAAAACCATAAAAACATAGTAAAAATTCAGTACTAACAGTTTGAAGAGACCTTTTATGTGTCTTTCTGTAGTTTCAACATTTTTCTATTTACATATTCAAACAAGATGTTATCATAAATAGTGGTAGTTTAGTATGATTAGTTATATGATTAGTAATTTGCATTTTATTGAATATGACTCTGCTAAAAGCAAATCAAGAATGGCGAAAACATTAGTAAGCAAATAGTTTTGAGCTGTTCCTATAGTTAAGATTAAAGATTGTATGAAGTTTTATGATTGTTATTGGCGAAATGATTCGTGTTATATGTTACTCATTTTTCTAAATCTATCTAATCTAAAGTCCAATAGTCTCAGTTCTCAAATATTGTCATATTCTCAAATAAAGCTCTCAAATTTCTCACATAGTTCAAGCTGACTATACAGTATGATACTCTCATGGTCAGTTATCCTATTTGAATACATGTTCTAACATTTCTAAACTCAAGTTCAATAGTCTCAACAAACTATTACAGTTCTCCAATAAAATTCTCCAATAGTTCTCAAATTTAAGATTCTCATAAAACATATTAGAAACTATAACAGTTCTCAAATAAAGTTCTCAAATAATTCTCAAGTTAAAGATTCTCACAAAACATGTTCTAAAATATCAAATATATATTGGTATTCTCAATGTCAGATGTTCACAGAATCTGCAAAATATTATATATTCTCACTAATTAATAATAATATCAGTTCTGTACTATTATTCAATCAACTTAAAAACTTCATACATTGAGTTAGAGAAACCCATCCATATCACAACAAAAGTTCAAAATTCTGATATATTACGCTAATTCATCAACAATACAAAAGAATTCTTTGTTTGGCAACAAACTTATAAATAATGATATTATGTGATGCGTCTGCACACCACATAATACATACATACGTTAGTGTCTACTTGCATGAGTTAAACTCAGTATTCAATGTTGTGAATTGAGCAAAATTAAAGTCCATGTTCCTTCTTTCCTTAAGAAAAACACAAAGAGCCAGACAAAAAAAATAAGAATTGTCGAAAGTATCTATTAAATTATAAATTGTATTTTTAATGAGCTTTGTTATAAATAAACAGAACTAGAATATGTAAATTATTGTAACAAAAGATTAAAAAAACATTGAATTAAATGCTTTATTTTCTCATAAATAAATTATATTAACATAGTTTTAAAATTCATATATGATACTGTTCTATCAACATGATTCTCCACAAAATTAGGTGTACCGGATTTAAATCAAATCCCATTGAGTCCAATGCAATATTGTCCAAGCTTTCTAGTTAGTCATTTTTCAAAATGAAATTCAAACTAAGATTCACTTACATGTTCTTAGTCATGAGACCTGCCTCTCTAGAAAACTGCTGAGAAAAGTAGGGGTCATGTGGCATATAAGAAAATAAAATTCTGATCTTTGTTGACACCGTGAACAAACTGCATTCATTCGGCACCTCTTCTACTTTCACTTTCAAAACGTTCAAGTTGTTAAACAAAATCATCATACAACCATGCAATTGGTTCTTAGCTATCACAAACTAGTTAATGAAGTCATTTTAGCCAGAAAAACAGGTCTTAAATATTCAAAAATGCAGCAGTGTAATGTTCATATAGAAAACTAATTTTCCACTTGAAAAATCACCAGAAAAGGTGGGGTCACAAGACATGTATGAAAGTTTTTGTTTGCTTACTAAACAGGTCAAGGGTACAGCTGTTTTCACTGATCGACTGTTTTCATTGCTCACAAAGTGTAAGCGTAGACTCGAAATTTCGAAAATGTTCATCAGTGATCCAGTAAAACTTAGTAATACGCTTCTTATACATACAACCACAAAATCGAATAGGAATGGGCTGTTTACCCCTACTTATAATGCCCGTTTTCATCCAAAAAGGAGGATTACTTTTTATTATAAGAACTATATTCGACTATACCTCGGAGGCTTACATGTAATTAGTGGTGGTAAACCTATAAGAGAAGAAAACATGTTCAGATGTTTCTTAAAGTCATTTTCATAACAAGCTTAATAACACCTACGTCATGCAAATCGAATGATGATTTGCGGAGATATGGTCTTGTGAATACCAAGGACAATAGTCTGAAATCGACAAAAGTCAGAGATATTTTTTTTAACTTTTAAACTATCTGAATTGTCATACCAAAGGGCATTTCTTGTCAATAAACCATATTAAATAGATCAAATGCTTAGAGCAGTCAATGGACATTAATAAAATATGCATTTTAGGTACAATTAGGACGATGAATATGCCAATTTATGTCGATTTTCATGCAAAAATTGATTTTTGAAGCACATTCTTCAAAATTGGTGGTACCATACCTTATTATAGAAGTGAATACGAGCTCAATAATGTCAAAAATACCGCTAAAATCAAAATTGATACTAGCTGAACGCTACCAAGTCCAGTCTGAATGATAAGGAATAATAGTTTGCCTTTTTACACAATCTTCATTTTTCACAGTATCCTATTTTAGGGGGATAGGGGAAAGATTTAGTGGTTTCATGCCTATCAAACCTGTTGCCATGCATATTTAATTGATGTAAACATGTTGCACACATGCAACCCTACATGTTGATACCAAATACCAAATCAAAACAAATTGAAACTCAAATTTACGGCTTTTATAAACAAAATTGGACTAAAAAAGCTCAAAACCTATGTAAAAAAAACTATGGAAAACTTATTTCTGAGCTTATTTTACCAATTGTTATCGGAAAAGTGTCCCTAGGTACGAATCTGAACGAGTCCTAATACCGCACGTATGCCTTATAGGTATTATGCCACTAATTATTTTCCCGATAGACACCAATGTTAAAGTGTCACATATTAATGATTTGCTGCAAATTCAACTCAAGTATGGATAATGCAGCAGTGTAATGTTCATATAGAAAACTAATTTTCCACTTGAAAAATCACCAGAAAAGGTGGGGTCACAAGACATGTAAGAAAGTTCTTGTTTGCTTACTAAACAGGTCAAAGGTACAGCTGTTTTCATTGATTGACTGTTTTCATTGCTCACAAAGTGTAAGCATAGACTCGAATTTCGAAAATGTTCATCAGTGATCCAGTAAAATTTAGTTATACGCTTCTTATACATACAACCACAAAATCGAATAGGAATGGGCTGTTTACCCCTACTTATAATGCCCGTTTTCATCAAAAAAGGAGTGATTACTTTTTATTATAGGAACTACATTTGATACACCTCGGAGGCTTAGATGTAATTAGTGGTGGTAAACATATAACTGGCGAGTTCTAAAAGCGTCACATTGTACCTATCAAAAGCGCCGCATTATATCCAAAAACCGGAAGTGTAACCGAATGATTGACGCTTCAAATTATAACGCGAATAATGATGTAATGTTTATGACGATGTGTAAAATAAACAATACCAAGTCTGTTTTAATGTTGATTTTATACCAGCAAATGTTACTTGTCCTCATGGACATCTGATTTTACATTATCATTCGAAGCGCAAAGGACCATAACACGCAGTTTTAGTGTGTGTGTGTGTAATTCTAAGGTTTATAGTCCGTCCGCCAACGAACACGTCAAGGTATACCTGACGCGATGGGCACAATAGAGTCTGGACTTTTCGCAGTTTTAGTGGAAAACCGTACATCGCAATATCTCGAATATTATATTATTGTACTAATAGGTCTTGAAAAATATGGTAACATACGCGTGGTGCGCTAAAACGGTATATTCGGTCTATGGGCGATAGCATATGGATGAAAACGGTAACACCGTTTAAGCAAAAAAAAGCACTTCTAATGGTTTTGACATTCGTTGAATCTGTAAACACTGCTGAATAATAAAGTTTAAACATGCTTCCATGTACTAGTGGAGTCATGAGAGCGAAAACCGATCGAACATTTGGGTACAGGCTTCTGTAAAGGAATTGTACAAGCCTTTAAATTCTTGCCAGTTCCTTTACATGTACTGTTGTTTGTATATTTACCAATGGTACACAATAAGTAAAATATATTTAACCAATAGCTTATATATAAAACACACTTCAGGTTTGGTAGAAATGTCAGCCTTGTCAGCCTTTTCGATAATGCTCGTTAATTACAGCTGAAAAACCATGGACATGTGTCCATGCAAAATTTGTAAACACACCCACGCGCACGCACGCGCGTGCGTGGAGCAGCAGCAATCAGGATGATGGGCATTTACAACTCTATGTTAACCTGCGAAATGTAATGAAGATACAATCTGAAGATTTGGGGAAATATATATAGCAATGTTTCCCTGAAATCAAAACGTTACTGGATTTTGAATTTATTCTTTATTTTGCGATTTTGCGATTTAATTCCGAAACACGTTGCCACCTCAGGTGGTTCCAATGTCCAATGAGCTCCAAAATCCGGGATCCAGCTCAAGGACTAAACTAGTAGGATACGAAAGACCGACTGAAAACAACAGTGTTTTATGTATCGTTTATGAAGATGGGGAGCGAAGAAAAACGCTCATGTGCTTCTACAGTATACAGCACGTGATTTATGGTCAAATGCATTACAATAATAGAATTGTAAAATGTTTCAGATGACGAACGCGGCGCTGTGCTAATGTCCTTTGGTCCGCAGTAATATTGGCTTACAAGATCCTGTGATTTATAGTCATGCGACGTTAAATATCATTTATAGTCAAAGTCATAAATGAACATGATATTTACTCAGACCAATAACAAGTTATACTTGCTCTCAAAACAAAATGTTGAAAACTAATTTGGCCTAAAAGTTTCTGTTGAATGGCTATCGATTATACATAAAGTTGCCAGGGTGGCGAGACGTTTCTCACGTGATGTATGAGGTTGTTTCCATATGCTGTTTACCTGTATTTTACCTGTATTTTCCCAGTGATTTTCGAAACAATATGCAACAAGCATAAACTTGAAGGCAATAACTTTGCATACCGTATGTTAAGAAAAACAAAGCAAATAATCCACAGCCGCACAACAAATTTACAAATGAAGAAATAAAATAAAAAGTTGCAGGAAAACTTTGACTTTCGAACGAAGACCGTGGCATTGATCTGTAGATATACTATAAATGACAAGAAGTTTAAAAAAAATATTGGATTTTATATTGCTTTAAAAACTAAACTGTGACCTTGGCTAGACCATGAAGTTTCGAAATGGATATGATATTTTGACTTTAGTCAATAATTATACACGTATGTAATATTTGATAAAGAAACATAAAGTTAATATACTGCAGCGAAAAAGAAACGAAATTCGGGAATTTTCGCTTTATATTGTATATATTCCACATAATATTCCAAAGAAATCCCAAGATGTTTTGGAAAAAAAAGGTTTCAGTTAGAGAAAGTGCACAACTGTGATATTGTAGACGTATTAATCACAGTACACTTTGTAACAAGATATTCATAAATGTTGAATTTCCTTTTGAAAAATTGAGCCGTTTCAGTAATGTATTTAACGTAAAGAATTTGCAAAAAGTTTGCATCTAAGTTTGCTCACATTCTTGAGCCAAACGCGTACTCTGTCAATAATGAATCTTTAAAGGAATACTATTTGCTGTGCTATGTGTTCTTTTAGTCTTTTTTCCGAAAGGAAAGATCTTACGTAGCCATTTACCATTCGATTAACAGCAGTACAGTATGCATATAATATTAGCGGAAATTCCCGAGTTGCGTTTCTTTTTCGTTTCAGTATATAAAAGTTTTCAATTAACTGTTTACCTCGCCGTTTTGGTGTTGATATCAGTTGAAAAGGGAAAGTAAATCAAGTCATATTCAACCAATCATAATGCAAAAACAATACACGCATCTCTACCTTACATCTAATCATCCTGTAATGTCGTTTTTAAAAAAAGAATCCATTACGTGAGGTACTAAAATCGAACTTATGGACACGAAAGACAAGACCAGTATTTAGTAAGTGGGCATAAAATTAAGGCAATAAATCTGGCACGAATAACGGCTTCAAGTTATTCAGAAAAGCACATTAATTGCACAATAATTCAATAAACCAAAATGACGAAATCGAACAAGCAACAAACGGTTGCCCACTCCTCATGGTTATCCATGGGAACTAGGCTACAACCACAAACGTCTTTCATATTAAAATAGTTCATGTCTCCAGAGTATTTATTTTGACCGCATTTGTATTTACAAAGATATGATATATTTGATGGGGTTAACACTGAATGACACTGCCTTTAAAGGTGATTTACGACATGACCACATGTGACACTCCTCTGTACTAGAGACTCTATATTGCGAGTAAGTCTAATAAAACTCGTATCTATGGTAGTACAAGTGTTATTAAAGAGGAACATGTCAAACTTAAGTTATTTATCAAGGATTAAATTTATTAATTCAGTGTCATTTGGATTTTAAAGAAGGCATTGCAAGTGTGTGTGTGTGTGTGTGTGTGTGTGTGTGTGTGTGTGTGTGTGCGCGAACGCGTGTGTGTGTGGGTGTGTGTGTGTGTGTGTGTGTGCGCGCGCGAACGCGTGTGAGTGTTAAAGAGAAGGTTGGGGAGTTTAGGTAGGAGAGGGGCACCGTCTGTTCTATCCTGTATTATTGACAATATTTCAGATCACCTCAAGTCCCTTTAAAGACACATTTCCCAGCTGATTGTAGTCGTTGAAAAGTCATGGATAGCATGCTTTTTAACTGCTTACTTCTCGCTGACTGATTACCACAGAGACATTATATTGAGGCCCCATCACAGTTTTTTTCTTTTCATTTACTATTACCTTAGTTTTTGATATAAGATATATTGTAACTAAAAAAAACACTAGATTGTTTATTATGGGGGAGCATATAGTCGCCGCTTTTTGCGTCCGTGCGTCCATGCGCTTTTTGTCCGGAGCATAACTCAAAAAGTATGCTTGATTAAAGTTCCTGTGAATGATAAGGATAATGAGACGGAGTGCAGTTCATAGGAACCATAACTCTAGCTTCACTACTTTTTTAATTATCTCCCCTTTTTGAAAAATCTTATCCAGAGCATAATAGAGTTCCGTACGGATTCATTTTGAATAAGGAAAGGTTATGAATGAATGAATATAAATACACTAAAAGGAAGCAGAACAGGAAATGTTCAAATCTGACCACAGAGTCACGATTTGAACAAACTTGGTAGATGACCATAACCTTAAGGTAAATGCAAAATATTAAACCTCTGGCTATTGTAGTTTCAGAGATGAATATTGTTCATGTGTTTCCCTATATAAGTCTATGTTTAATATGTGACCACTGGGGCGGGCCCAAATTTGACCTCAGGGTCACCATTAGAACAAACTAGTTAGAGGACCATAAGACGATGTTACATGTAAAATATCACAGCTCTATATCTTGTATTTTTGCAGACGATTTTTTAAGATTTGTTAAATGAAACGGATAAGCCCTATTGCGGGGGGCATTTATGACCTCAGGTGCACCATTCGAACAAACATATAATGATGCTTCACATAAACTTGGGGTTGTCCGTGGTCGAGTGGTCTCAGACTTGAAATCACATGTCCCTCACCGCTGTGGGTTCGATACCCCATGGGGCCAGGACTGTTAAGTATGAGTATCAAGCTATCCAGCTTGCTTGCGGAACGTCGGTGGTTCTACTCAGGTGCGCGCCCGTGCACGAAAAAATGCCCGGGTTTGCACCTGGGGTCTTCCTCCACCAATAAAAAGCTGAAATGTCGCCAAATGACCTTAGCTGTCGGTGCAACTATAAAATCCAGTTTAATGAATTCATATAAGATTTGATTGAATTCCGACAAACGGTTTCTGAGAAAAAGTCGTCAGAAGCAAAAGATAACGACGACGACGGACGACGGACAGACAACGGACGGAAGACGGACGAAGAGTGATTCCAAAAAATCACATTGAGCCTTCGGCTCAGGTGATCAAAAACACTGACAGATGACAACGATTTTTGAATGTTGAAGTCCCGATGAGTTTCTTGCATTTGAGATTTACTAAAAAATGGCAGAGAAGTAATTGATAATAGAGTATATTGCGCTAAATATACAAAAACTATTAATTGTTAACACGGGTCTTTTAAGAAAATCCATCTATGCATAGTTGTTTTAACATATATACAAGTGCACATAAAATGCAAAACGGTTATAATTTTTACTACATTATTACCGTATACACTCTTTATGGGACGGGCCTCATCCTTTGACAAGAAACTAATAATCTCAATTTTCTTGTGCAAATGTATTTCATTTCTAACAGCGATTTACACCCCTGGATATAATGTAGGCTTTAAGACAGTAACTTATAAAATGTTAAGTAAAACATGTTTTCCATATTTCTTCCGTTTGTGATCATTTTTTGTTGTCAACAAAATAGTGGGTATGGGTAGCTCTGTGTAGAATTTATCCTTTTGCTATAGAGAAAATATTTGTTTTTTTCAGTAGTGGAATATAAAAGTAACTTTTATATTCGATCTCTATGTCAGTATTGTGTGTACAGTATTCTACAGTGAAAAAGTCAAAATAACTACAAAATGTGTGTAATTTAAAGAATGTTTAATGAAAATATATTAAAAGCCTGATGACCCATACATTTGTTTACTTGTTCTGAAAGAAATGTCATATACAAGTTTTAAAAAAAGTTGAGCATTAGAACATGCCTTTTTTTTTATCTTGTTTTAATTTTTTGGTAAAAAGGGTAGGTGGTTTAAAGTAAAAAACGAATGAGGATTGCAATTGTGTGTGTATGTTTTGAAAGATATGTATATATGCAATGGAAAATTAATTGTTGTTTTTCAATAAATGTGATGTTATGAACAAATTGTAAAAATGTTCTTTTTCCTCTTTTAGTGACATTTTGGAGTTAGAAATATGCGTCTTCTTCAAAGACGTCTAATGGCGGAAAAGGTGTGACGACTACCATTTTTTTGATAATTTTGTATTTAAATGATACCAAAGAAGCTTAAAATATCAATTTTAACAAAATCTCAGCACTACGTCCTTTTCCATCCAACCTCCTCGTGGATCTACAGGCAACTTTAAATACAAAAAAGTAAGAAGCAAAAAAAGCTGACAATTCTCCCCCACCCCAAAATAAATGCTCACATTTTAATGGGGTTGGGGTGGGGTTGGAAGTGGGGCGGGGTGTCTGTTATCTCCAGGATTGACAATAGCTCAGATCGCCTCAAGTCCCTTTAAAGGTGGAGTTACGGGCAAGTTTTTAAAAACATAAAAATTGACAATCTGAACCAAAAATAAAAAATAAGACTTTTTCACATGCATTTTCGTAACATCAGATTGTACGCGTGTGTGAGGGAGGGGGTTGGAGGGGAGGGACGGGGTGTCTGTTCTTTCTTCCGGTAATGCTTCAATCAGTTACTGATTATAATAGCATGTATGGTGGTGCATGATAATTTTATACAATTTAAGACCAGAATAAAAACAGATAAAATGCATAGTAATGTGTTCTTGCTGACTTACCCTCCTACCATCTATTTGCAAGTATGTTTGTCAGAGGTATCAGTTTAACATCTCACCTGATGCTTAAAGTTTTGACTTAAACTCTTTTACAGTTTTACTGGTAGCTGTAGATAGGAGGAGGGCATTCAAGTCGAATGACCCTGGGGGAAAATGACCATTTATAAGCATCAGTATAGACAAAGGGACGGGCATATTGGAATGGATGTTTATCTCTAGTCTGTCTAGTTTGGCGTTGGATTACCGATCTAGACTAGATCGCTATGAATTTTGAAAAAGAAGGACAAGCTGGCTTGATCTCTTCTCGATTCTAGCGATGCCCATTCTAGGTCCTCTAACATCTCCCCGACATGACTTGTGTTCCTCCATCGCCGACATTTCCACCTGGTTGCAGTGCGCTGGACCATTTCTAGTTTGTATATATTCGTCTGCTGGTAAGGGCTCCATATTGCAGAAGCAAACTCCAACTGGGGCCGCAAAGTGGGCTTGAGGGTAAGGACTTTGGTTCCGATGCAGGAAGCCAAGGGTCTTAGTGGCCTTACTTGTAATGTCTAATATATGCGGTCCCCAGTACAAGTTATCAATGAATGTAACACCCAAGTATTTGGCACTGGATACGTTCTCCAAGTTTTGAGAGTGGGGAACGTAGTGGAGAACGTAATTTTTGGTACTAATGTTATGTTGATGATTGCATGTACGTTACACTCATGGAATAGCATTTCCCAACTTTGAACTCCATGAACCAGACGGCCTCCCATTGTGACAGGGTGTCAGTGTCTTTCTGTAAGACCTGACTATCATCAGTGGTTGAAATGTTCCTGTAGAGAACACAGTCATTTGCAAAAAGTCTTACAGATGACTTGATATTGTCCGTTATGTCATTAATGAAAATAAGGAACAGAACCGGTCCCAACACCGAGCCCTGTGACTCCTGATAGAACGGGTGCTGGATCCGAGGAGGTGCCATCGAGTACATCCCTTTGAGTACAATTTGATAACCAGGAAGCTATCCACTATCCCATAATAGTTCATTTTTTGTAAAAGTCTTCTGTGGGTGACTTTGTCAAAGAGGCTTTGGCAAAGTCCATAATAATGATGTCAGTTTGTCTGTGTTTCTGATTTTTCGCATTGTCTAAGTTGTATACTAAGTCGTTAACAAACTAAGTCGTTAACAAACTGAACAAGTTGCGTTTCGCATGACCTTTGATTCCTGAATCCATGCTGAGAATCCACGAGTATATCGTATTTCGTCAGATGTATCATTATGTTACTAACCAGTATATGCTCTAGAGCTTTACAGCTGATGCATGTACGGGATACTGGTCGGTGTATTGTTCTCCTGTTTTAAAGACAGGAGCTACATTGGCTAGCCTCCAATCATCATGAACTTGTCCTTGTGAAAGAGACAGGTTGAAGATGGAAGTGAGTATGGCGGCTATCTCCACACTGCATTCTTGCAGGACCCTAGCATTTAAATTATCTGGGCCAGAAACTTTATGGTCATTTAGGTTTTTCAGAAGTTTCTGGACTCCTTTCCTATCTACAGTGATGTGTCCATAGAGCTAAAGGGGCTTTAAACTTTGTCTTGGATATACTTGTCAGATTCAATGGTGAATACTTACTTACATTGGTTGTTTAAGATATAGGCTTTGTCAGTACTGTTTGTCTTTAGGATGCCATTTTCACGAAGAGATGTCACTCCAGAGGAGTCTTATTTCCGGCTATTAATAAATGACCAGAAATGTGTTGGTCTAGTATCTCTGGAAGGACTGGTTACCATTTCGTCATCTGTCAATGTGAACAGGTCTGAGATATATCTCCAGTAAGCATCCCTTATGTTTTTCTGTACGAGGGCCTCTTGAATTTTGTTTTGTCGTCTGTCCTTTTTTGTCTTTTTAGTCTTAGAGAATACTAGTAGTCTTGACTTTTATGAATCAATCTCTTGATTGATTTGTCGACCCTTGGGTAACTCACTTTAATTTTTGTCATTTTTGAAGGAATAAACCTATCGATCGCCTTTAGGAATTGATTTTTGAACTTCGTCCATACCCCATTGAGCGGTGGTGGTTCACTGAGAACACATGAGTCAAGGTTTATACTAAACTGTCCCATGTGTTCTCGAAGTCCGTTCATATAAGCTCTTTTATATAAGAATATAAGAAGATTTTCCTCGGTATTTGTCTTATCTGTTTAGTTTTAATGTCATACTCGATATGGACAATGTCGTGGTCATATTTTCCAATCGGTGACATGCCTTTAATTCTGATTACAGGGGAGGGATTATTTGTGAACATGAGATCTCAAGTTTATTCAAGTTTACCCCATATGATTTCACAGTTAGTATCTAACTGGGAATCTTCGACACATAAAAGATCTCTCTTGAATTCAATAAAGACTCCGCCTCCTGATTTATCAGCTCTGTCTTTGTTGTAAGGCATAGTATTCATCAGTAAACATTTCAGAGTTTTGAATATCTGGAGTTAGCCAAGACTCATTACCCAAAATAATGTCGGGTTTAGCAGTTTCGAGAATAGTCTGCAACTCTGCTCTTTTGTTCTTAATCGACTGATAGTTCATGATCAATATTCTCAATGGGTGGTTAAAAACTGCTTTCTTACGTTTCCCTTTGGTATATAATGAGGGATTAGGGGAGGAATCAGCGTTTGTGGGACCTGGTCGATCTCTGGGTTATCGGGCAAAGGGCTGAATGGATTAGACAGATCATCATAACGATTGCTTAAATCTACTGTACTGGTGTCGAACAATGACCTAGAGTAATTCGGCTTACCACATTTAAGGCATTCCCATAAAGGATTTATGTTAATGGGCCTATTGTACATGCTGTACATTTCCGAGTTCATGCATTGACAAATGATTTTCACTCCTAGACTGACCATCTTTCAGATCGCCTCAAGTCCCTTTAATATCTATCTATCTTATCTATCTTTACATCCTGCCACACGCCTTCACAGGCATAATCGGGCAGCTGCGCGTCGTGTCTAATTAGTAGAATAGTAAAGAAAAGCATTATTTAGACAAGGGTAAAAATAGTGTAAGACATGTTAAAATAGAACGATAAGATAAAAGAAGGTTAAAAACAAACTCATGATGTTTATGGTTTGGTGTGCTGGAGCTGACTAACTGCAAGCTTGAATGAGTCAAAGTCTTGCAGTAGTACAACATCTGCAGGTAGCGAGTTCCACTGTACTATAGTAAGGGGAAAGAATGAATACTTGTAATAATCAACCCTTGTGTGATTCTGCTTGAAAGACATAGAATGACAATATTTGGATACTCTATTATTAGCTTCAAAATAATGAGGTATAGTGATGGCGACCAACTCATGAATCATTTTGTAAAGGAGGCATAGACGCGCATCTGCCCGGCGCTGTTGTAAGGTTCTCCAACCCAATTTATCTAGCATCTCAGTTACACTAGAATAATGAGAAAAATCATTCGTGGTCCAGCGTGCAGCACGTCTTTGGACTTTTTCAAGTTTGTCTATATTGGACTTAGTGTGTGGGTCATAGATTGTACTGGCATATTCGAGTTGTGGACGAACTAAGGTTTTATAAGCGCATTCTCTGATCTTAGGAGACTTTACCTTAATGTTCCTCTTGACAAAGCCAAGGGAGCTGTTAGCCTTGGCTGTGATCCTGTTAATGTGAGTGTTCCATGATAGGTTTCTGGTGATGTCTACACCGAGATAACGAGCATTCTCAGTTGCCTGTAGAACCTGTCCATGGAGCATGTACCTTGTGGGTTTGGCCTTTTTTGACCTAGTTATATGAATTACTTCACACTTTGATGGGTTGAACTCCATATCCCACAAGGTTTCCCATCTTTCAAGTCGGTCAAGGTCGGTCTGTAAAGTCTGATTGTCTGTCCTTTCGTCGTTGATCGTGAGATATACAACTGTATCGTCTGCAAATAGCCTTACTTGTGAGGTAATATTTTCAGGCAGATCGTTTATGTAGGCAAGAAAAAGGATAGGACCCAAGACAGATCCTTGGGGTACTCCTGAAGTGACTTCAATTGTATCCGATTTCTCACCCTCAATGACAACAGTCTGTGTACGGTCACTGAGGAATGCTCTTATCCAGTGTAGAGTATTACCGTGGACTCCGTAGTTAAAGGTGGAGTTACGGGCAACTTTAAAAAAAACAACAGTTGACAACAATAACAACAACAACAACAAAAAGGAATTTTCATAACCTTTCTGATTTTAGCGGGGTGTGGGGCGGGCATGTGTGATGTATATTCTCTCCTGGATTGACATTTCAGATCGCCTCTAGCCCTCTTAAATGTCGAGTTACGGACGGTCGATGTACATCGGTCCCGAGCAAATCGGGTTCCAATTGGAATTATCGATCGATAATTAGGGACTTGCACGATTTGAGAGTTCAGTTGCTCGTGCAAAGTGTGTGATTTTCCAGCGAGAAGCAAAATGTGTTTACAAGATATTGACATACTTGATTATAAGAATCTTGCATGGGTATCCGGTGAAGATAGGGAATTCCAACCCGAGGTATACGTGTTTTTATCGGAACCGAGGCTCTGCCGAGGTTCCGATTAAAACACTTATACCGAGGGTTGGAAGAAGATAGGGAATTCCAACCCGAGGTATACGTGTTTTTATCGGAACCGAGGCTCTGCCGAGGTTCCGATTAAAACACTTATACCGAGGGTTGGAATTCCCTATCTGAACCAAATACACATGATAGATTCTTTTTCTTGCATATCAGAGAAATGTTGTGCGTTGACGCCGCCAGCTATTGACGTTTTGCATGTTTTCCTGCATACCGGATGTTGGCGCGCGTGAATTTTATCTCGACCCTAGGGTGAGATGGAAATATCTAGCCCCGGTAAAATGACGGATATCCTTGTCCGGTATGCAAGAAAAGCTTATCCGCTTTTTACATGGTTGATGGAAAGCCTGATTTTACACATGGGGGGAGCCTCTGTTCCGATAAAAACAACTAGACCTCGTGCTGGAATTCCCGATCTGCCCCGGATACCCATGAAGCATTCTTACAATACATCAGGAAAAAAGTCCACACGAATCCAGGTAACGTCTCTGTACAAACGTATCATATCACAAATACTTTACGTTCGTATCGTCTTCCTGTTGATGCAACAACTCGCAAACTTGCAATTATTCTTCATAGATATATAATTTCCTTGACATGTATCCTTTGTAAGGTATTAGAGCATATAATCACTACAAACCTTGTTTCACATCTAGACCAGAATAACATTCTCTATGATTTGCAACATGGATTCCGCTCTAAGCGGTCATGTGAAACCCAACTGGTAATGCTGGTCGAGGAACTTTCAAGAAACGCCATAACTGGCAAACAAACAGACCTTATCTTACTAGACTTTAGTAAAGCTTTTGATAAGGTAAGTCACGAGAAGCTCCTATTTAAGCTGCACCAGTTCGGCATCAGAGGTTATATCCATCAATGGATTAGGGCATTCTTGTCCAACAGAACACAAACAGTCATCCTTGAAAATGACAAGTCCTCAGAAGTTCCAGTCACTTCTGGAGTACCACAGGGATCAGTCCTAGGGCCTATATTATTCCTTGCGTACATCAATGACCTGCCAGAGAACATCAAATCAAAGGTGAGGCTCTTTGCTGATGATACAGCACTCTATTTAGCAGTGACAAACCTCCAAGATGCTGAAGTCCTACAAAAGGACCTAAACCGCATGGAACAGTGGGAAACTGATTGGGACATGGAGTTCAATCCAGGTAAGTGTACTACTATACACATTACACGCTCAAGAACTCCAATACCATCCCAGTATATCCTCCACGGCCAGATCCTGGAAACGGTAAGTAGTTCCAGGTACCTTGGAATTGACATCAGCAGCAACCTCACCTGGAATGACCACATCCAAAGAACAACATCCACTGCAAATAGGACTCTAGGTTTTGTAAAGCGAAACATAAGATCACAAAATAAAGATATACGGGAAGTAGCATACAAGACCCTTGTGCGCCCCTTACTTGAATATTCCTCCCCTGTATGGAGTCCATATACTAAGACAAATATAAACAAGTTAGAGATGGTACAGCGCAGAGCAGCTCGCTGGACGCTAAATAACTACTCGTATTACGCCAGTGTTTCATACATGCTCAGTGACCTAGGTTGGCGATCATTAGAAGACCGACGTAGTGACTCCCGATTATGTCTCCTCTACAAAATCATATATGGACTTGTTGCCATAGAAATGCCACCATATGTCACGCAACCCACGAGAATATCACGACAGTCCCATCCCCTGGCTTATAGACAGATTCACACCTCTGCTGACTACTATAAGTATTCATTTTTCCCGCTCGCCATTGTACAGTGGAACAGACTGCCAGCAGACATAGCAAAGCTTCCAAGTTTGGATTCATTCAAATTGGCTGTTTGCACCGTCTCTCACTCCATGCCTTAAACAAGAAACGCTGTTTTTATCTTTTAAAAATCACTTTGTCTTGCTCAGACTTTTAACCGTTAACCCTATTATCTTTATTTCACCTTCACCTGTTTTTAAGACTTCTTTTACCCCTTTTATCTTACTCACACTGCACAGACGCGCACCTGCACATAATCTTCGAAAGAGGGTGATGCAGTATATATAGATAGATAGATAGATTTATTTTCTCTCCTTTCGTTTGGAGTCATTTTGTGCATTTATATGTTGCACAGCTGTTGAACACGTGTATAAGACGGTGTTGTGAAATATATTTATATTACTCTTTTTATTAGTAAGTCTAGCGGAGAATGGTAGCTATTAAAAAACAAGAGGTCAATGACCTTGAAGCTCTACTGATAGATTTTTGATAGCTAGGTCAACATTCCTGTGAAGTTTCATGAAAATCCATCAAGTAGTTTCATAGGAGTAGTCGCTACAAGTTTTCATTATATAACTCTATGTAAACAAAGATGACCGCTGGCGGCCATGTTTAATGTCAAATCAAAATAATTTTTGACAAGGATCAACATCATGTCATACTGATCATTTTAGAAAAAGTCCCATATCAATATCACTTATAGTTTTCAAGTAGTAGTCGCTTCAAACTTGTATTTTGAAAATCTATTTTTAGCCATGGCGGCCATCTTGGATTTCCGGACGACCTGAAATTTTGCTAGGATCAATTAGACATCAAGAGCAACATTCCTGTAAAGTTTCATGAAAATCCGTTGAGTGGTTACAGAGGAGTAGTCGTTACAAGTTTTTACTAGATAACTCTATGTAAACAAAGATGAACGCTGACAGCCATGTTTAACATCGAATCAAAACGATTTTTGACAAGAACCAACATCACGACATGCTGATCATTTTAGAAAAAGTCCCATATCAATATCACTTATAGTTTTCAAGAAGTAGTCGCCATAAACTTGTTTTTTGAAAATCTATTTTTAGCCGTGGCGACCATCTTGAATTTCCGGCCGACCTGAAGTTTTGCTAGGATCAATTAGACTTCAAGAGCAACATTCATGTGAAGTTTCATGAAAATCCGTCAAGTAGTTTCAGAGGAGTAGTCGTTACAAGTTTTCATTGTATAACTCTATGTAAACAAAGATGGCCGATCAATTAAGACTTCAAGAGCAACATTCGTGTGAAGTTTCATGAAAATCCGTCAAGTAGTTTCAGAGGAATAGTCGTTACAAGTTTTCATTGTACAACTCTATGTAAACAAAGATGGCCGCTGGCAGCCATGTTTAACGTCGAATCAAAATAATTTTCGACAAGGATCAACATCATGTCATACTGATCATTTTAGGAAAAGACGCATATCAGTATCACTTACAGTTTTCAAGATTATTTTTAGCCTTGGCGGCCATCTTGAATTTCCAGCCGATCTGAAATTTTGCTAGGATCATTTAGACATCATGAGCAACATTCCTGTAAAGTTTCATGGAAATCTGTCAAGTAGTTTCAGAGGAGTAGTCGCTACAAGTTTTTACTAAATAATCCTATGTAAATAAAGATGGCCGCTGGCAGCCATGTTTAACGTCGAATCAAAACGATTTTCGACAAGGACCAACATCATGTCATGCTGATCATTTTAGAAAAAGTCCTATATCAGTATCACTTAAGAGTTTTCAAGAAGTAGTTGCTACAAACTTGTTTTTTAACAAATCTATTTTTAGATTTGGTGGCCATCTTGGATTTCACATCAACATGATTTTTGCTAGGATTAACGAGACTTCATGGGCAACATTTCTGTAAAGTTTCATGAATATCCATCCTATAGTTTCAGAGGAGTAGTCGTTACAAATAAAAGTTTACGGACAGACAGACAGACAGACGGACGGACAGACGGACGGACAGACGGACGATGGACGCCGCACCACGGCATAAGCTCTGCTGATCCCTGATCAGTCGAGCTAAAAACTGATGAAAGGAGCAATTTTCTTGTTAATCTATCATTTCTAACAAGGACCAACAACATGTCATGGTGATCAATTTAAAGTTCCATATCAGTATCACTTCTACTTTTCAAGAGGTAGTTGCTACAAATTTGGTCATTTTTAGCCATGGTGGCCATCTTGAATTTCCGTCCGACCTAAAAAATTTGGTAGAATCAACTTGACATCAAGAGCAACATTTCAGTTAATTTTCATGAAAATTCTTCAAGTAGTCTCGGAGGAAAAGTCGCCACAAGTTTTCCTATATAACTCTATGTAAATAGAGATGGCCGCTGGCGGCCATGTTTAACATCCAATCAAAATGAACTTTGGTTAGGATCAACTACATGTCGTGCCAGTCATTTTGGTAAAGGTTCCAAATCAATATCACTTACGGTTTTTGAGAAGTCTCCACAAAATCAATATTTTTACCGTGGCGGCCAGCTTGAATTTCCGGCTGAAATTTTGCTAGGATCAACTAGACATCAAGAGTAACATTTCTGTCAAGTTTCATGAAAATCTGTCGAGTAGTTTCAGAGGAATAGCCGCCACAAGTTTTTCCTATATAACTCTATGTAAACAAAGATGGCCGTTGGCAGCCATGTTTGACATCAAACCAAAATGAATTAGGACCAAGTACAGGTTGCACCAGTCATTTTTGTAAAGTTTCCAGTATCAATTACGGTTTTTGAGAAGTAGTCGCCAGTCGCATTTTTAAAATCTATTTTTAGCCATGGTCGGCCATCTTGGATTTCACATCAACATGAATTTTTGCTAGGATCAACTAGACTTTATGGGCAACATTTCTGTAAAGTTTCATGAATATCCATCCAGTAGTTTCAGCTGTGAAGTCGCTACAAATAAAAGTTTACGGACAGACAGACGGACAGACGGACGCCGGACGCCGCACCACGGCATAAGCTCTGCTGATCTCTGATCAGTAGAGCTAAAAATTATTAAGGGCCACATCTTTGTGAAAATAAGTTGCAGAGTTATGTAACTTGTGTGTGACCACAATATCGCATTTTTACAATCTATTTTTAGCAGTGGTGGCCATCTTGAATTTTCCTACCGACCTAAAAGTTTGCTAGGATCAACTAAGACGTCAAGACAGGAAAAATGCAATAAAAGTCCTTATGTGAGTTATGTGATAAATGGAATCTAACATTCTTTCTCATTCATTATCGAATTTATTAAACTTGTTAGCAAAAATGTTTGAGACACTCATTTAATAAATTCAATAATGAATGAGTTCTCATGTAAGATCCTCTATTTACACCGCACCAACTGCGAACACAATACGGCACCTACAGTAATTTAACTGCTGCGCTGCAGAGTTGCTGCAAATTCTATTGTAATCACTCAATTTTTCACTGGAGCCAAGATCAGTTTTCTGCCACCACTTAAGAATACTGGGATCATGATGAAGTCCTTAATGAACATGACAAAAATTACAACATGAACCCCTCTGCCTGGATAATCTGCAGTCCTATTCTTGCCTGGAACCGCAAGAAGCCATTTGTGAAGAGCATCATTTTTAGTAAAAATTGGTATCAAATAGGATGATAGTGTCCATTAAATTATAATGTTAAATCGGAGCAAATCAAATTTAACCTAAAGGTCAATCAAGATAAGTCAAGGGGTGAAATATTTCAACAAAAAAATAACATTAGCTGAATTTATATATTCTTTAATTGGTCAACATAGTTTAATACAAACAATCATAAACAATTATACATTAAAGTATTGCACTTCTGTGTGAATTGTATTTTTCATTTCAAATGTATTGCTGAGATACAAATTTAAGTAAACTAAAATATACCTGCAACTGCAAATTCACAATAAGGCCTAATTTTTATTTATTGTTTTTATTATTCATTTTACGAACCATCAAGACAGAGAAGGAGGTGAAAAATATATAAAATATAAATTTGGAAAAGCTTTCTTTTCACAAGGTTCAATTCAAATATAGTAGGTGATAAAATGAAAATAACAAGAGGCCCATGAGACCTGTATCACTCTACTTGTTAAAAAGATCATGACCATTTGAGTAATTTCCTGTTAAATGAAATGTATAGGGATTCAATCATGCAATCTCAGGTTTCCAATATGAAATAAGTAAATGAAAAACACATTTTTGAAAAAAAAAGGGAAAAAAAAACGTCCATGAATGTCAAGAGTTATTAACTGGACACGACAGAATTCTTTTTGACCTTTGACCTCTAAGTGTGACCTTGACCTTAGAGCCACGGACCTGGATTTTGCGTGTGACACATCTTGTTGTGGTGAGCACTTATGCCAAGTTATTTGAAAATCCGTCCATGAATGTCAGAGTTATTAACCAGACACGATTGTACGGACGGACTGACTGACAGACGGTGCGACTACTATATGCCACCCTTCAGGGGCATAAAAAAATGATTGTACAGATGGAGTGACATTCTGGGTAACAGTAAATACCCATTCCACATTCGTGGTGGGGCATCAAAATAATTAAAAGTTGCAGCACTAAAGATAATGATATTGTATAAACGGGCAGTACAATGCAGTCAAGATTTCTGCTTTAAATATATACCTTTTATTAAATAACAGTAAATTCAGAAATTATTAGGGAGCATTCATTGTATAAAATATACTGTTGGCAATCATAGAAGGTGCCAGTTCTAGTCAGTGTGATTTGAGACTAAGGTACCAATTATATTTGTAGAATGTACAGTACAGCACAGATCTAATAACAAACAGATTGGAAACTATCTGAATAAATACAGAAGCCAAAATATCACCTGGCACCTTAACTTTTCCTTCTAACTCCTCAAAAATTCATTGATTTTGATAAGAATACATTCAAAAGATTCATAATGAATAGCAAAATGGGATTATACTAATTTATTTTTATTTCCAGATAAGAAATCGTATAAAAAGCCATTTAAAGTTAAAAAATATAATTTTTGGCGTTTCCCTTTAAAACCTAGCAACTGACATAGTGAAACTTTCTTTCAAACTCCTTTTTTTGATTAAAATGTTAAAGGAAAATACCATCAATAGAAAGAAAAATAAATTCGTGACGAGTTTTGACACAAACGATATGTATATAAACAATGCATAAAACTCTTCATGATGTGTGTTTAAAGTCAGGCAATATTTTGTGAAATTTCAGCACTGTTTATACCCGTACCTGAAATTTAGATACATTTCAGAGTTTCTTATCTATTTGTTATAAGGTCTGTGAGTACAGTCAGTTTCATTGTGTGCTGTGTGCCAAGTTTGTTATCTGGTCGATGCCAATATGTGTACCGTTATTGAGAAATGTTCAAGCTAAATATGGGGCTAAAATAAAGGGAGATAATGGTGATAATAACCAAAATTTAACACCATTCTCTCAACCATTGTGAATTTCTTACACTACATTGTGTTCTAATACATTTAGAAGTATGTATTAAAACAAAAATTGTCTGAGAATTTAATTATACACGTTCATAAAGTTTTGAATATTCTCAAAAAAAAAACCCATCAAAATGACATAATGTATTCATACCCACATCAAATACATTATATAGCATAAAAGGCATTCTCTGATCAAGATCTGCACAGTATGAGCAAAACATTCTCGTCTGCTGAAGCATGAATGTGTTTGTTCTTTAAGGCTTCACATTTAACTGGCATTTGATAGGAATACAACTCATTTAATACAATTAAAACGTAAAATTTGATAAAAAAATCCCACAAGTTTAGCTATAATACAGCATAGTTGAGTATGATGGTTGCTGTAGGACAAACAAATGTACTATGATATATTAGGTTATGTTCCCATCCTCACACGATCCCCTCACACCGGAACATGATGCTGAGAACTGACACATAATTACAAATGGCCGTAAAGGTGGCATTTGAATAACAGGAAAAAAATGAGATTAAACTTTCAGAATTTCTTAAAGGGACAACCAGTCATCTTTAAATTTCATCAAGCATTAAAATTAGCATCTCGATTTATTAATCCAGTATCGTTTTGACTTTAAGCCTGCTTTAATACATATAATTAATTATACATGTGCTTTTTCATTTTTCTTCTTATTCTACCATAGATTTAAATATAATATTGGTGCAATATAATCAACCGTTAGTAATATACAAAAACAATCTTATGTTTAATAGAAATGATTGAACAAATGCAAGTTAATATGTAGAAAAACGGTGCCGCGAGTTTTAAAAAAATCAAGATTGCCTTGTGTCCCTTTACGTTTTAAACATAACCAATTCTGTACAAACAACTCCAATTCTTGCTCTTTTTTAGTGAGGCAAACACAAGGGTAGCAACCTATGTCACGCGCTCAAACAGATCTGTTTACATACACAGAAGCTGGATTCGGGAGCTGGCAAGTGGATTTTTACAAAGATTTACGAAACATTTGGTTAATCGACAATGCCTACCGTACCGCATGGATAACAAATATTTTATTAAACCTTAAATAAGCTGTAAACTCTCAGCCGTTTGTCAGTTTACTTCGATACAATCTCATTTCAAAGCCAGGTACCGTTTACATTTTGGTGGAAGTGCGATTGTATCGAAGTAAACTAACAAACGGTTGGGAGTTTACAGCTTATTTAAGGTTTAACAAAAGCCTTCTAATCCATGCGGTACGGTAGGTCAATTTACCAAATGTTTTGTAAATCTTAAAAAAATCCTCTTACCAGCTACCGAATCGAGCTTCCGTGCATGTAAACGGATCCGTTTTGGCGCGTGCGCGTGACGTAGGTTGCTACCATTGAAACACAATCCTCCATCAATATCATCATGAACACTATTCTTGAAGGTAAATAAATCTAACAAACTTACATGAAATGATGTCTCATTAAAGCTCATAATTGCCACAATAACATTATTACACAAACAGTTAAGCACATCAAAGAATTAAGCTGCTATGCACACACATGTAAGCAGTGTTATCCCTAGCCACACTGTATGATTATCACATCTACTGTGCAGTTCTGTGGTTTTATTCCTGTATTGAATCACAACCTCCCAATGTTGAGCTGTATAGTAGCACATTTTTCCCACCCTCTGAGGTCTTTCTTGTCCCTCCATGTCAGGATGTATCCTCCCCTCCCTCCCCGGTCTCTGCACCCATATTATTGTTCATCAACAGTGTCAGCTGACTCCTCGCACTTTCCAGGAACAAATCCAGACTGGCCAGCCGACGTCTTTGCTGGGCTCGGTCAGACTGAAAACAACAACGTAATTGCTATTAGCCAGCTGTTGTCTTCCTCGAAATACATGGTATGGTAGGCATTTACGCTAGATAAACAACATATTAACATTGCAGCTAAGAAGAAGAAGAAGAAGAAGAAGAACAAGAAGAACAACAAAAACAACAACAACATGAACTAGCATTGAAAGAAAAATTAATGGTTGGTTTGCTTACGTGTACACGTATGAAATTACGAGTCATTTAACTAAAATACTACTTTGACACAACAAAGGTAAATCAATCATGGATGTAAAATATATATAATGTACAAATTGTTCAAATCAAAACATTTGGATGCGACTGATTGATGTTCACCTAGTACAATTACTTTCAAAAAAGTGATGAGCGATGGATTGCGTCCCTTTGTCACTAAGGTTATGGTTAGGGACCCAAGCTCTATTGCCCTACCTGGCGTTGTTGTTGTAGGTATGTATGCATGTCGTCCCTGGTGACCTGTACACACTGCTGTACACTCTCCCGACTTCTACTTCTCTGATCTTCACAAAGAGCCGACATCTCATCCTGGATAGATAAACAGTATTTTAGATCGACCTAAATGATGCTTAAAGCAGTGTACAATAAGTGTAACCTTTTTGTTTCTTCTCTGTCATACTCATTCAAGATACTTGAATAACATAAGGGGAAAATAGTCTTCTTTTACGTTATTCTTTCAATATAGCTGCGCTCTAAATTTGCCCCAAAAGTAATTTTACAGTTATGCTCATTTTCCAAAGGGTTTGTGATGTCACTTGTCTGTATATGTCTAGATGATAACTTCAGTTTTCTAGCCTTTACAGACATTTTAATTACATCTATTTCATTTAAATTAGGACTCAACACTTTCCAACTGTATTATTTTTAATTTAAATGCACCTATATTAAAGGGGTAGATGCACTATTTTCAAATACAATTTATTAAAAGGGCTCTGAAAAACTCGAAAAATGCTGAAAGAAATATCAAAATGCCATGAAAACTAAAGCAGATATAACCGATTGAAAATTTGCAAAGAACATAAATGGAGGTGGCCACCTTGTAACGATGTCATTGCGACATTTTACTATAAATGGCATATAGACAAAACACACTTTAAAGCAAAAGAAAATCACTGCAAACTGATTAAAAACTAAATATACAGATGTAAAATGTGTAAATTGTAAGCTTTTTTTCATTTGCAGATTTTTTTGCTTTAAAAGACATTTTGTCAATATTGCAAATATAGTGAAAAGGCGCAAGAAGTCAGCGTTCAAAGTTGGCAGTCTCCATTTCTTTCTTTGCAAGTTTCAATAGGTCATATCTCCTTTATTTTTCATGGCATTTTGATATTTCTTTCAGCTTTTTTTCAAGTTTTTTAGAGCCCTTTAAAATAAACTTTGAAAATAGTGCATCAACCCTCTTAAGAGATCACTTGTGATAGGTACCATCTGTGTTAAGGAATTTGCCTTTCCCTTTAGTGGTTTATTAATACAGGTTTGACTTACTTACCTGATATTTTTGCTTTTGTTCCTTCAAGACTTTCTGTATCTCTTCTCTATTTGTATCAACTTCTGAAGATAATTGTCTTCTAAAACTCTCCTGAAAGAAGTTATAACAAATAGTCCCTTTATTGGAGTACCGCAAAGGCCTGTGTACCAATTGTGTGTAAAATGTATAGTGAGATGGTTCCCTTTTACACTAATGGGACGCAGTGATGTAATTTGTATACATTTAAAACTAGCGATTAGCACATAAATGGTACAGATTAGCACAAACAGTTTGCAGATTACCATGGAGTGTACTCATAAGTGCAGAAATTTGCAGATTAGTACAGAAATAGTACAGATTAGCGCAGGAAGTTTGCAGATTTACACTTGAAGTTTACAGATTAGCACAGGAAGTGTACATATTAGTACAGAAATAGTACAGATTAGAGCAGAAAGTTTACAGATTAGCACAGGAAGTGTACATATTAGTACAGAAATAGTACAGATTAGAGCAGAAAGTTTACAGATTAGCACAGGAAGTGTACATATTAGTACAGAAATAGTACAGATTAGAGCAGAAAATTTGCTGATTAGCACAGAAAGTGTACATATTAGTACAGAAATAGTACAGATTAGGGCAGAAAGTTTGCAGATTAGCACAGAAAGTGTACATATTAGAGCAGAAAGTTTGCTGATTAGCACAGAAAGTGTACATATTAGTACAGCAAAAGTACAGATTAGAGCAGAAAGTTTGCAGATTAGCACAGAAAGTGTACATATTAGTACAGCAATAGTACAGATTAGAGCAGAAAGTGCAGATTAGCACAGAAAGTGTACATATTAGTACAGCAATAGTACAGATTAGAGCAGAAAGTTTGCTGATTAGCACAGAATGTGTACATATTAGTACAGCAATGGTACAGATTAGAGCCGAAGGTTTGCAGATTAGCACAGAAAGTGTACATATTAGTACAGCAATAGTACAGATTAGAGCCGAAGGTTTGCAGATTAGCACAGAAAGTGTACATATTAGTACAGCAATAGTACAGATTAGAGCCGAAGGTTTGCAGATTAGCACAGAAATAGCACAGATTAGTGCAGAAAGTTTGCAGATTTACACTTAAAGTTTACAGATTAGCCCAGTTAGTGTACATATTAGCACAGAAAGTAAGTTTGCAGATTAACAAAGAAACTTTACAGAATAGCGCAGAAAATTTATACTTTTTGTTGTAAAGATGTCATTACTATCGATGGAAATTGTCTGGATCTGCTGTATTATTGGTGGATTTCTGTCTGTATTTGCCAATTTGAATACAAGTTAACGAGAATGTCATTTAAACAACAGTTTGCATGCTTAAGGAAAAAAGTTGAATATTTTATTATAGCCCTTGATTTTTTGAAAAATGTCATATTCTGCCTTGTGAACACTCTAGCACCTTCATTTTGTATTTGAAACTAGGCCAGATTGATATCAATGAAAGCTTGAAATGAAACAGAAATAGAAATGCTGGTGATAGTAGAAACATATTCATGGTGCAACCACCATGACAAACCAAAATCTTGACATAAGTACTTGGTGATTATAATTTATTGGATGTCCTCCAACAAACCTGTTCTTTCTCCAGCATATCCTTTGCTTTTCTTCTTTCTTCTTCTATTACTTTTTCTATTTCTTTGGCTGACTTTTCACTTTCTTTCTGCAAACAGATATGCATTTACAAGAGGTGGTATAAATAATAATATAGTACATGACAGCTGAAATGTTGAAGTGGCTGACATGAAAAAAAAAAGAGCACTAAATGGTAAATCTAACACTCCTGCTTCATTGTCATAGAGTTAAAGTTGTAATCAAATATTACTATTGAGGCACTCATTTGAAGTCATATCAAGAAATGTGTTAATTCTGAAAAATGTATACCTTTATTTCTTCTTTTATTATATCTTCACTTTTCTGTCTCTCTTCTAACAACTGTTTTTCAAACTGTTCCTGAAAATAAAGTAAGAAATTAAAATTACCGTCAATTTTGCAAAGAGCCTAAACGAGATCACAATTTGCATGTGGATAACATGGTGTAATAGATGATGGGAGATAAAAAAACAACAATCATTTTAGATTTTCTTTTTAATAACTTGGACAACTGTCACCCTTAACCCACTAAACACGAATATAATAGCCTTTGCATCCATTGTAAACCCAGTACTCGCAGGCTGATCAGGGTTTACAATGTCTGGCCGCTGATCAGTAATTATCCCCAAAACACCCTTTTGTCGCATAAATAGAATGGTCTTAATTCAAAGAAAGAACAGTCCATTATATATATGTAGCGGGTTAAGGGTTAACAGTATATCGATTCATTATTGTATCTGGTAAGTTATCCACTGGAGAAAGTGTTCACTCTTACAGATGGTAAGAGTAAACACAGGAAAAATGGGGTGGTCTGCCTCTACCATAAAAAAATCAACCGTCATATTTGACTAAAAATGTGCTAAACATGACGTCAAACAAACAAACAGTTGCCTTTGTTGTAGCAGTTTTAAATGTATAGAGGATATTTGTTTGTTTTGAGTGAATATAGGATTTATTTTCATCGAGAAGTGAGAAAACTTATATTTTCATGAGTGCTTTAGCACGAGTGAAAATATTTGAGTTTTCTCATTTTGAGATGAATATAAATCTTATATTCACGATAAACCAACAAATATTCTATTTTTTTTATACTCACAACCTGGAAATGTATGCAGAAAAAATATAATGCACCAAAACAATGACGTCAATAACGTCAACAACATAAACAACGTCAACAGTTGCATGACGTCATTTTGAGTGAATTGAATTGAATTGGGGTTTTAAGGTGCACCAACACATGAAAAGGTTATATGGCACCTAAAAGGCATGAACATGCCAGGCTCATCTTCCATGTACATCGAGATAAAATATGGAAAATGGGCCTAGAACCTTCTCACCCTGAACTGCAGAGTTGCTGCAAATTCTATCGTAGAAACTCCATTTATGCTGGAGCCACGTTATTGTTTTTCTGCCACTGCTCTTAGTGATGTGAGCGAGATGGCACCTGAAACAATGCAGGGGTCATGATGAAGACCTTTAATGAGCATGAACAAAAAATGACAAAATGAATATGAATGGTGGGGTCCTACCCCTCTGCATGTGACGGTGTGTTTGCAGTTATTGTATTCTACCCCGGCAACCACACGGGGAAGAGTGAAAATATGTTGTATTTTCACATGTGATATATAAACTATGATAATATAAGGTTTTATTTTAATCATAAAATCCACTATTTCACTGGAATGTATATATATAAATGTTTATAACCTCACTGTATCCAAGATCCAGAAACAATAAGCAAAATAACTGGCTTACACATGCAAAGCGCCAAGCAGGTTGTGCCTCTCCTGTATTTTTGTACAAACAAATGGTTAACACTAATAAGAAAGTAGTGTTCTAAAACAAAACAAAACAATTTTGTTAACCCAACCACACCTAATTTAACCTGTTATTTTTTCGAAATCCTCCATGCAAAACATGGCTTCATGGTTGCTGGCTAATACACTGTCACAAATCATATTTCAGTAACGTCTGGGCTAAGGTGTACTGAAACAAGTCCTGAGAGACAGCATACCTGTTGTTTTTGTCTCATTTCCTCCACAACCTGTTCAAGTCTGTCCTCATTTCTCCTTCTCTCCTCCTTCTGCAAGCTATCAAACTCTTCTTTCTGTTGCAAAGTAAAGATGAAAATGTCAGTACAAGAAGGAAGTCTGTGGTCAATGCCACACCCAATAAACATTATATTTGATTAAGCCATTTGTATTGCAACCCTCTCCCACCTAGGCTTCACACACAACAATTTTTAATGTCATTAATTTTTTATCAGAGATTTTGAAGATATTGAATATCTTTATTATATAAATAGAATTGGGTTATTGAAATGGGTTTTAAGGCGAACCAACACATGAAAGGTTATATGGCGCCTAAAAGGCATGAACATGCCAGGCTCATCCTCCATGTACATTGAGATAAAATATGGAAAACGGGCCTAGAACCTTCTCACTCTGAACTGCAGAGTTGCTGCAAATTCTATCGTAGAAACTCCATTTACGGTGGAGCAACGTTTATTGTTTTTCTGCCACTGCTCTTTTGATGTGAGCGAGATGCTTATGGCACCTGAAACAATGCAGGGATCCAGGGCCTTTTTTCCTTCTATAATAGAGGCCGATATTCGGTGACTTCCCAATTGCAAAAAGCCTCTTTTTTTCCCAATTTTGGTGAAAGAATTTCCCAAAAATACAATGCTGAAATTCCCAATATGTTGACATATGATTCTCCCGAAATCTATTTCACACGTTCGGTTAATAAAACTACATTATTTAGCAGCGAATGAAACCGAAAGCAGGCTTTTTATTGGCGTACCGAAATAAATATCCATTCAGAATGACTCGGCACTGCACTGCAGTCCGCTTATGACCGAGATGTTACGATCTCTTGGCGCCATTTGTTTTGTTTAATGGAGAGAACGTGAATCGAACGGAGTTATTTTACGCGATTTATTAAACCGCATGTAGACTTGACGCGGTCGTCATTTCCTTATTATTTAATATTGAACCGTTTGAAATGTTATATAATTATTTTTTATAAAAACTTAAAATTGATAAAAAAATAAAAAAAGTTTTTCTTAACCGAACACTGTAGAACATATTCTAACACGGTTGTCGTAAACAATATTTGAAAAAAACAAGTACACCGTAAACAAAATGCGAGTAAAAAATGTCGAAAAACGGAAAATACTACAGAAAACCTGTTAAAAGGGCTGCAGATGATAAAGGCCAGCACAGCCTTTTGACCTTTGGTGTTAAAAGGACAAATTCCTTGACAACACAACTTGCCAAATCTCCGCCTACTGAAGTGCCGGGTCAGTCGGACTCGCAACTTGCGACGCAGAGCACCGCTGTTGTTGAGCGTTCTTTCAGCCTGATGAATGACCTATGTACATTTCTGAGGTCTTCATTGAAGACAACAAACTTGGATGCTCTGATGAGGATTAACTGTGTAAACCCCCAAGAGGAGGACTTTGATCAAATTGTTGATGACTTTAAGGACTTCAAGTCCAGACAGTTACCCTTGTAAATGATGTTAAAATTAGAAGTGTCCTATTATACCAGTCCTGTTTTAGTGATAAATAATTTGTTTTCAATTATTAAATTGATGCAACTTTCTATTTACTGTATGTATGTAGACTGCCATTTGTTTATTGATGTATCTTGAAAGTCAGTCTACCTTTTCCCAATTTGGCCGAAAATCGCGCTTGAATTTCCCAAAATGAAAGGCTAAGGCCCCTTCCCAATTTTTGGAAAAAAGGCCCTGGGATCATGATGAAGACCTTTAATGAACATGAACAAAAAATGATAAAATGAACATGAATTTGGGGGTATTCTTCTTTGGGGTCCAAAGGGATCTGCAGTGGCCATATTTTTTGCCCCGTGACCAAACTGGGCCCCCGTGAACCACACGGGGCTATATAAATAGAATATGCGTTAATTAGAAAAACAGAAAATGTGTCCATGGGGCACACATGCCCCACTTAAATGCTGTCAGTCACGTAAAATGTGAGGTAAAACTGTTTTCATAAGAATGGACAGACAGACGGACAAGAGTAACACCAAATGCATGTTCCACTTGCTTGGCGGAACATGAAAGTATCTTGCTCTTAATAGGCAAAATGTTATTTCTTTAAAGTAAAAGTTTTCAGCAACAATAAGGCATTGCTAACCTGTAACTTTAACATTTCCCTAAACTTGTCTGTTTCTTCTTTAAGCCTCTCTATGAACCTGTGTTCACACATTTCTTGTTGCTGAAGCATGGTACAAGACAACAGTTCCTTATACTCGGTCACCACCAGGGTCAGTGTCTGGTGCCCGGCCTCTCGCATCTCCTCAAGCTGCTGTTCATGATCTTTCTGAAAGAAAATACAGAGTAGATAACATTATTAAACTGAAGGGAACAACAAAATAATACCATGCTAATTTATGAACAAACTGTGAATGTATCTATAATATTTTTACCTAGATGGGAGGGATTGGATTGGATGAACTGGATAGTTTGGATGAGGCAAGTCAATGCATTAACTAGTACCGGTACTTTTTTCAACGAGGACAAGGTTCATCTATGTGTAAAATGGAAATTGAGATTGTAATAATAACATACAGTGACCTCCAAACCTAAATCTTTTCTAAAGTTTTAGTTGTAAACTATTTGTAAATTATAAGACCGACTCATAACATGATACTTTATTTCCCTATTTCTTACATAACAGTCGAGTATAAACTTTATTTATTTTACATCAATTAGGAAACAAGATACACAGCTTATACAACTCGATCTCGATAGCGCAGATGAAATCAATAGCATGGTCATGATGTGGGAGGAAACCCGAGAACCTGGGGAAAATCCACGTGTTTGAACGAGGACAAAAAAACATACCTTTTCACAAATTAAATCCAGGTTGCATTGGTGAAAGGTCAGTTTACCTATTAAACTACCCAGACTACCTGGACGTAGTACATATATACCTCTCAAAGATATCAAACTTCAAATAAATTTGTACTCTCTCACATATTTAAAATATATTTATTTTAAACTTGCTGTCCATACCTAAAGAAATTATATAAATGTGGTGTGTTTTTTTCTATCCCATTCAACACAACTTCACCATCCTCAGAGGGAGAAGAGATGAATGATGACAATTCCTATCAAACATGTCACTGCCAGGTCTCGAACCAACGTAGAATTCACGTCTGCAGCTCTTAAATGCAAGGCCGTAACCATTGAGCTATTGATGCATGCACTCGTATATATATGCCTTTTAATAATGAGATAACAAGCTACTGATATACTACTACTGGTATAATACCTGCAATGTTTGGTAACTCTGTTTAGCCACCTCGGCCAGCTCATGGGCTCGTGCAAGATCTTCTGTTAACCGTGTGTTTTCTAACATCTGATTTTCCAACTCCTGAAAAATAGCACTTTAGTTATTAGACATAAACAAAAATGAATTCCATATCTTCCTGAACTATTAGTAGCAGTATTCGCGTACAAATACCTTATTTTCAATATTCGCATTAATATATTTTTAAAAATCTCATTAATATCATTATACCAATATGAATTGCAATTTAAACAGTTTACTAACCTTTTCCTTACTTTCACTAAGTTAAACTGATGTTTAAACAAAAAATACTTTTATATTTGTTATTCCTGAGAGATTGGAGCATCTCCGTGGCTGAGGGGTTAACAACGTTGCACTATAATCCTTCTCACCTCTCGCCACTGGGAGCTCGACTTTTGTGGAAGTGTCGATTCTAACGGATGGCAGGAGGGGTGCAGTATTGGTTCTACCCGGAAAAAGTGGGTGGTCTGCCTCCACCACAAAAAAAAAATCGGCCGTCATATATAACCTTATGTGTTGAAAATGACGTAAAACACCATACAAACAAACAAAATCTTGAGTGATATCACAAGGAATTTACTTCCCTTGTCGATTTAATTTGTTACCTACCTTCTTTAAAATTTCCCTCTCTTCATTCGCCCTCTGTTGCAGCGACTGTGCTGCTGGTGGTTCCCCTTCACCTCCCGTTGCTCCCATGTTATTTGCAATCTCATTGGTCACATTGTTTTCAGGTTCTGCATTCTGATTGGCTCTTGCTAAGCTATTATCATTTTCTACATTTCCAGAATCTAACATCCCTTGATCACTAAGTCTGGGAGAAGGCACTTGTTGATTGTCTAAACTCACAGAGTGGGAGTCTACATTACTGAAAACATTATGTACATTTTCTGTTCTATTAATAGATGAGTTGGAAATACCCAGAGCAAGGTCAAGGCCACTGATATCAGGTAACTGTTCATGGCCATGCGACATCAAGCCAGTCCCTGGTTGGCTGCCAGTAGCAGATCTAAAGCTCCCATCTAGAATGTCATTGGCCATGTTTATTTGATCCAAATTAAACTGTAACAAATAGTAAAACAAGTACAGGTTTTTAACTAGAAAGTATAACGGTGTTTCTGTTTCTGTTATAAAGCTACTGTTAACGCTTCAACCGTTTTTGATATTTCTGGAAGCACATGACACGTATGAATGTCCCATGTAAATATCTGCAAATTAAATTACCCACATTCCTAATGACTGGCAAAAAAACTAACTCATCTGCCATCTGAGATACCTACATAATTAATTTCAAATTAAACCAAAAACTGCTGAAAATGAGTATAAAGTTCCATTTTACGTTTTAAATTGTGACCCATAAAATAATACCTGAGACGCATCTCCATCCGTATTGAAGTCGAGGTCAGGATCAAACACGACACCATTGGCTAGTGTCTCTGGTCCAAACCCTTCCTGTAACACCGGGACACTGGCCTCGGCACTACCGGCTACATCCACCGTAAGTGGGTTGTCTAGGTGTTGTGGGAACCGGTTCTGGCCACACAACAGGTCTGGTTGTACATTCCTGGCTCCTGCCACAGCTGTATGCAAAGTTCAAGATAATGGCAAAATTGTATATCCTGCAGTATTGTTAATTGCATTGTTTCTATCAACTGATGTAAAGAGTTTGTGTATATTATCCCCCTATGCATTGACAATGGGTTTGGAATATGGATGATATATTATATCATAATCTTTTACAAACTGCATGACATTTTTCAATAAAAATACATGACCATCCATTTAAAACAAAATTCTACATAACAATTATATAACATGGATCTACAGTTTTTAAGAATATATGCTGTGTGTGACAGAGCTTATTTACCCCTAATGTATTGCAGTGGAAATTTTAACGAGCTAAACCTCGTTTTAATTCTAACTGTTCAGCTGAGAAATACTTTTTTGTATAAATTTTCATAATCCAAACTCGGGCCTGGCAGTGATAAAGTCCAGGATCCCCGGATTACTAGGTCAAAGTGCTGACCGTTACACTACACTACCGCCTACCGGTAGTTATAGTAATTTTACGCTCATTTTTCAGAAATTCTTTTCACATTAAGACTGTTGATTAACTAAACAAAGTGGAGCTAATAATGAAGCTAATGTAACATAACAATGACACCATAAAAGACTCGCTGTGTTCTGAGACCACATTGAGTGTCTCCTATAAAAGACTCGCTGTGTTCTGAGAACACATTGAGTTCCATATTTTGAAGAAAATAAGTATTTTATGTGTTTACATTGAGTAGTGCATTTCTTGAAATATGGCAAATTCTAACAAAAAATAATTCTAAAATGATTTAATAGACTTGTTCTTAATTATATAGACAACAGTGATGTGAATGAATTGAATTGAATTGAATTGGATTTTATAGTCGCACCAACAGCTAAGGTCATATGGCGACTTTCCAGCTTCCATTGGTGGAGGAAGATCCCAGGTGCACCTCCGGGCAATTTTCGTGCACGGGCGGGCACCTGGGTAGAACCACCGACGTTCCGCAAGCCAGCTAGATAGCTTCCTCACATAAAGATTCCTAGGCCCCTGAGGGATCGAACCTACAGCGGCGAGGGGCAAGTGATTTCAAGTCAGAGACGTTAACCACTCGGCCACGGACGCCCCTGTGATGTGAATGAAGCTGTTAATTTGTATATGGCTATCTTACCCGTGGAAAACATGGCTGCCCACTGTGTGGGGACCGCCGGAGCACCTGCAGGGTTGACAGTTCGGGAGGCATTGGGATCTACAGGCTCTGCTGCCTATAAAGAATTTATTTCAACTTTTACAACCATGACAAATATGTGCATGCATTTAAAAAATAATCAAAAATCACATACGAATTTTGTACTAAAAATGTGTAAAGAAGTTAAGCTACTGTTGTCTGTGATCATTAAAGACAGCCAATGTTGTGTTATCAATCAATTACAGGAAGCATATATTAATGATTATAGACTGCGCTGGCCATTAAGTGGTCCGAGTATTAACTTTCATACCCCATCCAACCCTTTCTCCAAGAAGCCAACGCGGGGTTGGCTGAGGTATGAAATAAAGCTTTAATTTCGGCTCAAAAGGTTTGGATATTGTAAAATTAAAACATTTAATGGGGAATTCTAAACAGGTTATCGCATTTTTTCAGTAAAAAATATTTTTAAACGTGTCTTATTGTCGAAATATCCGTTATAAAATCCTGCTAATATAAGCTTTCCCATCGCTTAATGGAATTTAGGCGGGACCGCGTAATGGTACATGTGTAGCAGTATGTAAATTTAGCAAGCATATATTAATTGTAGACTCCATTGGTTAAATGTGTAACGGTATGCAACAATGTATGTTCAGACTGCCCTTGCCTGACAATAATTAAGTACTTTCCCTAACTTCAGCCCCAAAAACTGACAAAAAAATAAAATACTGCAGCAGTAATCCACATAACTTATAGAAGCAGCTGCATTAATGCAAACAAAATTTCAACCTACTAACCTCAAAGCCTCCAAAGTCACCAAAATCATCATCCCCATCCTCTTGGAATCCATTTGCATTTTGCTAAAAAGTGGGGAAAAAATATTCAACTTTAACTTTATATTATACCACATAATTTTTTTAATCTAAAATAAATAATTGCTAAAACATATTTTACTACAAAAGATTAAGCAATTAGAGATTAATGTACCAAGTTTTCTTAAATTTGGATAATGCTTTCTTGTAGAAACCATTGCAAGCAGATGTTCACTAGCCTAGCAGAATAACATCCTCTTCCTATTAAAAAAAAGAGAGAATTACCGGTAGTCAACCTTTAAATGTAAAAGGACTATCAGCTATATCTAATGTAGCTGATTATAAGTCCCTTGCATATGTATTTCTGTGGGTTTTACTTCAGAAAATTGGCAACATATATCTCTATCAAGCTTTTGTCATTAGTAAATCGAAAACCAATGTTACCGTTTTTTCCCTGTAGATAGAGGTCATGACCTGGAGATCAAGGTCATGACTTAGCAATTTGTAAGTAAAATTATATCGCTTTTTTTTCCCCTAAATATAATGTGTCATAATCTGTATCTGTATATTTCCTGGTTGATGAATAGACTGCTACGCAGCGTTTAAATATAAATGACTGTAGAAGTCTGCCATTATGTTTACCTGCTTGTTTTATAGGCGTAGCCATTTTCACAGTTTACAGATATCCCGCCACCTCACTTCCTTTATGTAAGTGATACGTCTGTATTATGTAAACAATACTGAGTGAAAGCCAAATACATGTATATCTTTTTATAGAACGTAGATCAGACGCTTGGCTACAATCGTGGTTGGAATGCACTTTACTTAGACGTAATTTACGGCAAAGAAATCAGTGTTTGACTGTCGCTTGTATGAGTGAAACGGTGCATGCGCAGTGATGAAAAGCACTTAACAAGGTGAAGGTCGTTACTGTTGCTGTAACAAAGTGATCACACAGTGCCAAATGTACCAAGAATAAAAAATGTGAGTTAATCATCTTCATTAATTATTGAAAAAATATACTTCATGGTAAAAGCGTACACGTGTTAATAAACATATGCAAGATCAAAAACATGCATTTATGTTTCTATGATAGCATTAATTTAGAATAGTATCAGTAAATAAAAGCACTTCCAGGCCTGTCAAAGCTCCGGATAAAAATCCGGATTCTCTGGATTTTTCAGACGCTCTCCGGATCTCCGGATTTAAGTGTAAAATCTCCGGATTTTTCATCAAAACAAAATGTTCATGATCTAACAGCTATATCTTCATATTTTATCACCTATTTCCTGTTACGCTCCCTTGTCAGAGGAGTATTTGCAAATGCCAAATCAACTAGGCTGTGAGCTAATAGGAGAAACCCTCCCCCCCCAGGGGGAATTTTGTACAGTATGATTTTCTGAAAGAACATACAGTAAGTTTTAAAATGAGACATGTGTGCCATCTGAGCGTTGGGGCTTTAGTGAGTTTTGGGGTAAAACGTTGCGTTTTTAGACGAAAATCGCCGAAATCTGGAATTATTTTTTAGAAAAAGAATGGAATATATTAGAACCAATTTGAATTGATAGAATCTTTCTCGGAACGTATCTCTACGTGTCCCACCATAAAATTTATGGATCCGATACTTAAATATTGAGATTTTGGGTAAAAATGTTAAAAAAATTAATAAAATCGCTGATTTCTGTAATACATTGGGGGTATTTAACTAAAAATTAGAAAAATATCTAATACAATAGAAAAAAGAAATATTGTAACCTTTTTGGGCAGGGTAAGGTCCAGTGATTAAACAGAAAAAAGTTCCCAACCGCATGATGTTTGGAAATGCCTTAATTTTGAGGTGAAAAATGTGCATTTTTGTCAAAAATCGTCGGAATCTGGAATTATTTTTTAAAATTAGTTTCAACATAAACTTATCAAATTGAAGCAATAGAATGTTGCACAGCATGCATATTCTAGTTTTTCTTTGCATCATATATAACATATGTGCTCAAATATTGGCATTTTAGGGCAAAATGTATGAAAAAATGACAAAAATCACTGCTTTCTGTAATCCATTTGGGGTATTAGGTTAAAATCTAGAAACAAATTTAATACAATTGAATAAGGACACATTGTAATATTTTTGGAATAGACTAAGGTCCAATAATTAAGTAGAAAAAAGTCCCGAACCGTATGATGCTTGAAAATGCCTTAATTTTTAGGCGAAAATGTGTATTTTTGTCAAAAATCGACGAAATCTGGAATTATTTTTGAAAATAGTTTTAACATAAACTTATCAAATTGAATTAATATAATGTTGCACAGCATACATATTCAAGTGTTTCCTGGCATCATGTATAACATATCTGCTGAAATATGTTGGAAAAAAGGACTAAAATCACTTATTTCTGCAATCCATTGGGGGTATTTGGTTAAAATCTAGAAAAATATATAATACCGGTACAATAGAAAAATAGACTGTAAGCTAGTAGGAGTAACCCTCACCCCAGGGGGAATTTTGTACACCCTATTTTTCTGAAAGCCCATTATGTGTAGAGCATTCTGGAACATGTCATGTACCAACTGGCGACTTGGACTTTACCACGCTACCGGCATTTCGAACATGGTACATAGAGCTAGATACAGTATAAGTTATAAACAGAGAAATAGCGTTGAGCGACCCTCTGCATACGGCCACTTGGCCGACCCACATATTTTGCAACACAACGGGACCGGTGGCCAGCTGTCAGCAAAGGTCCCCAGTACATGTGGCACTCGGTCAGTAGTCCATATTAGGGGAAAGGCTACCCGAGTTCGAGTTTCGAACATGGGACATAGAGCTATATACAGTTATATAGAAGGATATAGCGTTGAACGACCTTCGGCCGACGGCCGCTGGGCCGACTTACAGATAGGGTGACAAAACGAGACTAGTGGGCAGCCGTCGGCAAAGGTCCCGGCAACGCGTGGCATTCAATCGCTAGGCTGTATCAGGGGGGAGGCTACCCGAGTTCGGGTCTCGAACCTCGTAACTCACCTAGAGCTTTATACAGTATAGTTATATATGTATAGAGGGAAATAGCGTTGAGCGATCTTCGGTCGATGGCCGCTGGACCGATCCACACAACGGGACCGGTGGCCAGCCGTCGGCAAAGGTCCCCGCTATGCGTGGTACTCGGTCCCTAGGGCTTATCAGGGTGAGGGCTACCCGAGTTTGAGTCTCGAACAAGGCACATAGAGCTATATACAGTTATATAGAGGGAAATAGCCTTGAACGACCTTCTGCCGATAGCCGCTCAGCCGATAGCCGACCCACATATTTTGTGACATAACGGGACCGGTGGCCAGCCGTCGGCAACGGTTCTCGCTACGCGTGGCACTCGGTACCTAGGTCGTATCAGGGGAAAGGCTACCTGAGTTTGCGTCTCGAACATGCCACCTAGAGCTATATAGTAAATAGCTTCGAGCGACCTGCAGCCGACGGCCGCTTGGCCAACCCACAGGTTTTGTGACACAACGGGAACGCTGGTCAGCCATCGGCAACGGTCTTCGCTACGCGTGGCACTCAGTCCCTAGGTCGTAACAGGGGGAAGACTTCCGGGTCTCGAACATGGCACCTAGAGCTATATACAGTATAGTTATATAGAGAGAAATAGCCTTGAGCGACCCACAGCCGACGGCCGCTGGGCCGACCAACAGGTTTTGTTGACTCAACGGGAACGGTGGCCAGCCTCGGCAAAGGTCCCCGCTACGCGTGGCACTCGGTCGCTAGACCGTATCAGGGGGAGGGCTACCTGAGTTCGGGCCTCGAACATGACACCTAGAGCTATATACAGTATAGTTATAGAGAAATAGCTGCTGGGCCGACCTACAGATCTTGTGACACAACGGGACCATCTTGGACGCCATGTTTGATTTATTTTTATTGTGTTACACATAAATTTCAGCTAGTATACATATGCATATTATACATAGTCTAAAACAGACGAACACCAGTTTTTACAGCCACCTATTTGCACTAAAAATAAGTTTGTTTTTGGTAATGAATGTGGTGTAACGTAAATTACAGAATAGTTTCATTAAGTTTGAAGCGCTTCTCAACTTATATTAATAAAAGTACATGTATTATGTTTTTTACATGGTTTTGATTTAATTTATATTCAACATTTTTAATGTACAAATTTTAATTGTTATGTAAGGTAACATAGTTTACATGCACGTTACTCACTAAAGCCCAACGCTCATAATTGATGGCACACCTGTCTCATTTTGAAACTTATTGTATGTTCTTTCAGAAAATCATACCCTACAAAATCCCCCATGGGGGAGAGTGTGGGGGCTGGGTGGGGGCTGGGGGAGTCTACAGCCAGCTCAAGAACTAGTACATGATGTGTTGTATTTGTTCGGGAGGTTCTTTTTATAAAAAAATCCCGTAAGTTATCAGCTAGAGCAGGCTTTAGCAAATAAAATGTCAGCGTGCCATGCACTCCTTGGAAACATATGATGGGTCAATGGCAATATCACCAGGTGAGAGTAGGAATTTTCCATAGAAAAAGAAGGTTTTCTGGTATATTATTGCACATTGGACTGCAGAAATGTTATAAAAAAAAAATTCCGTTCTTTCTTATAATGCACTTTTAATTTTTTTCCAATACCTCAATGTATTACAGTAATCAGCGATTTTAGTCATTTTTTCAACATTTTGCCCTAAAATATAAATACTTGAGCATATATGTTATATCTGATACAATAAATGACTTGGATATGTATAGTGTGCAACATTTTATTGCTTCAATTTGATAAGTTTATGTTCAAACTATTTTCAAAAGATAACTCCAGATTCCGTCGATTTTTGACGGAAATACACATTTTTCGCCTGAAAATTAAGGCAATATTTTAAGCATCATATGGTTCAGGATTTTTTTCTACTTAATTATTGGACCTTTGTCTATCCAAAATGTTACAATATGTTTTTATTATATTGCAATAAATATTTTTTCTAAATTTTAACCCAATACCCCAATGGATTACAGAAATTAGTGATTTTTGTTATTTTTTCCAACATTTTGCCCTAAAATGCCAATATTTTAGCACATATGTTATATATGATGCCAGGAAAAACTTGAATGTGTATGCTATGCAACATTCCATTGCTTTAATTTGATAAGGTTATGTTCAAACTAATTTTAAAAAATAATTCCAGATTCCGGCGATTTTTGACAAAAATACACATTTTTCACCCCAAAATTAAGGCATTTCCAAACATCATGCGGTTTGGAACTTTTTTCTGTTTGATCACTGGAACTTACCCTGCCCAAAAAGGTTGTAATATTTCTTTTTTCTATTGTATTAGATATATTTCTAATTTTAGTTAAATACCCCCAATGTATTACAGAAATCAGCGATTTTATTCAATTTTTTAACATTTTTACCCAAAATCTCAATATTTAAATATCGGATCCATAAATAATATGGTGGAACACGTAGAGGTGCATTCCGAGAAAGATTCCATCAATTAAAATTGGTTCTAATATATTCCATTCTTTTTCTAAAAAATAATTCCAGATTTCGGCGATTTTCGTCTAAAAACGCAACGTTTTCCCCCAAAACTCATTAAAGCCCCAACGCTCAGATGGCACACATGTCTCATTTTGAAGCTTAATGTATGTTCTTTCAGAAAATCATAGCCTACAAAATTCCCCCTGGGGGGGGAGGGGGGTCTACAGCCAGCTCAAGAACTAAACTGGGGTCATCCGTGTAATGCACTATTAAGACCTAAGGGCATAATTAGTTCCTTCAGGTGACATAATGTGCAATAACAGCAATATATCATTATCTGTGACTTCTTTAATTGGTCAAGCTAACTGGAATCACAAGTGTGAGGAACTAGCAACTCCTAGTGTGTGGTAACACAATGACAACTGCTACTGTGTACGATGAATATAATTGGTATAAGAGTTATGAAGACTTTGTATTTGCATTAAGAATGCATCTCTGAAGAAAAGTAAGTGCACTTTCATAAAAAAAAAAAAATTGTGGTAGAAATTAAAGTCTTTCTAATAGATAATTTTAAATTTGCGCTTTAAAAAAGTAGTGCGGAAATCAAGCTGCACGCTCCAAATTTTCATTTAAAAATGTTCTTCACGCGCTTTAAATCTTTAATTTTAAAAATCTCAGGATTTTGTGTTAAAAAGTTTTGGAAGGCCTGACTTAAGTTATGTTATCCAGTGCTCACACTGGCCATTTTAAATTAATAGCCACACATTTTTTAGTTAAAAAAATAATAGCCAACTTTAATGCGTAAGAAAATTTGGTCAGTCGTAAGAGCTAGCCTAATAAATTGGCTCCTATGCAGTTTTTTTAAGATTCTGACGTTCTATGTAACTGCATATACTCGTTGATGCTCGCCAATACGAAAAATTTCAAAAGAGCATTAAACGTGTATTTTAACACACTATCGTAAGAGCCAAATTTTCAATCAGGTTTTATTAGACTATCAGGGCCTCCTCTGGCTATATTTTTCTTTTTGTCACCACTTTCTCCAAGTGAAAGAAGTAGGAGCCTAGACTAGAATTCATTTAAAAGTAGGATTCCAGGAACTCCTTACACATTGATAAAACAAAGAATGATGGATTAAATAATGAATAGAAATATACTTTATGTATCCGTCATCTATATATCGTTTTTTTCCCACCAACATGTATTTGTAAAGGACAGTTTTTCTCATTCGATTATGTAAAAAAAAAAAAAAAATCCGAAATAATGTACCATCCGAAGTACTATGACACCGCACTTTTACGGCCCGAAAATTTCAAACATTTAATCGAAATACCATCAATTACGAACTTTTGTCATGCATTAATGTGTTGAATGCCAAAAATGGTCTTTCTTATCAAAGGGGAAAGAAAACACAACCCTAATAGTAGGATAATGTAGTTTTATGTCATTAATTGTCGATCTCAAAGTTGTGACAAATTGAAACTGCCGACACGAAGCCAGGCACAATATTCAAACTTCTTATTGTTTCAATGTTTAATTACTTTATTGCATGTGTTTTCACAGTTCACAATACACATGGGTGTTTGCTACCTATCGGGATCATGATGGGATAGCTATTAATGCAGATGAAAGTAGCGACTATGTTCATAATAGTGCGTGCACAAATTAATTTCATCTCTTCGTAGTTTGTGTACAGAAAAACAAACAGGAAACTGTACCTACTGTTGGATGCGTAACGGATTGTCTGATTGGTAAATCGCCCGAAAGATAACAAATAACGGCATATCTGATTGCCTATTCGGTCCATTAATCACAGGATGTTTGCGTGTATCAACAATGCCGATTTTCCGACAACGAAGTGCCAATTAAGGGAATTAACAACTTTTACAAGCGATACTTGATAAGCGCATGGCGACATCACAGGGGGCGTGAATGGATTATGTAATGTTTATTGCGGTCATTTATTACTTGGGGTGTCAAACAGACCATTATACGAAAAATTTATAAAAAAATAAAAAATAAATATTAAAATAAAATAATCGCCATTTCTTGTCGACATTTCTTTAAAATAATCGACAGTATTATAAAATAATCGCAAATGGCGACCATGGGGTATGGTAGCGTGAGCACTGGTTATCCCTTTAAAGTAGCTCTCCCGCCAACAACAGCCAAATTTTACAACATATGTAAACCGTTTCTAAACCTACTGATGATGAGGAATATATATAACTCACATGTACATATTTTGAGAATCCAAACTCTATCGAGTAACACAATATAAACGGCTTTAACCAGCCAGACCAAATCCCAAAACTGGTGTATCGACTTAAGAGTTACCAACTCATAAATTAATTCATTTTACTCATTTATTCAATCACGGGTATTTTAAAATACCGTGAATACACCTATACTTTGAATCGGTACATATATATTATTATATGACCTGAACACCTGGATGGATTTTTGATAAACGGTTTTGTATGTATTTTTGCCGTTATTTATCGGGTTAGTTTCTTTAACACTTACAGTTTATATATGTAAATTATTACTTTAAAACTTTACTGCGACTTTTATTCATGTTAAAATCACAACAAAATAGTTTACCCCCGAAAATATTTAAAAAAAGCATGATTCATAATTTTCATGCGTACCAAATACCCACTGACAATTTGATTTACGCATAAGGTCAAAATGTGACACGTATCATCCTTTATTATTAAAGTTTTGAAATGTTTACCTCAGAGATCGACTGGTTACGATATTAAATATGTTAAATTCTGGAGATGAGCACTAGTATTTTGCAGCAAATCAGCAAGCCAGTCAAAAGAAATGGAAGCTCTGGAATTGGTATTGGTAGCACGCTTGCTTAAACATGATCTTACAATTAAGCAAGGGCCTAGCAATGCTGTCTTTTCGAAAATGACGGCAAAATAGAAAGGAAAAAACATTGCAGGTACCCCGAAAAATGGTAAGGCAAATATTAATTGATTTAGTTCATCGTGTATGCGTGAAGAAAAGTCAGGACGATCACTTTGAAATGTTGCTGTTACATGTAGACTTGCTTGAAAAGAAAAGTTAAAATATTTAAAAATATATATTTTTTAAATATTTGTAGAGTATGATTTACAACTGTAGGTTTCAACAGTTGGAACTACATGACAATTTTTGACGTCATTCGGTTACCTGCATTGTGCTGTTATGTCCTCTATAATAGCCTTATAAGTTTGAGACATCGTTTACCCCTTAGTTAAAATTTTAGGGAGAAACTATTTCTATGATTACCCCTCACCAGTGGTGAAAATTAGATTTTATGACTCACGTTAAAATGTATGGGGTGATCACACCTGGGGAACAAAAAAATATCTGGGGCTCTGTTATAATAGCATACAAATAAACAAAAAACGTTTGCATCCGAATACTAGTGTGTCCGAAATAAATAACATTTTCAGATTTGTGGCAATTCGCTAAATAAAAAAATCATTCAGATGACAATACGTAGATTATGTAAATATACAGAAGATAGTCCACTTACTTCATTATTATCCATCCTTAATTATTCAGGTAAGCTCACTGAAGCATCATTTGCTCAAAATAATATAACACATTTTCTATTTACGTTTCAGCAGGGCGCTGACATCTTGGAAAGTGACTTATGGGTAACGATATACACCGATCAGAACGTACACCGCGGTTGTAATAATTGTCATTTTGTTCAAAATGAGCACGGGGTGTGTGCGTGGTGGTGGTTTGTGGCATGGTGGAGGGGCGGGATTTGGTTGTGTCCCACTTGCTTCCACCTTGATAATAGAGAATCTAAGTGCTTATACTTATATACAGTTATCTATCTATCTTCAGATACTGCAGTACCCCCTCTCGAGGATTATATGCAGGTGCGTGTCGATGCATGTTAGTGACTTTATATTTAATTATCATCCCAGGTGAGATAAAAGTAAAAGTGTGATAGCAAAGTGTTGGAGTAAAAGATAATAGAAATTATCACGTTTAGAAGTGTAAAATAAGCATTGGCGTAGCTCTGCATAGGCCCTGTAGGCCCGGGCCTACGCCTCAATTTCAGAAATAGCAAAATTCAAAATTCAAAAAATGCAATAAAAATCGGGATGGGGGTGAGGGGGGTAGGGAGGGGGCTGTATAGGCAGCGTAGTAACCAGAAAATATTATTTTCATATATATTTGTTTAGTTATCTTTGCCCTTCTTAAAGTCTAAAACATACGTCAGCATGCACCTAATGCATTCTAACATAAAAAAATCGGGGGTGGGTGGGGGTGCATGTCCCCGGACCCCACTAGCATAATAACTTTAACTGCGGGCCTATGCCGTCAAAAAGGCCAAGCTACGCCCCTGATAAGGTAAAAGGGTTAAAAACAGTGTTTGCTTTCTACGGCATGAGGTGATCTAGAGATCTTACCGCCACGTTGAATTGGCAGCATAACCACGCTGGATGGAAGCCGGTTCCATTGAACTACAGTCAGTGGGAAGAAAGAAAACTTGTAGAAGTTAAAGTTGGTGTGGATTTGGCAGTACGAGAGTGGGTGGCTGTGTCGTGTAGGTCTGAGGGGTTGCTTGAAGTATGATGGGACATTAACTGCAACTAATTAAGCCATGGTAGATTTTTAAAAAAAAAATTGATTAGCCTTGCATCAGCTCGTCTCTGCTCGAGGGCTCTCCAACCTAGTGATTTTTGCATTTCAGTAACACTATCATAGTGAGAGAAATTGTTTAGTGTACAACGAGCGGCCCTTCGTTGGACCATCTCGAGCTTGTTTATGTTAGTTTGTGTGTATGGGCTCCAGGCTGTTGAGGCGTACTCTAACTGGGGTCTTATTAAGGTTTTATAGGCTGTTTCGCGTACGCCTTGGTGCTTGACCTTTATATTTCTTTTTAGAAAGCCTAGAGTTTTATTAGCCATGGTAGAGACTTTATCGATATGGTGGTTGAAACTCATATTTGAGGACAGCGTGACACCAAGATATTTCGCGTGATTAACGCTTTCAATAGTTTTACCATGGAGGGAGTATTTGGTTGGAATAGGGTTTCTGGACCTTGTGATGTGCAGGACTTGACATTTGTCAATGTTGAATTTCATATCCCACGTTTTCTCCCAAACTTGTAATGTGTCAATGTCTCTTTGGAGAGTGGCGCATCTTCTGGGTAAGAGATGGTAATATAGACGGCTGTATCAGCCATCAGCAAACAGACGGACCTGGGATTTGATATTTTCAGGGAGGTCATTGATATAGAGAAGGAATAGGAGAGGTCCTAATACAGATCCCTGGGGCACCCCAGATGTCAAGGGGACTTCTGCGGAGGATTCCCCATCAATAATTACCGTCTGCGTCCTTCCAATTAAATAAGCTCTAACCCAGTCGAGTAATTTTCCCTTGACTCCATGCGTAAGTAGTTTGTGCAGTAACTTCACGTGTGTCACCTTATCAAACGCTTTACTGAAATCTAGTAATATGAGGTCAGTCTGCTTTCCTTGCGAGAGTTTAATTCTTGGCAGGGTCATCGATCAACTGCACAAGTTGGGTTTCGCAGGATCGACGATAACGGAAACCATGCTGGAGGTCATCAAGTATACTATGTGTTCCATAAATTTACAAAGAATGCATGTCAATGATATGGGTCTATAGTTGGCAGCACAGCCATTGTTTCCCTTTTTGAATAAGGGACATACCATTGCCTTTGACCACTCGGATGGGATAGTGCCTTGATCCAAGGACCGTTGGAAAATGACCTGTATTATTGGCGCTATTTCGCATCTCAGTCCTTTTAGAACAATTGGCTTGATGACATCTGGGCCAGCTGCTTTAGATGGATTAAGGTTAGCAAGTAATTTCAGTATACTATTTGTGGAGATAGTGATGTCGGGCATATTTGGGAATTTACATTTTTCTTCATTTGGGATTGTTTTGGGGTCAATTTTCCCATTGTCGGATTCATCGGAGACTACTTTTTGGCATAGCTTGCTCAAATCAAGGGGTGCAGTTGGGGAGAATACGGACTGGAACTGGGAGTTTAGAATATTGGCCCTTGTCCTTGTTATTGGTGAAAGGGTACCATTTTTCTCAAGTGGGGCGATTCCTCGTGAGTCCTGTTTTGAATTCTTCATTAGAGAATATAGTTTTTTCCTAGAAAAGGTTGACTTATTAGTGTTATCATCTGTGTTGTTGGAGTTTATCCCTAAAATTCTTGGAGGTAGTTGTTGTATACTTTTTTGATCTTATGTTTAACCGTGTTTTTAATTTTTGTAATCGTTTTTGTCTTTTAGCTTCTTTGAAGTTTTCTTTTTTTATATATAAGCTGTCTCATGTGCCTTTTTGTATCTTGAGTGATCCGAGGTAAGTTAGGTTTAGTACCTATAGTCTTAGTGGTGACAAACTTGGAAATGCCTGATTTTATATATTGTTTCAACTCTTTCCAGAGATCCTCGACTGATTTGTCATTTTGGTTGGTTAGTGGGTGGTTCTCTTACCATTTGGATTAAGTTATAATCATTTATTAATTCGATGAATTCTTCGTAGAGTTTTGTGAATCTGCAGCCTGGTTTTATAAGTTGTGCATCCTTTTCCCAATACAGTTTGAGGTAATTAAAGTCTCCAAAGACCCAGATCTTGCTTTTGGTCTTGTTTGCTAGTTCTAACGATTTTGCAAGTTCAGAAGCGCTGTGTTCGTCATTTTCCCTTGGTTTATAATATGCACAAATGTGTAACGATTGAGTATCTCATTAATTTTTACCCATAACATTTCGCAATCAGTTTCAAATGCTTCTGTTCTGTAGCGATTATAGTATTTTTAACAAGGATAAAAACACACCCTCCGTTCGTGCCTGTCTGTCTTGTATAAATGGAGTATAGCCTATATCTGTAGGAAAGTATTCACTGTCAGATATATCCGGAGTTAACCAGCAGTCTGTTCCAACTAATATATCTGGTTTTTCAGAGTCAAGGAGTACATGAAATTCTGCCTTTTTATTTTTGATAGACTGAAAAGAAATATAAAAAGATTGGACAGGGAAAGTAGCATTCAAGGAGGACAGTCAATCACAAAACACAGAAACAAACACGCAAACAGACAAACAAGAACATCACAAAACGACTTCACAAACACAAAATGGTTGACAATAGGGCTACCGCCTTGGAACGGTCAGTGGCATAGTAGGCCACTGGGGGTTTAAACCGGTTCTAGGGTGCACCAAACCTCACACTTACCCTACTGTCATCCCATTAAAACAGGACAGTGTAATAAAGAATTCCCCGCCATGATCTAATCTCTAACCAACAAGGCAGCATCAATAGGCATTATAAGTAAAACACAAATATGCTCGTGTAAATATAATACAAAAAAACAATAGCCTAGAAAGCCACAATGAAGGTACTCAATGACTTGGCAGAAGCCACATTTAAGTTTACATTTAAAACTTTGAGATTAGTATCTTATTTTGTTTGGACTTTGTGAAGTGCGAGTTATCAGAAAACAAACTTTCACCTTCGATGCTAAGTACACTGTAGCTATTGTGAGAGGCAAATGAGACATTTGATGTATTTAATGCCGAAAAATTTTGGTATACACAAGCATGCCCAAGAGAAGGACACATCATCAGCCATTAAGTTATCGTATGTTCCTTGATCCATATCTTGGCAGTGTATGTGAAACCATCGCTCACACTTATCACAAGAGATTGCAGGGTCTTGGTCTTCTGCTTGGATACCACATGATCCGCAGGGGTACTCTGTGCCTGGGTTAGATTCAACATCTGCAGATATTGTTAACAGCAGTAAGCTAAGGTACGCTAGATGATAAGTCATTTGGGATAATACTGGGGCATGGTAGGTACACTCTCTACAAGATGCGATTATGCAAAGATCTAATATCAGGGTCTGTAGATAGATAGTATAATAAACAGGTCCTGATAATATGCTATGACGTTATTTGGTCTTTGGATTATGCCGTAAAAATCCAGCTTCAGATCAATATATATGTAAGCTTTCGCATGAACAGAAATGCCTGGCATTCGTTTTACCAGGGAGGTTCTTGGTTAAACCAGTGCCCTATATGTCTTATATGTCAATTTTCATCCCAGGTTAAACCAATAGGGTCCATTTTCACGTTAAAAAATAATACAGATAAAATAAAACTAGTATTAAGTCTGAGATATACCAGGGACTATAGATAAAATAATTAATAAAGTCTTGGAAATGGTCCTATGATAAGAAGGTAACGTTTCATGTTTGTCTTCAGTCTTGTCTTGTCGTGCACTTAAAGGTTTAGTCTTGTGTTGCTCTAGGTTCTGCCAAGTCAATGAGTACTTACTTCATGGCTTTCTATATCTTTTATATTCATTTATACATGATCATCTTTGTTCTTAATCATATTGCATATTAATGCTGCCTAGTTTGTTAGAGGATATAGCCTGGCGGGGATTTCTTTATTTACACCGTCCTGTTTCTCGGTTTAGCTTGAATGACAATAGTGTAAGAATGAGGTTTGGTGTACTCTAGAAGCTGATTTACACCCATCGCCCCCACCCCGCCCCCACAGCGGCCCTTTTGCCACTGACCGTTTTCTGGTACCATATTATCAATGGTTATGTTTGTGGTGTCGCAATACTTTGCTTCCATGTCTGTGGTTGTTGTTTATTTTGGTTGACTGTGTTCTGTGAATGCTATATGTATACTTACTTTTAGTGTAAGCAAACTTTTTTAGCCAAATGGTGTAGGAGCATTTTAATTAATGGTGGGGTCATGGGGTTGTCAACTGCAGGCCTGCCAAAACGTTTTAACACAAAATCCTGAGAACATTTTTAAATGAAAATTTGGAGCGCGCGACTTGATTTTCGCACTACTTTTTTTAAAGAGCAAATTTATATTATTCATTGTTTGGTAGTTATAAAAAATAATAAATTAGCATAGTAATTCGATTAGAAAGACTTTAATTTCTACCACATTTTTTTTTATGGAAGTTAACTTACTTTTCTAAACAGATGCGTTCTTAATGCAAATACAAAGTCTTCATATCTCTTATGTATACAATTATAATCATCGTACACAGCAGCAGTTGTTATAGTGTCACCACACACTAGGAGTTGCTAGTTCCTCACATTTGCGATTTCAGTTAGCTTGACCAATTAAAGAAGTCACAGATAATGATATTTTGCTGTTATTGCACATTATATCACTGAAGGAACTAATTATGCCCTCAGTGCATTACACGGATGACCCCCGTTGATTTGGCATTTGCAAATACTACTCTGACGAGGGAGCGTAACAGGGCCAATTTGCGAAATAGCTGATAAACTATGAACATATAGTTGTTAGATCATGCACATTTAGTTTTGATGAAAAATCCAGCGATTTTACATTTAAATCCGGAAATCCGGAGAGCGACTGAAAAAATCTGAGCACTGTCCATACCTGGAACAAGTGTATCGTGATTGCAATGTGGAGGAAGCAAGGTCAATTTACATCCAAAGAGGAAAGTATATGAGATTCCAGAGACTTCTTATATCTCTGGAGGTTCCTGCTACAGTGTGGAGCATATTTTATAATGAAAAATTAAGACACATACAGTATGCTCTCCAATAGTTTTTTGTTTTTGTTTTTTTGTTAGGGGTCTACTGTATATGCTGCCAGTTTTATAGTAAACAAAACAAAAAGAAGACCCTCTATTTCGATATGGCGCAGCAACCAGACCAATACGTACTCGTTGTGGATACAACACGGTGGTAAATATAATTTTAGCATATCACGAATCAACCAATCACTGATCGCGTGATATTACGTGTATTCTTTTGCTGTGCCAGACACAAAATAGACTGAAAATGCAACTTAACGGATGTAAACTATTATAATCGAATAGTATTTTAATATTTTACCGTAAGAACTTCTTAAAATGCAACACTGCACCGACTGGTAAGTGCTATTTGCCAACAGTAAAATTTTGCAAACTTCGTTTGAAATTGAATCCGTTTTGTTGGGGCGGGGCTACAACCCTAGTCTGTAAAAAAAAAAAAAGAGGAAACATATCGATAGTGTGTAACTTGCTCTTTTTTTTGTTCAAACAGCTAATTGTGTTGTTTCCTATATAAGAAGAATCGATAAATGTATACATGTATGATCATGTCGTTCTTGTTAATGAATGGACTGTTCTGTTGATCAAATTGTCAATTAGGGTAAATAGTAATCGTAGAGTTATTCCCCTTGGGAATGTTTATGTCGTTGCTAATATCACTATCGCTGTAACATTTTGCATATATGTCAATCAAAAGTGCATCTTGGCATATATAAAGCCATGTCATGCACTAGTCCATTGTGACATAACCACACAAGAACATAACAATTCTGAATTTAGCTATAAATTGACTATAAATTTATAAACAAAAAAACACATATTTGGCAACTACTTGTTTGATCTAATAGGCTTATAAAAAGGGACACACAGAGTTGTAAGGTATGTGTTACATATGTTTGTGCATTATAACAAATCAAATGTCCACACAACTATCTTCTTTTGTTCTTACTAAACCTCATATTCATTATTTCTTTCCATTTTTTAATCTATATTTTGTAGTTTCTGTATGACTAGTGTTGAGAAATAAATTATCATTTAATTTGCAATGCATAATAACGTTATCTACTAAACACAAACCTAATAACAATTTATTAATATGTCTGTGCTCCTAGGCTAAAGTAAAATTACCTCAGCCAGTAATAGCGGACACTGTGATCCTGACTATATTGCCTTTTATCATGCATTCAGGGTTCGACACTAACGCTAGTCCGCTAGTCCTGTGCCCACCTGTTTTCAGGAGGACTACCTAACGTGAAAGTTGGCTAGTCCTTCGGACTAGTAATTTGTCGAGCATTATGGCCATAAAATACACATTCCTAATATAGGGCCGGGGTCACTCGATTAGTAAAACTTTGCTATGATTTGGCCGACTTTGTTTTTCTATCCATGTGGGGTGAACGTAATTTTCGGGTCATTTTCATCAATTTCAAATGTGATTAACTGCATAATTAACAAAACCCTCTAAAATACACAATCAGCGCGTGTTTCACAAGTACCTTATTTTATCCCATTATCATTAAATAACAACCTGACTCTTATCTAATCAGGGCAATAGCCTAATTATCGATCATTATCGGTTTGCCTTAGGCAAGACAGGGCTAGAAATTAACATTTTTAGTTTACTAGACCACCGGTCGGTCTAGTAGTAATTGGGTAAAATCACTAGACCTGCTCATAATTTACTAGCCCAATATTATATTCAACAGAAATTACTATTTTAATTCAAGTTTCGGTTTATTGATACAAGTTTTACATTTATTGAAACTTTGGAAATATCAGGTTGTTAAAAGACCTGTTAGGTTAGACAGTGCTGTCACTACATAATCTATCAATTTATAATTTATTTCTTACTTGAATAAGTTTTGTTACTAGCCCATCGGGACTACCCAGACACAGACTTTGCTAGCACGGCAGCATTTTTGCTAGCCTCGGGCTACAGGACTAGTGCTAATTTTGAGCCCTGCAAGATGTAAATATAACCGCCATGTTTGCTCGTTAGTCGATCACGTGATTAGATCATGTACGCATTCTATTCAAGTAAACCAATCAAAGCCGTCGTATTTTTCCGTTTGGTGAATAATTAAAAAACGTACTACAAACTACTGCGCACGGGCGGGGTTATGATTCGACGAGATAATTTGAAACTGATTTCTCCTGCGATAAATAAATTTAAAAGGCGGTTATAATTATATGATTGACATCGGCACAGTTGTAAAGAATCTTTGCGGCGGGCGTCAATAAGCAAAAGCGCAAACTTCTATTGCGTGTTTTACTGACGGCTATTAAATTATGAAATAAAGAAATGTGTTTGGTATAAAGCGAGTTTGTGATTGCTTTATAGACGAGAGATATCAGTGGAAATGTATTGAATCCTACGATAAGTCATAGCCATCAATAACTTATCTATGTCTATGGATTAGGTAATGATTTTGTGTTTTGTTACTCAATGCGGGTATGACTGAAAAATAAGTTTTGGGTAATTATCGAATAATTTGTATTGTTCAATAAAAATGAAACGAAGACCAGAATAATATTGCATTCGGTTAACATTGTCAAGTTGGTTAGGGTTGAAAATGCATCTAAATCTGATGAAAGCCTGCCTGGGGAGAAACAGAAAAAAATAATAAAGATTTACGATTTCAGTTGGTATCTTCAAGACGAAAAGGGTTTTTGGCACTGTTCCCTTTGAAGTTTGTCTCCTGTTATACACCTGTTGTTTTTTTTGTTGCTAAATACACCGTTTTATGAAGGACCATCTAGTTCTCAGGAGGACTACTAGTTTTTTAAAGTCACTAGTCCTCCGGACTACCCGTTTAAAAAAGTTAGTGTCGAACCCTGGCATTAGGTGGTCTCGCCTTAATTCCATTAAACTATGGGAAAGTTTATATGAGAAAGTTTATATTAGTATGATTTCATACTGATATTTCGACAATATAACACGTTTTAAAAAGTAGTGAAAAAATGCGATAACCTGTTTAAAATTACCTTTTAAATGTATTAATTTTACAATATGCAAACTTTTTTAAGCCGAAATTAAGGTTTTATTTCATACCCCAACCAACCCCGTTTTCCCTTCTTCGAGAAGGTGTTGGATGGGGTATGAAAGTTAATACTCGGACCAAGTAATCTTTATGAAAATCCGCTATTTTGCAACTAAATCAATTTGCGCAATCAAAAAATCTCTATCGGGTTTACCTTTCATTATAACAGTTTGACATGATTCTTGCTTTCAACATAATGTTGGAAAATAAAACAAGATTCACTGATTGCCCCATGTCTCCTTTAACATGTTACATATCAGGACTTGCGTTATTACTTACTGATCCTATGCGTCTGCTACTTTCTTCTCTTGTTTGTGTTTGTTGCTTCTGAAGGATCCGCTTTACTGTGTTTATTGTGACTTGACTGGAGTCTCATGAGTTGATTCTGGAAACAGGATTCCATAAAACCAACATTCAATCAGTTGTAGCATGTTTTTATTATTGTGCATTTATTGTTTGTATGACTTCAACCATGAACGCTTTCTATGTTAGTAAAGATTATTAACAGCTTTATGGTTTCATTATGTTGTACAGGTATATAATGCACATCTTGAGATCATTCAGTTGACCTTGCATGTCGTTTTATAAAGCATTAAATGTCCTGGTTACATTTCTATTAATGATCTGAAAAGTACTTCTTACAGTTTTTATAATGAAATTACTTATTTTTAGGGGCCCAATTTCAGGTTAGGAGAATGCATTTTCTGAACGTGATACAAGATATTTTAAAAAGAAATTCTTTGTTTGGTGTTTTATGTAATCTTTCAGCATATGTTGGGCTAATATTGTATCCATAAGAAACGACTTTAAAATAGTTATAAATAATATATTGGAAAGCAGCCAGTTGATTCTAAGAGCCATAGTGCAATTCAATAATACATTATTCATATTTTAACGGAGGGTTTTTCTTGCTGCAAAAAAATCATTTCGCCTCTCACACTGCAGTTTTGCTTGAAGCTAGGAAAAAGCGTTTACAGTATTTTATTATCAGGCAACAAACCAACGCATAATAGCATAACACATTAAACATTAATCAGGAGATTAAGTACATGTACTTTTACAAAACTTATATTTTATATATGACATCCTGCAGGGTTTGAATTAACATCCCGCAGGGTTTGAAATTAACTTTTTTCAGCAACTTGTCCATTAAGGACAAGACTTAGTAACTTACACAATTTACTTGTCCCCAGTCAAATTTACTTGTCCCCGCACTTCATGTAAAAGTGATACAAAAAACAAGATGAATCATGATAGTGACATTACATTCCCTCAGTTGCATTCCACCAATGAAAACAAGATGGGTTTTATTTGTCATTTACAATGTTTTGACATTTTTTCAGTCAAAAGTTTTAAAGATGTAAAATTCATTTCTTGTTATAAAACTTAGTTGTCCGTAGGACAGGTCACCTGGGACAATTAACTTGTCCCCAGTAGAATCTACATGGCACAGGACAAGGGGACAACTGTTAATGTCAAAACCCTGTCATCCTTATATATTATAATTGACATCTTAATAACCATTCATAATTTGTATTTTTCAGATGACTTCAATAATCACCATACACCTTATCTTTAACTAGTTCAGTGATATTGCCAAATAGGAAGTGTTAACTTACTAGAAATTATGACATCGCATGTCAAAATGTCTGACAAAATCGACGTTCACCTACCAACTGTGGCCGAGTATTATGCTGGAAAGAATGTGTTCATCACTGGTGGCACCGGATTTATCGGTAAAGTTTTAATAGAGAAACTTCTAAGAAGTTGTACGCGTTTGAACAAAGTGTATTTACTGGTGCGACCCAAGAGGTCACAGGACATTGAACAAAGAATCGTTGAGCTGTCAGAGAGCCCTGTAAGTTACAGCTTGCATTTGCTACTTTATTTCTCTTCGTAATGGATATAAATATTTATTCTGTAATCAATGTGTTTATTCCATATTAAATGCTCCCTTGAATAAACCTTAATTGTATTTGCAACCATTAGTTCAAATTCCTTGATGTGGAGTAGTATATTTGGTAATTCAAATTCCGTAACATCAAGAGGCAAGCATCTCTGTGGCCGAATGGTTAACGACATTGCGTTGTAAACCTTCGCCTCCCGCCGCTTCGAATTTGAATCCTACTGGGAGCTCGACTTAAAGTGAGGAAGTGTTGATTCTTACGGATGGCGGGAGGTTTACAGTACTGGTTCTTCCCAGGAAAAGTGGGTGGTCACCACAAAAATCAACCGTCACAATGTTATATAACCTTATATGTGTTGAAAATGACATAAAACACCATAGAAACAAACAAACAAACATAACATCAAGACTTAGTGGGTGCTGAAACTAAAACTACACAAAATCACATTTAAAATCTGTTTAAGGGTATAATTATTTATTGAGCCAGATTTTACAGAATAAAGAGAGTACAAGACTGTCATTTTCTAACGATTGTCAACTACAGTCTGTATATAAATACACAGACACAAACCATTTGCTTATTATTTATTAAAAAATATATATTTCAACCAAAATAATCTGCTCACATTTATACCACAGTAATGTCATTATTGAAATTCATATAAGTTGTTTTTTGAATGAGCCATCACTGGCTTGTTTCCTACTTATTCCCCCTTCGTCTTATAATTGCAGATTTTTGACAAAGTAAGAAAAGAGCAACCTGCTTTTGCTGACAAATTTGTTGCAATAAATGGTGATATATGCCAACCAGAGCTGGGAATATGTCAAGAAGATGCCAGAAAATTAGAAAATGAAATCCATGTTGTGTTTCATAGTGCTGCTACAATCAGATTCGATGAACCATTGAGGTAATACAAACTTCTATCTTACATCAACCAGCTTTTATTAATCGTTTTTTTAATCGTTTTTTTATGGCTAATAAGGAGTTTAATTATGGATCAAGACAGAGTTCATATTTAAAAACAAATGCATTGGCAACGATAACCAAGCTAATACACAATAACGTGTAACGGCAGGGAAGCCAGCCAGTCTTTCGAATAGACTGAAATTTTAAATTAATGAATGCATAATTCAGAGCTCTAGATAAGCTGCGTATCTGCGTAATTTGCGCAAATAAATGTGCCAAAAAACGCAAAAGATTTCTTTCTATGCGTACTAAAAACGTAAAAAAATAATAAGAAAAACACAAACGATTTATTACAATGCGTACCAAAACGTAAATACACAGCGTTTCGCAATCAATTAATTGGTTTGTTTGATTGTCGAATTGTTCTGTTCCGTACTCGTTACGCGTTTGTAGAATATGTTCCTTAGGTACTGTATGATGCAAGACTCGATTAGAACATAATGAGAACGAGTGTACGTTTGACGGGTTTCGGGTTATGTTTACATCGTTAATAGGTACTGTAATCCAGTCTGCGTATTATTTTCCCGTAAAATACGAAAAGATGTCTGGTAAAAGCATGCGCGGAAGGAAACAATGCATAAACATCGTTCCAAACGTAAATAAAATCATCAGCTATATTTCCGTTAAAGCAGATGTGTCGTCTGAGTCAATTGTCCAGCCAATAATATTTGATTTGATCGATCAAAGGGTTTCAAAGTCAAAAAAGAAACTCGATGGAAGCACAATTTCAGATAAAACTATTGGCGGCTGGAAGTTGAAATTCCCATGGCTTGTAGTTGAGACTAACGACTTTGGTGTATTGTAAAATTTACAATAACTATCAGTAGATGAAAAAAAAAAAGCAAATATAAAAAAACGAAGGGTATAAATATTGATAAAAAAATTGACTGGGTACCAAATATAAAAAAATGATGGGTAAAAAACCCAAATAGCAAAAACCTTATCTAGAGCTTTGGCATGATATGATAAATCGAATATGCCAATATGTGTTGCCTTACATGTCTTATTGGAGGATTAGACAGACGCATCGCTTTTCCAACGGCATGGTCGAAATATCTGGGTAAAGTTTTCATGACTTATTTTTCTCCCAAACCTTCAAAGATATTGCTTGGTATGCGCAATAACTGGGGTAAGCCCTAACTCTCTGACCAAGCCCAATGCCACCAGTAAAGACTAAAGAACTTACAAGTAGTCTATCTGTTTGGGTTAAAGTTTACTTGAGGCTTTATATCTAAGTTTTTGGTATTTGGGTAAAGTTTTCATGACTTATTTTTCTCAAAAACGGTCAAAGATATTGCTTTGAAACTTAGTGCGCACAATTACTGGGATTATCCCCAACTCTATGACCAATGCCTCCAGTAGCGTTGATATTAGCTTTAAAAGATGAAATAACTTCCTGGTAGTCTATTCGTTCGGGTTAAAGTTAAGTTGAAGCTTTATATCTTCAAAACCATAAAAGTTATTGCTTTGAAACCCGGTAGGCCAAACTCCTGACCAAGCTGCACCCAAAACTGACCTTGACTTCACACCCAGAGATACATATTCTTTTTTTCCTGACAAGGATATTCTCTGGGGTATTAACATATGGGTAAGCTAACTCTTCACTGCCGTCCCTCTACCACCCAATCCGCCTTGTGAATGAACAAGAACCCAGTGGTTGTGATAGTCCCTAACTTTGAATTTAAATTGTTAGTATATACATCAGGGGTCTGGAAATATTTTCAAAATCCACTTGCCTAGGGGCAAGTAGATTTTCAAAATCCACTTGCCCTGCACAAAATGTCACTTGCCCCAATTTCAAAAGTCACTTGTCCCAAAATTAAGCTATGTCAACATGCCTTTTTTTTTGAGACCCTCGCGCTAAGTTGAATACTATTAATGTTTTTTGTCGTAATTTTTTAGATGATTTCATTGTAAAATTAATGCTTTAAATTAGGAAGGATCAGAGCTATAGGTTGTTACCATTATGCATATATTAGTGTTTTCCTCCACCGGTGGGAGAGGGTGAGGGGGAACCCGAGGATAAGATATCACTGATGAACATGGGGTAGGGAATTAGATGAACCGGTTGCCAACAGGGAAATATTAGATATTGGTAGACCCTATATAATTAAGACGTACATGATGCTCCTAGTGCAGTAATTACAAAAGGGTAGGCAGATAAAAAGAAGTTTTTCCTACTTTCACTTTCGTTATAGACATCACGCAGATAAATCAGCAAGCTCATTTTTTTCTGTGTTGGAAATTATTAGCACGGTTTATGCCTAAATCTGACTGGTATGTTGTTGTTTTTCTGTTAATATCTTTTTGAGATGCCAATTCTTCGAATAATTATCGAAAATTAGCCAAGGTCGAATCAGATCTTGGATATAATGGCAAACATGCTTCAAAACAAAAACACACCATTCCATCATTGATCTCGGATTCATTCAAAACAAACACGGCCTTTTGAAATAAAAGCAGATGCACACTGATGCATTACGACATGCATCGATAGTCTCTTTGCTTATCAAACAATGCTGTCAAATTGCCATAATCGTTTAATTGCCCTACTTGTTTACAAATTGGTTTGATTGACTCGCCATTGTTTCACTTTACCACGTGGTAGTGAACGAGAGTTGTTTCATTGGCTGATAAAAATACATTGGTTATTTGATTGGATAATATGGATACACTACTAGGTCAAGTGTTGCGTCATGATTTTAAATTATTGAACAAAGATTACCTTGGGTCAGTACGACACACCGACCGAAATACAAAGAGACAACACCATTTCACCACCGCATGCACGCACGTACGCACACACACACACACACTGGTTCTGATAGTTTGTTTTTGTTTTTCAGGATGGCAGTCGAAATGAATGTTCTAGGAGTCCGAAAAATGATAAATTTGTGTAAAAACTTCAAAAAGTTAGAGGTGAGTACATAGTTTCATTTTAAATGTAACTTTTGCCTTGTGAACACTCTGGCGCCTTCTTTTTTAATCTTAATGTGCTAATGCTATCCTGCTGGCTTGCAGCATATCGGTGGTTTTACCAAAGTACCCGCCCATGCATGAAAATTGTATGGAGGTGCACCTCAGGTCTTCCTCCACCAATGTTCCAGGGCCTTCCAATAACATGAACATGTATAAGGCAGTACCCAGTACCAGGTTTTCAGCAACTGGACAGTTCCACTGATAGAGTAATACTTAATATTATTAATGGCTATTAATTATTACGTCAGAAATAATGAAGCAATTTTCGTTATCACAAACCCGGTTCTTACAACCGGTAACTACACTTGTACAGAAGTGAAGGACCTGGAAAATAATTGATTTCTTTGTTGCTGCCAATTACAAAACTATGTGTATTTACCATATTAAAAGGTTGAAATACAGGCCTGTTTAGATGTTTAACCAATCTATAAATAATGCTAACATTGTAGAAAAAATAACAAAATAGCCAGACCTGAAATTTAACCGAGGCAAACATGGTTCTATTAATTTTGATCTGGGGGATGCCTACATTGGATTTTTTTTCTATTTCTATATGGAATTTACTGCGTTTTAATGAATTTTTCGAATATGATTTTAAGTTTTAAGCACAACATGATTTAATTTAATATTGCTTTCAGTGTTGCTACCTTTCCAAAAATTCTACCAAGGCAAATGCCTCGGTGTGCCTCAGCGTAGCTACGGGCCTGAATATGCACTCAAGTTTTTTGCAAGTACTGAAACTGTTTACTCACATTTTCACAAATCAGCTCGCATTTCGTGAGAGTGCGAGTGCTAAATTCAAGCCCTGTATTCTAGCTCTTTTAAGGGGCGTCCGTGGCCGAGTGGTTAACGTCTCTGACTTGAAATCACTGCTGTAGGTTCGATCCTTAGGGGCCTAGGAATCTTTATGTGAGAAAGCTATCCAGCTGGCTTGCGGAACGTTGGTGGTTCTACCCAGGTGCCCGCCCGTGCACGAAATTGCCCGGAGGGGCACCTGGGGTCTTCCTCCACCAATGGAAGCTGGAAAGTCGCCATATGACCTCAGCTGTTGGTGCGACTATAAAATCCAATTCAATCAATTCAATCTAGCTCTTTTATTTTTGATCCGATTTGACCAGTCCGTGACAGGATGTTAATATCATTAAAAGCTAGGACAAGTTTGAGAAAGACATATAGGACAAGAAACAGCGGAGTTATGGTCCTTACTTTATTTATATAGAAATGCTATATTTTGCTTCATTAGTGCTTTGGCATCTTCATTTCCCACCAAACTGGACGAGTTGATATAAATGAAAGCTCTGAGAGGTTTAATGACAACTTTCTAAATAATAAAGCGTTTTTAAACCGTACAATTTGGCATGTAAATACACTAAACATTACTATATACAGACATTATTATATAACGTTTTTATTTTCTAGAACAAAACTGTTATTCCTGTCAAATTTTGGTGCATCTATTAATTGCTGTACCTGTAAAAAATAAGATCATTGAATTTGATTGGTCCGAATGCTGAAACCTTTATCTTGAAGCAGACGAAATACTAACTAACTGCAGTGTATACCTAATGTGTGTAGCATCTACTGCCAGCTGGGGTTTAACACATAATTTGGTAACTCTTGATTTGCCCTTGAACAAGAAGCTTCATTCAATAAAACTGTTACTTGGTGAGTGGCGTCCTTTCTAGAAGAGCCATTAGTCAGGAAGAAGTTGTGTTAGCCCGGTGCAGAAAAGGGCATACACATTATACTCATTCATATTAATTACAAGCAGTTCATTATATATGTAGTGAAGTTAAGCACTTTTTACGCTGATACTGACTTATAATATCTTTATGTCTAAGTCATGTTTACTGCATGAAGTCATTAGCGTTTTCGAAAAAAACTGGTAGGAAAAGGTTATAAGTTTATTTAAATGTTATAAATTGTTCATAATTAATCATTTTAGTTTGAAACACGGAAGTAAATTCAAAACCCAAACTAACCTAAATTATAATCTGCAACCCCGAGATTCATATAATTTTCAGTGCCCCAGATAAGCAGCGTATCTGCGTATTTCACTCAATTAAAATTGCCATATACCCAATTAATTTCCCTGACATGCGTACCAGATACGCAAACAATTTCCTTTTCACTCAAACATTTTAATTTTAGAGCGTATCGACAGTCAAAGTGTTCAAATGATTGATGGATTGATGTTTTCGTGCGTATTTCAATATTTACAAAAAGCAGATTTTACTTCCGGTGTTTATCTTGACTGGAACGTTACATAATTATCGATAAAGTGGAGAACGCTATATAGTTGAATATGTACACTATACCAGTCTATACTACTCAGTAGTTGTCTGGGCGCTTTCTTGTTTACTTTTGAAAGCGTTTGCATTGTGCAGACGATTAAAATGTCGAAACGGGGACGTAAACCGACAAGCAAGTTACCGTTAAGAAACACTTCTGAAATTAACACGTGATTAGTGCTTCTATGGAAATTAATCATTAATAATGATTAATCATTGACAAAACACTGCCATGAATATCAAGTCAATAAAGCTCAGATAAAGACGGGTGATCCCCAAATTACCCTATTATTTTTGAAAATTTGAAATTCACTCAATCAATTTTAATTTCATTACTGAAATACCCAATAGGTCCTAAAGTTATTTGGGGCACTGAATTTTATGTGATTATCGAATAATTTTGCATTTGTGAGATTATTTTATCATCATTATCTGTTTAAAATCGCGATACAATGGATGGAGGCACGTTAATTCAACGCTACAATAAAATATAACTTATAAGTAAATTTTGACATTTAATGACGTAACAATTTTACAGGTCATGTACGCATGGTTGAATTGCTGAATTAGACCCTTCTCGCGGAGGTAATTAACACCTCTGCTCCTCTAATCCTTATAAAAACACTCCAATCAGGAGCTAAGGACGTATGTTTGTCAGGAGTTTATACCTCAAGGCGTTATTTGGTCAGAAATGTCATTAATTAACACTGGGAAATGAATGTTTTGACCCACTTTTAAGGGATCGCGGCACGGTTTTAAAGTGTCGCGGTCAGATTAAGGGATGTGGCATGTCGGTTTCAAAAATTAAGGGATCGCTGCTACGCCATAAACGGCTGGGGAAGGCCCTGACAAGGTGAGCGATTGCCAGAATATATTTTCTGTTTTGCACCGTTAATTGTCACACACATATATTGTTAGATTGTGTAGATTTTGATCCTATGCGACAAAGGTACTGCCAAGTTAATACAGTCCACTCTCAGTAACTCAAACTCTCTTACTTCGAATTTCCGCTTAAGTCAAATTTTTGTCACGGTCCCAATTTTATTCCTATTTTTATGCAGTTCGACTTCTTTTAAGGTCCCAAACAGGAATCTATACAGTAGTTTACACTCGCTAATTCGAAGATCAATTGAAGTGACAAATGCAAGTTTGATCAAACACAAGCCGCATTGACGTTGATTGTGAAGCAAACAAAAGATGATAATTGTTGAGATGATTTGACCTGTGACACAAATAATTAAATCATTGTGACATGTTTGTTAATTTATGTTCTTGTCTCTGATTTTCATGGTAAATTAAGGCTTGTTATCGAGGAAGTTTGTTTACGATAATTGAAAGCAAAGGCCATCACGTGGGTTAAAAACAATTATAAGAATTATATAATTTGACATGGACGAAACGTATAATTTGTGAAAATATTGTGTCATTGTATACATGTATTTCTATGTTTTAAATAAAATATGAAATCATGAATATTTTGCTGATTTATTTAATTACCAAAACGTTTTTTTATACGGCTTTAACACGCTATGCCCGAATATACAAACTGACAAAACGAAAGTAGCATGCTGCAATACAGGTCTCAAATTTGAGCGTGGTAATAACCATCAGTAATTTATGTAATCGCATTTTCCTGTTTGATCTGAATGAAATTATAACCGTAAAAAAACATATTCATCAACATATATGAAGGAAGAAAACATGTATTTCATTAAAAGTCGGCTAATATCGGTAATATATATATATATGTATAGTGCAAAACTGGTTGGTGGGGTAATACAATTAAAGACAAGTCTGCCATAATCGTTTAATTCGAACTTTGGATAACTTAAACTTTTCTCCCGGTCCCTTGAAATTCGAGATACTGAGTGTGGACTGTAGTATGAAGAGTTATTTGGTATGATTGATTTCAGTCTTGGGCCATCAATAAAAAATTGTTTGTTTGCTGTGCTCCTACCCAGAATTTTGAGGGTGGGTAGGTAGGTAGGGATTTTTTTTTTTTTTTTTTTTTACATCAAAAGCTTATCCAATCTACAACACTATAAAAGCCCTAGTACGATGTTAGGGCATAGGTTATTAAAACTAAACACAAGGACTTGCACATAATTATTTTATTCATGTGTATTTAAGGTAGGAAAAAGTTTTATTTTTAGATATTTCTTTTATATATATTGTTCGCATATATTATGCCATTTTTGTACTAAGGCAACTTTTTGATAACCTTTGCAATCCAGATTAGATGCTTAACAACTCTGGCTAATAAAATTATCATTTTTTTTATTTAATTTTTTTTCTTTCGGCCCGAGGTCATTAACATTTTTTGAGTCGCGGCCGAATCGGGTGAGTCGGTCGGAGCACGGCAAACAAACATATTTTTATTGATGGCCTTTTTTTAGATTTCGCAATAAAAAAAGTAAGGGTTGGCGGCTAAATAATAGGGTCGTCGGGTTAGAGGAAACAAACACTTTTGTCTTTTAAGCCTAAACACCATTCATTTCTTCATTATTTATTCAGCTGATGATATCAGTGTATTCAGAGAGTTATTCTTATTGCTCAATCAGTTTTTGGAAACATTGATCATAAGAGGCAGTAAGTAATACATTGTTCTCTGTATTTGACCGTCTGAGTGATTTTTATCTGCTTGAAACCCCACTTGTTGCAGATCAATATTTGTTGAATTATGTATGGTAGAGATACCATATAGAGTATTAGGGTTTATTCACTACAGAAATAGTCTTATCTATAAGATAAATTACTTGTTTAAAGGGATACACTCAATCTGAAAATTTTATCAGGCATAAAAACTACAACCTCGATTTATTAATCCAGTATCATTTTGACTCGAAACCTGGTTGCATTTAATTAAATCAAATTTCTTTTTTTTCAATTTAGTTTAGTTATTCTAGCATAGGTTTAAATATAGTTTGGTGCAATATAATCAACAGGTATAATCTACAGGTTGTTATATGCAAAAACAATTGGCTTTAAGCTATTCCAATAATTAATATTACCGTAATGATAGTAAAAATGTAAGTTACGTAGAAAAACTAATGGGATGCTACAAGTTTTAAAATGAATCAAGATTGCATTGTGATCCTTTAAATTTGGCAGTCTGTCAAAATAAAAGAAAAGCATTGAAGCAAAGTAAGGAAACTGCAAAATAATAGTTTCCTTACTTTTCCATTAAATATTCTGAGCTAAAAATATTGATAGTGGATCCATTTGATTTTGGGCATAGCAGTCAGGCGTAGCTGGGGACATATTCTTAGTGTGCAAAGTTGCTAAGGGAGTCCGGGAGAATTGTTTTAAACTAAGGAAGCATACCTCTTTTTGAAATGAATTGAAATGCTAGTTGGTAGGTATCGACTATATGTCATTTTAATAGTGATGGACAATTGATTCCAAAATCACAGTCGGTTATAGGATACAATCAGTACTGACGAAATAGGATAGGCCCAAGCCTGGGGCCTGTCAAAATCTGGTTGTCCCTTTTTGCCATATTTTACTATATAATTAATTCAGGGCCTATCAATATTAATTCAGGGCCTGCCTGTCAAAAATATTTTTCATTAGCACTGACAGTCGAAACGTATTCACCGATAAGACACCGGTTATAATTGGATGATGCAAATTGTCTGAATGACAAGATTTTAAATGCTTGTACAATAATTATATATGTTTAGCTCCTATACATTTCAACATGAAATTATTTATTTTTTCTCGAACAAAACATTTTAACAATAACATAACATGATAACTTCAGACTAGATACATCAGACAAGATTTTCATTTTGCAAAGTAAAATGCCTTGCATCCCTAAATGAAGTAATTTGTGTATTTAGCCCTTAACTCACAGGCTGATCAGGGTTTACAGTGTCTGGCTGCTGATCGATCATTTCCCCCAAAATACCCCTTTGTCACATAAATGGAATGGTCTTAATTCAAAGAAAGAACAGTCCATTGACCATTATATATATATATATGTGGCCCACTCATATGAGCTATAATTGTATGTATGTATGCGTCTATATGTTAATTGTGCCTTCAGACGAGTGTGTTATGATGTAGAGATACAGTTTATCAACGTGTGTTGCAACTACCTTTTTTAAGGAGTGAATATATACGCTTGATTTCTGTGTATCTCGTCATAGCTAGGCGCCCTGCCGTAGTTCGTCCGAAGGTTGTCTGTCCTTGGTAGTTCACAAATATTTCTCCCCATATATATATATATATATATATATATATATAGCAGGTTAAAGGTTAAATCCGACTAGACAGTGGAGTGCTATTTCCATACATAATATCACTGTTCTATGGTCACTAAAAGTTTCAAATTATAATGTTACATTGTTCCCGACAATCGATTGTGGTCAGATACTATTGGATTATCCCCGATGATGAGGCAAATCGATCAACTTTAGATTATAATCAATCATCGACCCATCACTACATTTTAACCCCATTAACCCCGTTAAAACCATATATACTCAGGTGCGTAGCTAGACCATTTTTCGTCATACGCAAGGTTGATTGCAATACTAACAAATCATTAAAATTAGTTTGAATTCTTTTTTGGTCAAAATTTCATACGCAGCTGTGTATCTGCGTATAGGCAGCAACGCCCTGATACTTGTACTAATTTCAGTAAGTTTCAGTATGCATTTAGGTTTATGTTTATGTATGCATTTATGTTTCAGTATGCATTTAGGTTTATGTTTCAGTATGCATTTACGTTTCAGTATGCATTTACGTTTCAGTATGCATTTATGTTTCAGTGTGCATTTACATTTCAGTATGCATTTACGTTTCAGTATGCATTTAGGTTTATGTTTCTGTATGCATTTATGTTTCAGTATGCATTTAGGTTTAGGTTTCAGTATGCATTTATGTTTCAGTATGCATTTACATTTCAGTGTGCATTTACATTTCAGTATGTATTTAGATTTATGTTTCTGTATGCATTTAGGTTTATGTTTCAGTATGCATTTAGGTTTATGTTTCAGTATGCATTTATGTTTCAGTATGCATTTATGTTTCAGTATGCATTTATGTTTCAGTATGCATTTACGTTCAGTACGCATTTATGTTTCAGTATGCATTTATGTTTCAGTGTGCATTTACATTTCAGTGTGCATTTACATTTCAGTATGCATTTAGGTTTCTGTGTCCATTTAGGTTTATGTTTCAGTAGGCATTTACGTTTCAGTATGCATTTATGTTTCAGTATTTCAGTATGTATTTACGTTTCAGTATGCATTTATGTTTCAGTATGCATTTATGTTTCAGTATGCATTTACGTTTCAGCATGCATTTACGTACAGGCAGCTGATGTGTCATGGCTCATACATGTTGATATTTAATTGCAAAATGATTTCGGATACAATATTTTTGAAATAATTAGGTCATTTCACATTTACCTACATCAGTGCTTTTTTTCCTTCTAAAACAGGGGCCGAAATTCGGCTACTTCACAATTCAAAAAAATTTCACAATTGTGGCCAATTTTTTTCACAATTTTTTTTCACAATTTAAAAAAAAAAGTTTTTTTTTTGTTTTTTTTAGTAATCAACATTTCCCTCATTTAACTTTCTCAATATTGTTTTGTTTTGCATTTGAAAGTTTGTCTAAAATGTAACATATGCTGAATAATTGTACATTTGTTTTGCCCGCCTCCCACAAAAACAATGTATGCATGTATTGAGTAATATTGCTTTTAACAATTTAAAATCTTTCAGTACATTTTTTCACAAATCAGAGTCATCTCGCTTTTTTCACAAAATGACCAGGCTAGGGAGTCTTCACAATTCTTAGAAAAAAAACCTTATACATATAAATATACAAAAAATACATGGAATCCTAGCTTTCTTAGCTTACCATTATTAATGGTCAAGATTTGTTTCTGACCCGTATTAATGTTTTAACTTACTTAAACCCTTTTATAGCTTGCGGCATTCTCCAGACAAGTAAATTGGGTGAAAAATGAGACTGAATTTTATTTCCTCCCTAGAGTGTCTTGTAAATTATCTTGTTGAATATAAATGCATTTCTTGTGGGTAATTTACTGAAACAGTCTGTCACGGCCAGAAAGCCTGTAAACCCAAATGATTGAAGAAGTAGTATCAAAATCAATACAGATATATAGCTATCAGTTAATTTGACCCACTTTTATGTAAAACCAGTGCCGCTTTCTGGCGATAATGCTGATCTTTGCACAACCATTATAGATCCTGTGTACATGTATTAAAATAATGATCTTTTTATTAAAGCATAAATCTCCGAATAAAAAATAAAATAGTATATCATTGCAAAAGATGTTACATTTATGAATTTTAATCATGTACATTAATTGTATTTATATGGCAATTGGGTTGTATAAGCAGACTCTATAATTTGTTTGTTTGGGGTTTAACGTCATTTTTCAGCACATTTTTTTCTTATGACGGTTAATTTTAGTGGTGGAGGCAGACCACCTACTTATTCCTGGGTAGAACCAGTACTGTATACCTTCTGTCATCCCTAAGAATCGTCACTTACAAGTTGAGCTTAGTGTGGGATTCAAACCCACAGCCCTGAGAGGCGAGAAGGGTTCAAATGTAGCGTCTTTACACGCTCGACCACGGAGGCATTTCGCACTCTACAGAGTTTGCAGTTTGTTACTGTAGAATATATAGTATGTATTCACTTAAAGTTACAGACGCCCTATATCAATCGATTTCTTCTTTGTAGGCGTGTCTTTATTTGTAACTTCATGTTCACCAGGCTGGTCCAGCTCATGTCGAAATCGGGTATTTAAGCAAGCAAATATAGCGCATGAAATCATTTACTGTATATACATCGACCAGTGCACATCGTACCTATACACACGTAACAGTAATTTTTACCGAAAAAAAAAAGTTAGCAGCTTCTTTCGGGGCTCGAACACACGACCTTCTGATTTCAAGACCCGTGCTCTATCCACTGAACTACAACACTACTTGAGAAAATAGTATACTAACTACTATATATTATGAGGCAAAATAACAACATATTTGAACACAACTAAAGATGGATCAATAAATATGCAGTCCATATTGTCGCACGTGTAAATTAACATTGCCTGGTGTAATACTGTATCTTATCAATATGAAACTAATACTTCATCTCAAATCAACCATATCGACTTGTTATTTAGCGCTTGATGAGTTTGTGTGCGCGCTCTTGTTATTACGTAATGCCTATTTAGTGTTAAAAATGCTACAAAATACCAATAAATAGCAGTGGTCTAGAGGTTCAGCGTACATCTTTCAAATCTTACAAGTGCAAGACTGTGGTTCAAATCCCGTTCCGGACAACTATTTTTTTATCACATATATTCTGGAGCCGTATATTTATCGATGTTACCTGTAGGGAGGCTAAATAAAAATGTGAAATTTTCGTATCGATTTCTCCTTATATACCGACTTTTGGGGTGTTCGTCGATTTGAAACTACTTCACACGTGACTCTTTCATATTCATGAGTTATTACCAGTTAAAATAGGGACTGTACAGCTTTAAGGTAAAACTGCAGCTTGTGTTCAGAAATATTTTTTTACTGTCACAGGACATACACAAATTACCTGATAACTCTCCTTTGGCACTGAATCTATAGAGGTAACAGTTTTATGGGGTACATACAGTATGTGTGCACTTAAGGTTATACAGATACCACTGTATTGCTACATAAAATAATACAAATTATTTCCACTAAATTAGCGTTTTCAGTGTATGCAATATACAGGAAACTGGTTCTCACTATAAGTCCGGATTATTGTACTCGATATCATTTACCAGATATTTAGTTTTCTATGAACACTTGACAACTGTATCCTAATGGACATGTTGAGGTTACAGGGAAGATCAGCCATGAACTTCCTCACTTGTGGAGTTATCTACTTCTATTACTGACCCACAGACCTAATAACAAATAAATAGGAAACTGAAATGTATCTAAACTTCAGGTAACACAGTGGAGACATTTCACAAAATATTGCCTGGCTTTGAACACACATATCATGAAATGTTTTATGCTTATTACATTTCAAATTTATTTCTCTTTCTAATGATGGTATTTTCCTTATTTTAACATTTTTAAACAAAAAAGAAAGTTAAAGGGAAGTTTCACTATGACAGTTGCTTGATTTATAAGGGAAAAGCAAAACGTGATGATATATTTAACTTGAAACAGATTTTACCATTTTGATATTCATTATGAAACTTCTGAATGTATTCTTATCAAAATCAATACATTTTGAGAGAGGAGTTAGAAGGAAAAGTTAAAAACATGCCACTTGATATTTTCTTGGTTGAGGTAGGTAGTTTCCAATCTGTTTGTTATTAGGTCTGTGCTTGTAATACAACAATAATTGTTGTTTATGAAAATGTGGAAATGTAATTTACAAATTCACTTCTTTGTTGACTACTATATGTAAAATGTACTTTCACTTTATTGTTGACATTTTCATAAGCAGTCTATGCGCAGGTATACGTAATGTATATATATAGTACATATATAAATAGACCTCATTAACATTTTAATAATGTGACTAGAATATGTATTTTCATCGGGTCAGGCACGAGCATTAATTAATTCGCTGATTCAGCGTTTGCTATTGTTGTGTAGACTTTAACCGCCATCCACCCCCACCGCCTTTCCTAGTTGAGCAATGCCTAATTGGTTCTGTTCGAGTCTGCTTGTTTCTTTCCATTGCAGGGCAATCGGGTAGAGAAGCAAGCTGGCTCGGTCACACCAGATTTAGTACTTTACATTGATACTTGTATTGTAACATATTCACAGACTGTTAATTTACATAATGCTTGTATTATGTTGTATTCGCAGTATTATCTGGTATTGGTGTTTTTGAGCCAGTTTTTGCCAAATAAATTTACAATTTATTTTAAAGATGGTATCTATGTATTTATTCCATTCCTGAATGAAGTTTCAGCATAAGAAATACTAATAAGGATTCTATTTCCAGAGGGTAACACAATAACTGGCTTCCATTTACACAATATATATTAATTACTATACATAGTGTACAATTTATTGTTATTTCAAGCCAGGACTTTTCCTAGGAGTGCCACAGGGCCAAATAACGGCCCCTTCCCTATGTCAAAAAACACAATTTTTTTCCCAATTTAAAGAAAAAAAATCCCTATCCACAAAAAAATAATAAAAACAAATAATATAATAATTTAAAGACATTTTCTATTGTGTTGGTGTCACTCCACACACTTATTTCAGTAACTGATTGTCGTTACCACTCTATAACCGGTTCAAATCACTATTTAACCCGTAGCCTGCTAAGGGTGACTATAATAGCCTTTGCGTCCATTGTAAACCCAGATCACCCAGATTGTGTAAATTAAGTAACTCGCAGGCTGATCAGTGTTTACAATGTCTGGCTGCTCATCAGTCATTTCTCCAAAACACCCCTTTCTAACATAAATGGAATGGTTTAAATTTAAAGAAAGGACAGTCGTAGTGGGCTAAGGGTTAAATGATAATTGTTCATAATGTACTAATTTTCCAGTTTTGGCAATTTGTTGATAAAAAATTCCCAATTCAAATATAGCGGCTTTTTTCCCAAAATGCCTAGGAAAAGGCCTTAGCAAGCTTTGTCAGACTTGATATTAACACACATTTGTCAAGTGGCCATGCATTTTAGTGGTGTACTGGATCCAGTTTGAACTAGTTTTTAGCTCTACTGATCAGAGATCAGCAGAGCTTATGCCGTGGTGCGGCGTCCGTCGTCCGTCTGTCTGTCCGTCTGTCTGTCCGTAAACTTTTATTTGTAGCGACTACTCCTCTGAAACTACTAGATGGATATTCATGAAACTTTACAGAAATGTTGCCCATGAAGTCTAGTTGATCCTAGCAAAAATTCATGTTGATGTGAAATCCAAGATGGCCACCAAAGCTAAAAATAGATTTTTTAAATACAAGTTTGTAGCGACTACTTCTTGAAAACTATAAGTGATATTGATATGGGACTTTTTCTAAAATGATCAGTATGACATGATGTTGGTCCTTGTCGAAAATCGTTTTGATTCGACGTTAAACATGGCTGCCAGCGGCCATCTTTGTTTACATAGAGTTATATAATGAAAACTTGTAGCGACTACTTCTCTGAAACTACTTGACGAATTTTCATGAAACTTCACAGGAATGTTGCTCTTGATGTCTTATTGATCCTAGCAAAATTTCAGGTCGGCCGGAAATTCAAGATGGCCGCCACGGCTAAAAATAAATTTTCAAAATACAAGTTTGTAGCGACTACTTCTTGAAAACTATAAGTGATATTGATATGGGACTTTTTCTAAAATGATCAGCATGACATGATGTTGGTCCTTATAAAAAATCGTTATGATTCGACGTTAAACGTGGCTGCCAGCGGCCATCTTTGTTTACATAGAGTTATATAGTAAAAACTTGTAGCGACTACTCCTCTGAAACTACTTGGAGGATTTTCATGAAACTTTACAGGAATGTTGCTCTTAATGTCTAATTGATCCTAGCAAAATTTCAGATCGGCCAGAAATTCAAGATGGCTGCCACAGCTAAAAATAGATTTTTAAAAAATAAGTTTGTAGCGACTACTTCTTGAAAACTATAAGTGATATTGATATGGGACTTTTTCTAAAATGATCAGCATGACATGATGGTTATCCGAGTCGAACATTATTTTGATTCGACATTAAACATGGCTGCCAGTGGCCATCTTTGTTTACATAGAGTTATATAATGAAAACTTGTAGTGACTACTCCTCTGAAACTACTTGACGGATTTTCATGAAACTTCACAGAAATGTTGCTCTTGATGTCTAATTGATCCTAGCAAAATTTCAGGTCGGCCGGAAATTCAAGATGGCCGCCATGGCTAAAATAGATTTTCAAAATACAAGTTTGTAGTGACTACTTCTTGAAAACTATAAGTGATATTGATATGGGACTTTTTCTAAAATGATCAGCATTACATGATGTTGGTCCTTGTCAAAAATCGTTTTGATTCGATGTTAAACATGGCTGTCAGCGGCCATCTTTGTTTACATAGAATTATATAATGAAAACTTGTAGCGACTACTCCTCTGAAACTACTTGACGGATTTTCATGAACTTCACAGGAATGTTGCTCTTGATGTCTAAGCAAAATTTCAGGTCGGCCGGAAATTCAAGATGGCCGCCACGGCTAAAAATAAATTTTCAAAAAACAAGTTTGTAGCGACTACTTCCTGAAATCAAAATCAATCAGTAGAGCTTCAAGGTCATTGACCTCTTGTTTTAAATGGGTTAACACTATTTAAACTTTGCAAATATAATTATATATTATATATTTGGAACCAAACGGCTAACGCACCAGTAGACACTACCTTTAATATATGAACTTATTATATGCCGACTCAGGTACCATTGGAGACGGCTGTTTTAATGATTTATTTAAATTTACATCCGTTATCGACAAGATATTTGTCTCGTTCAGAATGAAATTTGTTTTGATTTATTGATTGTTATTATTGAGATATTATAGGTATTCTATACTGGTGCATTAGCTGTTTGGTTCAGTATATACATGTATATACATATACATATATATATATAGGGAGAAATATTTGCGAACTACCAAGGACAGACAACAATCTACCAAGGACAGACAAGGGCGCCTAGCTATGATTAGAGACATAATAAATCAAACGTATGCATTCACTTCCTAAAAAGGATAGCTGCAACACAGGCTGATAAACTGCATCTCTACATCATAACAGTTACACACTCGTCTAGAGGCACAATTAACATATACACGCATACATACATACAATTATAGCTGATATGAGTGGGATCACATTTAAGCATTCAACCACACACAGCTACAATGAAAGGTGCCAGATCTTGGGAATATTTTGAATTCAGTAAATATATTCAAGGGAGATAATTTGAACTCACTACGGCAACATATAATTATATAACCTGCTTTGGAATAGTTTATTTAAAGGGACTGGAAGTGATGTGAAGGAATTATGGATGTCAATTCAAATCCGAATAAAACCATCAAATTATGTTTCATTTTGATATTCAATGTGCATATACATTAACAACGTAGGTCTAATGATCCTGTGCACTTTAACGTGCATTTTAATGATACTGTTTGGTCAGGAAAGCATAAAGACTCGCCTAGTTTTTGTTGTATAATCTCTAATATTAATTTGTATGATCCTTAATTTTTGTTTTCTGATTGATTTACACTTAATTTGAATATTATTTTTATTTGCAAGTGTTAGCAATATAATAGCCATTTAAATATTTTAATTACGATTTAGCAACCAAAACCATCCCAGTCATCGATTACGGCCAGATCAAACATTTTCATAAAAAATAATTAAACTGAAACTTACATGCGGCATAATATAATACATATATATGCACATTTCATATGAAACTGATGCACATCATGACGTTTTTTCATTTATATTTGAAGAGACACCAATCACTGTACCAGGTCGCCTCCAGACCCAGCACGTTATTACAGGGTCTTAATGTGACTGGTATTAATAGTACTACAAAAGACCAGGTGGCATAGATGTACTCCCGAGTAACTGACCTTTTTTTGTTGCTATTTAGACAGTTCAGTTTAACATAACTTCATTTTGTCGTCTTTTTGAAGAAAAATTTGATACATAGAGATCACTTTGTGGTCAGTCCGTCACGAAAACTTAACATTGGCTATAACTTTCTTATTTATAGATATTTCTTCATCAAAATTTCAGTATGTATTCATCATGACAACATCGACATAACCAAGCTAAAATATAAAGGTCACACTAAAGGTCATTATATGGATTAAATACTCTTTTTACTTCAAGAAAACTTAACGTTGGCTATAACTTTCTCATTTCTTGATATTTCTTCATCAAAATTTCAATATATACTCATCATGTCACCATTGACATGACCATACTAAAATATAAAGGTCAAGGTCACAACTGAAGGTAATTATCTGGGTTAAATACTTTTTTTTTTCTTCACAAAATCTTAAGGTTGGCTATAACTTTCTCATTTCTTTATATTTCTTCATCAACATTTAAATATATACTCATCACGACAACATCAACATGACCATACTAAAATATAAAGGTCAAGGTCCCACCGAAGGTCATTATATGGGTTAAATACTCATTTCTTTCAGTTTGTCAAGGTCATAAAACCTTGTTACATGTATACTGACAAAGCACTGACAGGAGACACACGTGTTCAAATAAGTTCATCAATAACATTTAGTTGAATATTAAACTGTTTCTCTTTTCCTTTCCAGTGAAGTAAAATATTCGAACTTTTTGTTTTTATTAGCTCTGCTGGCGGTCGTCTGTCCGTCGGTCGTTAACTTTTGTCTCGTTAAAAAGTAGATAGGGCCTTCATTTTTCATCTGATCTTTACCAAACTTTACCAGATTGTTAATGTCAATGAAAGCTCAGACAAGTTCGAAAACCAGCCAAGTCGGACAATTAACAGCGGAGTTATGGCCCTTGATTTAGTTAAAAATGCTATATTTTGCCTCGTTAAGATGATAGGGCCTTCATTTTTCATCTGATCTTTACCAAACTTTTAACAGATTGTTAATGTCAATAAAAGTTCGGGCAAGTTCGAAAACCAACCAGATCGCCCCAGTAACAGCGGAGTTATGGACCTTGATTTCATTAAATATGCTGTATTTTGCCTTGTTTAGGCGATAGGGCCTTCATTTTTCATCTGATCTTTACCAAACTTTACCAGATTTTCCTTTTTTTTAGCTCTACTGATCAGAGATCAGCAGAGCTTATGCCGTGGTGCGGCGTCAGTCTGTCCGTCCGTCTGTCTGTCCGTAAACTTTTTTTTGTAGCGACTTCTCCTCTGAAACTACTGAATTGATTTTCATGAAACTTTACAGAAATGTTGCCCATGAAGTCTAGTTGATCCTAGCAAAAATTCATGTTGATGTGAAATCCAAGATGGCCGCCAGATCTAAAAATAGGTTTTTAAAAAACAAGTTTGTAGCGACTTCTTCATGAAAACTATAAGTGATATTGATATGGGACTTTTTCTAAAATGATCAGCATGACATGATGTTGGTCCTTGTCGAAAATCCTTTTGATTCGACGTTAAACATGGCTGCCAGAGGCCATCTTTGTTTACATACAGTTATATAGTAAAAACTTGTAGCGACTACTCCTTTGAAACTACTTGACAGATTTTCATGAAACTTTACAGGAATATTGCTCTTAATGTCTAATTGATCCTAGCAAAATTTCAGATCGGCCAGAAATTCAAGATGGCTGCCATGGCTAAAAATAGATTTTTAAAATACAAGTTTGTAGCGACTACGTCTTGAAAACTATGTGATATTGATATGGGACTTTTTGTAAAATGATCAGCATGACATGATGTTGGTCCTTGTCAAAAATTGTTTTGATTCAACATTAAACAAGGCTGCCAGAGGCCATCTTTGTTTACATACAGTTATATAGTAAAAACTTGTAGCGACTACTCCTTTGAAACTACTTGGCAGATTTTCATGAAACTTTACAGGAATGTTGCTCTTAATGTTTAATTGATCCTAGCAAAATTTCAGATCGGCCAGAAATTCAAGATGGCCACCACAGCTAAAATTAGATTTTTTAAAAAAGAAGTTTGTAGCGACTACGTCTTGAAAACTATAAGTGATATTGATATGGGACTTTTTGTAAAATGATCAGCATGACATGATGGTTATCAGAGTGAAACATTATTTTGATTCGACGTTAAACATGGCTGTCAGCGGCCATCTTTGTTTACATCGAGTTATATAATGAAAACTTGTAGCGACTATTCCTGTGAAACTACTTGACGAATGTTCATGAAACTTCACAGGAATGTTGCTCTTGATGTCTAATTGATTCTAGCAAAATTTCAGGTCGGCCGGAAATTCAAGATGGCCGCCACGGCTAAAAATAATTTTTCAAAAAACAAGTCTGTAGCGACTACTTCCTGAAATCAAAATCAATCAGTAGAGCTTCAAGGTCAGTGACCTCTTGTTTAAATTTTTTTCTTCTTTTTTTAATTTTTTTTAATTTTTTTTTTAAATATTTTTTTCTGTTTTCTTTTATTTTATTTTATTTTATTATTTTTTTTTTTATTATTATTATCTACTGGCCAAGTGAAAAAAACAGCCAGATCGGACCAGTAACGGCAGAGTTATGGCTCTTGATTTAGTTAAAAATGCTATATTTTGCCTCTTTAAGATGATAGTCACTCGCTTCATTGATGTAATAAGAGCCATATTAGCCAGTAGAGCGTCCACAGGCCCTCTTGGGCCTCTTGTTTCCCTCCTCCCACAGGAGGTGGGTACAGGGGGGTGGTCTTCTCCCTCCCCCTTTTCTCCATTCTCCCTTCCCTAACTCCCTTCCCTAACTCCCTTCTTCCTCCCCTTTTCTGTCTTCTACCTCAGAGTACTGATAAATAAGGGACGTAATTGATGAAACTATCGATCGTGGAGACGGAACGGAGATAGAACGTGTACGGCAGACAAGATAATGGTCGATAAAAAATGTCAGATCATTCGATGTTCAATTAACAGGGATGAGAATTCTCCGCGGATTCGCGGATTTCAGAGTTTTTTTTGACTGCCAGGACCATTTTTGAGATCAGTGTAAATTCGTAGAGAAATTTGAAGGGGGGGGGGAACCCATTTCATTCGGGATTCCGATCCATCAGTACCTAACCTTTCTATTCGGGATACCGATTCATTAGTATGTACACATGTGCTCCATAGAAACGTGTGAAAAACGTCATTCGAATATGTGCCCGGAAATAACAAATTCAATAACGTATGCGCACTGATTTCTGTTTACTTCCGCATATTTCAAAGTAGAAAATTCTTTAAAAAAAGTGATTTTGAGCTTGTTTTTGGTGATTTTTTCGGGGAATTTTTTCAAAATGGCGAACATTGACGATGTATCGAGTGAAGGTAGTGACATTGATGTCTGAAATACCTTCGATTTTAGTTCTGAAGACTTTAAAAATGGAAGTTAGAACTGTGTAGACTTGTGGTTTGAAATGAGTTGCACTCGGTGACTCTGACATTTTGTAGCCTTAAGTACCTCCTACAGATTGACTGTGTTTTTTTGTATATTTGTAGCAGTTTAAAAACAGTCTGAGACACTCTCAAATAGCACCAGAGTGCAGGATTTTGCATCTAGGTTTCAAAAAAATTTACGGGGGGGCATGCCCCCGGACCCCACTAGGGTTTCAGAGTTTTTATTTGGACCCCTTTCTCATCCCTGAATTAAGGATTTTGATAGGATATAGACAGATTATTTTACCCAAAACGACTCTGAAACTATGATGATTCTTCATCTTTTTGTTTTACAAATTTGTTATTTTAAAAACCTCACGCCACTTTTTCTCCCAACCCCGTCCTCTTGTCTCCTGCACCCCGTCCCCTTGTCTCCCATACTCCCTCCCCCGTGTACCCCCTCCTACAACACTTCTCTGTCTTGATGATTCATTAAACTAATCAAAACTAATAGCCATACTATACTTACTATCACATGAATTGTTGTTTGCGGGCTTATCAACGTGTTAATTATTTCAGGCTGCCCCAGAGATAGGGATTGGGGTTCCTTGCCCCACTCTTACTATCAAATAGGTTCCTATGGTTCTTTAACATGTTTGGCGGATAGACCCCGCTAAACGTGACCACCCGATTTGTATCCACATTCGACTGATGTAACCAAAGAACCCGCTGAAGAAACTCGGAGGCGCGAATGTTATACAAGTGCATAAACTTTTCCATACCTCTCTGTTCTGCCAATTATATAAGGGAAATAGCTTCATTTCTCCTGATACCACCAGACAGAGGTCTTGTTGTGACAAATAATCAGTTATTCGGGAACTGGATGATTCTGTTAGGTTATTTCACAGTCTGTACATTGTAAACTGTTATCTGTCTGATGGAGGATATGTGTCATTAATATTTCATGATAGACCATTGATACCAGTCTGTTTATAGAATATAAACCACTCTCTGATAAATAATAAATGTAACAATAATACTAAATGTGGATTGTCCTTATATCATAAATGCTTCTGAAATGCTAGGAAGTTAATTCAATTTGTTTCAAATTGACCTTCAGATGGGTAATTTTCCAGAGTGTGTTTGTATAACACTTAGTAGTGGGCTTGCATTTCCTTGTTCAAACATTTCCATGTTTGATATTGGGATATAGTAGCAGTATTTAATTTAATAGACTATTATAGGCATATATTTTTTTTATATATATAAACATGGTTTGGATAAATTAGCATTTACTCACATTATTTTTGCATGAAATGTGATCTGATATAATTACAACTACATGAGAGGTTCTGCTCATACAGAAATGGGTAATTTGATAATAAAAGTCATTGTAATACGGGCAAAGCTGGACCTGCCGACTATAGGTTACACGTATGTGCATGTATGCATGGAAATGAATATGTTAAATACTCACTAACTAACGCTATTTCATTGTCGTAGTGTGTCCAACTTGAATTTCGTCTCCAAGATGGCAGACGACGCCATTTTGAAACTTCCGGTCTCATTTTTGAACAGCTTCATGTCTCACGGTGAAGTCACACAGACGTGATTAACAGTTGAAAGCCAAAAGTAACTTACCAGCGTTCCATTGTTAACAGAAATAATAAATTTTAAAGAATGCTTACATTTTACATTTTACCTTTTTATGAAGGATTGCGTGTACCCATGAGTTTCTATATGTTTTTTACTCTTTCTAGGACTCTGAAGCGCTTCAGTTTTGAAGCATCTGTGTTGTTTTAGATCGTACGTTTCCCACGTCGTAATTGGTATAGATTGTAAGTTTCACACGTCGTATAGAAAGTTTCCACTTCGCGTTAGCATTCTCTACAACGTGCGACTTATTATTACATGTCACAGGCCTTATTCTGCGCTATTTTTACGGAAAATACGAATTAAGTGACCTTGCTGTGAAATGTTTTCGTTTAATAAACAAACAAATTAACGCAGCTCTGTTGCATATTTCTTGTTAGCGTTTCTAAAATTCACATTCGCAAAATCTCGATCGATACAAGACCGAGAAAGAACAAATGTACTTATAAAGGGAGACTTAAATCTCTTGACTGTTTAAAAAGGACAGGTTCGAATTTTAAATGGGTTCCAAGTAGGTGAGGTTTACTGCAATTTTAATATGGGGAAAAATACATTTTCGGAATGGGTCGAATTTCGACCCCTGTCGAATTTCGACCCCTTATAACAAAATATGATACCAGCAATTGTGATTAAGAAGAGTTTATTTTAGTAAGAAGAGTTTATTTTAGAAAATAAAACCCTTTTAAATGAAACTAGTTCCAGAATAGTGCAACATCCCCTTTAAGGAGAAATTTCATTAAAATGTAGTTTTTAGGTAAAATATTGATTATATATATAAAAAAAAAAAAATAGGAATTTTTTACCCCAAAATTGTGAAAAAATAGAGGTTTCTGCAATTGGGAAGATGCCGAATTTCAGCCCCTGTTAAATAAGTTAAAAAAGCCCTGGTCTGGAAAGGGGAATTTTTGCCTAAAATGTTGGAAAGATCCATGACTGGGGAATGACATTTTCAGAGATAAGCAAGTTTAAGAAATGGGGAAATCTGCATGATTTTTAAAATAATTTGTGTGGGGAAGTGGCCTTGTACGGACCGCTGCGTAAAAGGGTTAAACGGCCTCGACTACCTACCTACTACTACCTATGAGTCTCATTCATTAAGCATAGAAAAAGCTTCCTAAGTATTTTGATGGGTATTTATGCCAACAAATAGAAACTTGATATTTCAATTTTATGTATACACTTGCATTCCGTTGGACATGCCAGAATAAATAATAAACATGTTGCTAGATTCTTTGAGATTGTCTACAGTGGTTCGGTTAGAGAAGGCTCGGATTACAAATAAACGTGTTCTCCGTGACCGGACCATCTCCTTTAAAACGCTGCCGACATCTTTTATGAGAATAAAACGAATCTTTTTTTTCTGAAAACTGTTTAGTTTGTTGGCCCCCGAAGACTGAAATACACTGACTCACACAATAACTGCACCAAAAATACTTGCGCATATTTTCTGTGTAAAGAAAAAGATCAGATAAAGTCTGCACTCAAATATATCCGTATCTTATTGTTCTCGAGTTTAAAGTCTTATTACAGATACAAAATAAAACAAAAAGCTGAACTTCCTACCTACTACCTATTGTTGCAGTAAACACGGGTATTATTTTATTAGGCCTTACAAATATATTTATTGACATATTTGTGTAAAGATCTATAACTGTTTCCTGACTTTAAGATTAAGATCGGATCAAATTTATAGTTAGTTCTTACTCTTAAAATAGAGATGGGTAAAATGCGTACATGCTATCAAATTGCTTTGCCCGTTACATAGGCAGTGCCTATTTCATATTAATAGGTGTATAAACAATTGTTTGAAAGATCAATGCTTTTGAAAAAAATATATCAAAATAGATTTTAAAAAGCCCACCAAAATTACAAGTCTGCTTTTTTGGTTTATATATTATCAGTCGTTATTACAACGTGATAATTTCTAAGTATGACAGATTGACAGATCATAAGATAGCTTAGAGCTTTATATTTCTCCAAGACCCTGTTTTATTTTCCTTCAAGGATAGGAGAGCATACTCCCTTTATTTTCCTTCAAGCATAGGAGAGCATACCTGCTTTATTTTCCTTCAAGCATCGGAGAACATACACTCTTTATTTTCCTTCAAGCATAGGAGAGCATACCTGCTTTATTTTCCTTCAAGCATCGGAGAACATACACTCTTTATTTTCCTTCAAGCATCGGAGAACATACACTCTTTATTTTCCTTCAAGCATAGGAGAGCATACCTTCTTTATTTTCCTTCAAGCATCGGGGAGCATACTCTCGTTATTTTCCTTCAAGCATAGGAGAGCATACTCTATTTTCCTTCAAGCATCGGGGAGCATACTCTGCTTTATTTTCCTTCAAGCATCGGAGAACATACACTCTTTATTTTCCTTCAAGCATAGGAGAGCATACTCTATTTTCCTTCAAGCATCGGGGAGCATACTCTCTTTATTTTTCTTCAAGCATAGGAGAGCATACTCTCGTTATTTTCCTTCAAGCATTGGAGAGCATACCCTTGTTATTTTCCTTCAAGCATAGAAGAGCATACTCTATTTTCCTTCAAGCATTGGAGAGCATACTCTCTTTATTTTCCTTCAAGCATAGGAGAGCATAAATGAGAGTAATTACATTCAAACAGAAGGTTACAATATATACGGACACAAACTTCTAATGCCCTGGTAGTTATAAAATTTCAATCAATTTACATAAACATTGGTCGTTTAAATGAAAAAATCGAGTTGCACGTGCACCAAGCTTGAAAATAACTTACCTGAAAATAAATCGAAACAAAATTGTTGTGCAATTATGTGGGAATATGGTTTAAATGTACCTACCGTATACGAAATTTCATTACAAGAAAATGGAAAAGTACAAAATATGTTAAAAATTTAATATTGGGGCTTTAGGAATTCCTTATAGCATTATTGTTATTGTTTACTAGTATACGTGCACTGCGTCGATCGTAACCTTTAGCTTATTTATTCAGTGATGATAGTATAAGTGTTATTTATTTATACATGGAATTCATCGATCTTATAATCTTACATGTGTTGAAAATGACGTAAAACACCATAAAAACAAACAAAGCAATGATCGTAACCTTCAGCTTATTACTCATTGACGATAGTATGTTATTGTGTATACGTGGGAATGCACGATCGTAGCCTTTGACCTTATTTAGGCAGTGACAAAAGTATAAGTGTTGTTGTTTTTAGGGAAATGCATGATTGTAGCCTTCAACTTAATTTTCTAATTGACAGTTATCAGTGAATTAACATGATACAGTATTTATAAAAGGAACAATGAAAAGATATGGAGATAAACTGAACTTAATTATCTCTGTTATTGAAAAAATGCATGATATATGAAGCATGTTGTGTTTATGTGGTCCATGCGGTTCATTGTCACTATTTAATGGTTCAAGGTAAAAGATGCATAAATGATAAAATAAGGAAAACATTATTCATAAGTAGCTTTTACCATTTATGTAGTCGTACAACACTGCACAGTGGTTAAAGGGCTGATAGCAATCAGAGAAGATAGTGATGTAGAATATATTACTACTTATAATGGATAATGGGTCACTTTAGATGCTGTCCTTAAAGAGTGTAGAGGCAGAAAACGTATTGAGGCTTATTTGAATGGGCAAATTGATAAATTGTTTAAGAATTAAGCTAAATTTTTAACTCAATGAGCACTCGTCATGGTGAGCGGACGAGTGGAATTTTCGTGCCCTGATATTGATGTTAATCCAAATAAAACTTGATGACTTGGCAAGTTTGAGTTGTATAAGTTATTTATATTAATTCATATACTTTAATTAATAGTAGTTTGCAGATCAAGTTTATGCATGTGTACATCTCCTTGGAATTTAAAATATTTTTTAACATAGCTTTAAATAATTATCATTGGATTTGGATTGAAACCAGTCACTCCTCTAGATCACGTCTTGTCCCTTTAACTATTTAAAATATTACAAAACTTCAGGCTTCAGTGACAAAACTTGTAAAGGAGATAGAAGTGAGATCCTTTAAAAATCTAAGACATTTAACACAAATCATATTTATGTTTTTGAACATTATTCTGAAAGAAATAATGTGGTTTTGGATTAAATGTTTTATACTTTTTCTGCCAATGTAATTGGTGCCTTTACGCAACAGTCCCATTAAATCTTAATAATGACATGTCTGGGCTCTTATGTGATTTTCATAATTGCACATAGTATGGTAGTAGTGAATAGTTTCTTTAAGTATTTGTTTCTGTAATGCTTACAAATATAATTGCACATGATAGCAGTAAACTGTTTATTTGAGTTTTTCACTTGTAATGCACTCGCTTACACACAATCCTCCCTTATGAACGATTGTCCTTGAAACAAAAGCAAGGTTTTTTGCCACTGGAAAATGGTAAAAAGCTGTCGAACAGGTATTGAAGAAGAAAACCGCCAAGCATAGCTAGACAACACAGTGAAACTTAATATTCGTCGCCGAAGCTAAGTGTCACTGAAAGGAGAAATAATTAATGGAGAACAATTTTTATTTTCCTTCTTTAATAAATTAAGCAAACGAACTGACATGATAATAACAATGCGCTTGGAATATGGCACACAAATAGGTCATATTATGCGCAAAAACTGATGAAAGACGAAGAAATGAAGTAGTAAATAAAAATTAATGTAAATATGTTAAGATAAAACTATTTACAAATAAGGGATGATATGGTAGTAATATAAACTATGTATAAGTGTAAATCAACAAATGCCCATCAACGGGTGTATAAACAAGTAAATATATATAAGAACATATAATGATTTATAAAGTCTGATTATTATAATGATTTAGAAAGTCTGATTATTATAATGATTTAGAAAGTCTGATTATTATTATAATGATTTATAAAGTCTGATTTCTTTCAGGATATAAATGCTGAGTTAACACTATAAGACTAGTTTACAAAGTACGTACACTTTCGGAAAAAACAGCTTTGTTTGTATCGAGTGTTTACCAAAACTGTGTTTCTCCTAAAACGTGTTTACAATGCGGCGCTTTATTTATCTATTGGTAATTGATTACTCGGGAACCAGCCTACAGCGATAACTTCTATTTTAAGAACACACTGATGCCCCAGAACCAGCCAATTAGCAGCTTCATATCGAGAGCTATTTTTAGAACAGAGCCTATATTTTATGGGATTATTTAAGTTGTACTAGATGATAACGGAATGTACGGTACGGTCTGATAATGGGAGGCTTTTATCACCAAAACTTTGCTTATATTACCTATACTATTTTATTTTATTAACATTATTACGTCTGTAATTTTACATTAATTTTACATGGTAAATTATTGGTATGATACGCTACAAGCTTCGATAATCTCCATTCCTGAGCACCTGCTATTTCCGATAGTTTTCGTTACAAATACTACCGACGAATTGATGCTTTGCATCAAAATGTTTTTGTTTCTCTGTTGCCGACTGATACATACTTCTAGTATATCGTTATAGAGAGATGTTACAACGGTGAATGTGTACAGCCGTAATCAGAGCTGTAGATAAGCTGAGTTTTTGAGTATTTTACTTGTACTTTTTTACAAAAAAAACTCAGTCTATTAAAAGTGTGAGTATCATTACTCATCGACTTACTACAAATACTCCTGACTTTTATATATGTGTATGTATTGTCCCGTGGAACAGTTTATTCCATATTTAGTACATGATGAAAATTGTTCCGAGTCTAATATTAAGGTCTTTCTTTTGTTTTTTCTTAACTTCCATTTAATCAGAATAGTTGTTTCTTTTAAAATGTACGAGGGTGCTTCAAAAAGTTCTGTCACTAGGCATATATCCTTTGAACTGGATATTACACTGAGGTAAAGTAGTGTATTTATTGTACTACTGGGTTCGCTCTCTTAAATTCCACAACAAAAACGAAAAAATTCCGGTTTTTTATACCCCTGAATTACCTCCCCCTACCACACCTTTTGGATACTGGCATCTATGAAAATGTCCTTGTTACAAAACGTTGTAAAAATTATTTGAATAAATCTATGCTTTTAAATTTTCGTGTATGCCATCTGTTGTTATTCGCCATGAAAATGATTGTTGAGAATTCGGAAAGGTCTTGCTACAAACCAGATATGAGTGAATGCATATTCCTTAATTTTAGCAGAAATAACACTGATTTTCATATTTTTTTTACAAATCCTATAGTCCTTCAGTGTTTAAATTTCATATTCATCACATTATTGTAGAATTTTGTACAATGTTAATATTGATCATCCAAAAAAGCTATTTCAGAAGACTGCCCTTCCATTTAATGTCCATTTATCATTAAATTAATTTTATACGTTAGCTTAAAATGTTAATTTCTAAGACAATGCCTTTTCATCTACCATGCTTAAATTCTGAATCTTGTAATTCACAGATATAACTGGTAATGTATGAGAAATTTCAAAGGTCTTAGACAAGTACTTAAAGAGAAACAGGCATTTAAAAAAGTAACAATTGACATACCTGAAAAACTCAGGACGAAACTGCCTCAGTATGAATAAGTGATGTGTATTAAATGTTCCATAACTTTCGTCACACAAAAGATACAGCATTCATTTTACCATCAATGGAATGGTATCGAAACTCTCATTTGATACCAAACATCAACACTCACAACGAGCATATAATTGTTAAAACGCGATAGTGACAGAACTTATTGAATGACCCTCGTATTAATGAATTCACATGTATACATTTTGGAAGTATGAACTATTAAAAGAAATTGTTTACTCTGAACAATTTCTTGTTTACTCATTCAGTTTGATTCTAATGAGAAAATACTCATTGCAGTCAAATATTATCTACAGCTGTGATAATGGGTCTGTTTCACTTTGCTTCCAATTCCATTGCAGATATAATGCTAATTTAAATTCAAACAAACAAACTAGATTACTGTTCAAGATTCGTAGTCACGCTCATGAAACGTCACAGGTTTGCATGGTCCCAGTACAGCTGTCGGTCCTCCGGTTCACAGTTCAGTTCATAAACTGTAGAGTGTATACCAGTCTATTCATTAGACTATAAATAATTAAATTAGACAAATTAAAAAATAAAACAATACTCTGCATTAAAACTGTTTATTTTATTTCAAGCTCTGTTTCTCTTCATGGCTGAATATAATGTTGAGATAAGACCATACACGTTATAAGTGGAGATATTTGCCTCTTTCAGTGCTAAGGAAGTTCTATAATAACAGTTAAAAGGTTATAACATTAAGTACAGATGCCAGTCTATTGTCAGCTGTCCACTATTTGGCGGTGCTTTAGCACCGTCAGAGGTATAATGGGTTTTTTCAATGGAATGCTAGGAATGTATTTTATTTATTGCAGGTATTTGTGCACATATCAACAGCCTATGCTAACTGTGACAGGGCATATATAGAGGAGGTTGTCTACCCTACCCCAGTGGAACCTCAAAAACTTATTGATGCATTAGAGTGAGTACCCTAATATTTACTTGTATTTCCCTAACAAATGCCTATGACAGGACTTTCCCTTTGTTTTTGAGTTGCAGGAATGATTAATAATAATAATAGACTTTATTTATTGAGGGTAACACATTTAGTTTGTTAACTAATCTTCCATGTGGCCCTCTAATTTACATATTTACACAGGTTTACAATATAAACAAAGGAAGAAAAAGAAACTAAAGGTGACAATTGAATTTTAAAGAAACATGCATTATATACATCATATACAAATACTGAAGCTTAAAAGAAAATGTGCACATTTGATATGGTAAATAATTTAAATGGTTCAAGATTGTTTCAATTGATGCAGGCGAAAGTGATCTAAAACCTGAGTCTCTACCAGAATGAGAAAAAATTTAAAGTAGGCAAGTAGGTTACTATGGAAAGCCCTGAAGTCTATGTCGCTTCCATTATGTCTTAAAAAAACATATTTCTATATGTTTTTGAAAAACATATTCCTAATTATTGCAACATGGTATAAAAAGAGTTCATTTGCAATTCCGCAAGAAAACTTCTGAATAGTTAAAAGATCATTCAAATGATTTTCTATGTGGAAAATTAGGTAGAATTTCATAACAATCACTTAGATATTTCTGTGCTTGAAAAATAGGATAGCCCGACAAATCTGTTCCGATCCTGTCTCATTTTGCAGTCAAGGAGACTGTCAGGCCTGTCTAAAAAAAAACAGACCCAAAAAGATTAATATGACTCGATCTCTGACTCGTAAAGCACTAATTAAATGTCTCAGCTGTTACTTACCTTATCCCCTCGCTGTTTCTTCTGACACAACACGCGACCGTCTCTGTTGTGGTAAAGTTCCCTCATTAATATACATGACTTTATACTTATTCATGCTGTGATTGGAAAATTCTTCGAACAAGGACACCCTTATTTTCGACACCTGTGAATAATCAATCAAACTTGTAAAACTTTATTACTTCTGAGAAGATAATTAACTTCAGGTGATTAAATATACCACGGAATGCTGGGTTTTAATTAATTATAATATACAAACATTCAAACAACAATGAAGTTTGAATAGTTAAATATTTTGCCTGACCTAATGCGCAGCCTATCACAGCTTTGATGGCGGTGAAAATGATAGACAATTATTGATATAAAAATGCTTTGTCCTGCTATTAGAGTTGTGTTTTCTTTACTCTTTTACATATTTGTTGCATCCAAAAACACATTAATGCATGAAAAACAAGTTTGTAAAGATGCTATTTTTTAGCCTTGAAAGTATGGTGTCATATTAGTTTGATAGAAACAAAAAAGGATACTAGACAGATGAAAATCCAAATATTTTCATTTGACGAAATTAAGTGGTTATGGACAGAGGAGATCCTGGGTTTGATTAATACAAGGATAGCACATTTAGACTCATTTATAATACATTATTATGAACTTCTTATGCCATTTACATAAACATCCATCATTTTAAAGAAAGTAACTCGTCAAATAAAGGCAAATTTACGCTACAAAACTGTTAATCAAACCTCTTATCCAGATTTTCATATCATATAATAATGTATATGTGCCGACTAAGAGTTTAGGTTTATTGACAGGTTATTAAGATACCCGTGATTGAATATGCGTAAAATGAATTATGAGTTGGTAACTCTTAATTCGAAGCTCCAGTTTTTGAGGTTTGGCCTGGCCGGTTAAAGCCATTTATATTGCGTCTATAGAGTATGGATTCTCAAAATATGTAAGTTAGGCCATCCTTAAAAATATATTTGTTTGCTGTTTCCCGACCCAGGATTTTGTAAGTGGGTAGGTAGGTAGGTAGATGAATTTTTATTTTTTTTGCCAAAGCCACTAAAAAAACGTAAGAATTTTTAATTAAAAGAAAAATATACTAAAAACATTAATTTTTTTTTTTGAAGAATTGCTATAAAAAGTTTTGGGTAGGGCCGTTTTTGGTGGGTAGGTAGGGAAACAGCAAACCAACAATTTTTATGGTCGGCCTTATATTCAAACCTTGTCGTCCGTAGGTTTAGACATGGTGTACATATTTTGTAAAATTTGGCTGATGTTGGTGAGATAGAAGTTGAGTTGCACTTGCATCAAACTTAAAAATAGCTCATCCAAAACGCAATTGTTGTGAAGTGATGTTGGAATACAGTTCAGATGTACTTACACAAAATATGGACTTTTCCTTATCTACTTGGTGATTATATAGATCTCACAAGTTGTATTTATTTGAACAACTAAATATGGATAATCAACGTCGTGCATGTCTTTTTAACAACAACCTTAACCCCAGAGTTTGAGGTGTCATTACATCATTAGTATGATTAATCTCCTCCTTAAAACTGCTGATATTAATTATCAGTTGTAACATTTATTTTGCGATCTTGTTAAACAATTCTGCGTAAACATTGTTTTGTTTTGCTTGAGATAGTTTGATAGTTTTTAGCTCTACTGTCCAACGGCCAGCAGAGCTTATGGGATGGTGTGTTGTCTGTCGTCCGTCGTCCGTCTGTCTGTCTGTCGTCTGTCGTCCGTTAACTTTTCTTCAAACGACTTCTCCTCAGAAACCGCTTTGCTAATTTTGACCAAACTTCACATGGATGATCCTTAGATGAATGCTTTTCAGATTTGTTAAAATTAGGTCAGCGCTACATCCAAGATGGCTGCCATTACCATATATGGTCGAAACCTTAAAAAATCTTCTCCAGAACCGTTGGACAGATTTCAACATTATTTTTTTTAAAATGATCGCCAATGACTATCAAGTTTGTTCAAATAAAGTCCCCGGGGTCAAAAATGGCCATGCCCCGGGGTCCAAAGTTTGTATATTGAGGGTTTGCATGTTTTTCATATAGACATATAGGAAAAAACTTTAAAAAATCTTCTCTGAAACCACAAGGCACAGAGCTCTCATGCATCTGCTTATGGTCCTCTACTAAGTTTGTTCAAATGGTGACCCTAGGGTCAAATTTGTCCCTGCCCCGGGGGGTCACAGTTTTACATAGACTTATATAGGATTTTTTTTTTAAAAATCTTCTTCTAGGAAACTACAACAGCCAGAGGTTTGATATTATGCATTTACTATAAGCTTATGGTCCTTTACCAAATTTGTTCAAATGGTGACCCTGGGGTCACATTTGGCCCTCCCCAAGGGTCACATGTTTTACATAGACATGTATAGGGAAAAACTTAAAAAATCTTCTTCTCTGAAAACTGCAAGAGCCAGAGGTTTAATATTTTGCTGTTGCTATAAGCTTATGGTCCTTTACCAAATTTGTTCAATCTGGCCCCGCCCTGGGTGTCACAGTTTTACATCAATGCTTGTTTTAAATTTTTTAATATTTTTATTTTTATTTTTTTTATTTTTTATTTTTTATTTTTTATTTTTTATTTTTTTTTTATTATCTCTACTGGCCAACTTGGAAAACCAGCCAGATCGGACCAGTAATGGCGAAGTTACGGCTCTTGATATAGTTAAAAATGCTATATTTTGCCTCTTTAAGACGATAGTCACTCGCTTCATTGATGTCATAAGAGCCATATTAGCCAGTAGAGCGTCCACAGGCCCTCTTGGGCCTCTTGTTTAAGTCAGTTAGCCTTGGGGGAGTGGCTCGCAGTTTGTTTCTATACGGCACACGACCATTCCAGATTCAGAGAATTACCCTCATTAATATTCATGAGTTTATACTTTTTCACGTTGTGATTGGGCAATTCTGTCGAACACGGACACCCTTACTACAGTTTTGGCACCTGCAAATAATCACAATAATACCCTCGACCACCACCACCTCGAAATATGGATATGTTGACATTGTTCATATTTGTTTTACACTAACCTCAGACTTGGAGGTGTCGATATATAATGTCATGTCTTTCAATAATTTCCTTCTTAAAACCGTCTGTTGTCAATGATCATTAATTTTATAACACTTTTTTTGCATCTCATGTAAAACAAACGCGCTGTTTTAAAATTGTTAGTCTTCATTCGCTTAAAACGAAGATCTACAGTTGGCATTGCACTATGTGACCCCGTTAACGTTAGCTCCAATGATGAGAAGCGAAGTCTTCCAAAATCATGGTAAACGGCAATCGAAATACCTCGCCGATATACTATATCCTCCAATGATAAGAAGCGGTCTTCCAAATTCGGCAATCGAAAAACACCTCACCGATATACTACCTCCGAGGCTTGCCGGAAATCGGCGAGTAGTTACGATTGGGGGAAAATTGACCTTTGACATGAATAAGGCGATTCCATTTCTGTAATGTGGAGCATAAATCATCATAATTTCCGATAACTATTGTAATAATCATCATAATTTCCGATAACTATTGTAATACAATGCACTGCGGTGGTGTTTTTGTTAAATACAACGTATACTGGCATATTGGGTTTCTTTACTTGAATTTTTTGTTATGCTAAAAATTTACAAGCAGTTTGCATATTTGCGGATATATTGTTCCACCTACATTATGGGTCAACTCATTATGAAAGTAGGTCTTGCGTATTGATATATTTTACTTATGTTAGTAGGCTCTGATGTATTAATATGCACCAAAGTGTAGTTCTTACTTACATACAATGTCTGGGAAATAGTAAGACATTTTGTTTTAAGTTAATATGCCATTATCATATTAATAAGCAGAAATAACATATTGTTAGTAAACATTTCAGCAAAGATGTTTTAACTGCTGCTTTGTTGCTCGAATGTTTCCAGATTTTCCGGAAAGTCGCAAACGATTGCATAGATAATTGTGCACTAAATGCAAAATCTAATAATGCATGCAATGTTTTACTTGTAGCAACCAGTATTTAATTGTGTTCTGAAGATGCACTGATAATTATACCGTAACTGAGACTTCGATATTGCAATTTTTATGTCATGACATGTGGCGGGAAATGGATCACGACAAGTGCATCCTTCTGCTCCCCATATGTGCAGAAATATGCCCATGCAGCTATTATAAGATGCAAAACATCCCACAAAACACGCCTCCTAGTCTTCAACTATTGGCTTTTTATAAAATTTAAAGAAAAATTCTCTAGAACTTGTGTTAGTTTGGAAGTTATTTCAGTGTCAAATCCACCCCACACAAATCCTTATATATAGTTTATAATTTCTCTGCATGTTGTTGCAGCTGGATGGACGATGACATGATAGAAGCCATCACTCCCCGGTTGATAGGTGGTAAACCCAACACGTACACATACACTAAACAGTTGGCCGAGGATCTGCTCATCAAGGAAGGATTGGGCATGCCCATCGCCATTGTCAGACCTTCCATTGTAGGGGCAGCGTGGAAGGAACCTATACCTGTAAGTCACTACTAGCCAGGATTTCCCTTTTAAAGGACACACAATTTTTAAACTGCTTGCACATAATTAAATAAAATGTTTCATATTTTTAGCTCGACTGATCAGAGATCAGCAGAGCTTATGCCGTGGTGCGGCGTCCGTCGTCCCTCTGTCCGTCCGTCCGTCCGTCTGTCTGTCCGTAAACTTTTTTTTGTAGCGACTACTCCTCTGAAACTACTGAATGGATTTTCATGAAATTTTACAGAAATGTTGCCCATGAAGTCTAGTTGATCCTAGCAAAAATTCAAGTTGATGTGAAATCCAAGATGGCCACCAAATCTAAAAATAGGTTTTTAAAAAACAAGTTTGTAGCGACTACTTCTTGAAAACTCTAAGTGATATTGATATGGGACTTTTTCTAAAATGATCAGCATGACATGATGTTGGTCCTTGTCGAAAATCGTTTTGATTCGACGTTAAACATGGCTGCCAGCGGCCATCTTTGTTTACATAGAGTTATATAATGAAAACTTGTAGCGACTATTCCTCTGGAACTACTTGACGGATTTTCATGAAACTTCACAGGAATGTTGCTCTTGATGTCTAATTGATCCTAGCAAAATTTCAGGTCGGCCGGAAATTCAAGATGGCCGCCACAGCTAAAAAACGAGTTTGTAGCGACTACTTCCTGAAATCAAAATCAATCAGTAGAGCTTCAAGGTCATTGACCTCTTGTTAATCTTATTCTACCATAGGTTTACATATAATATTGGTGCAATATAATTAACAGTTACGGTAGTAATATGCAAACAAAATTGCTTTATACTATTCTTAAAGGTAATATTAATGATTGAACACATGCAAGATATGTAGAAAAACTAACGTGACGTGAGTTTTTGTGTCGCCTGCGTAGCATGACAGACACTTAGGGATCACATTGTCTGTCGTTATTCACACTTTAACCTGCAGCCTAACCAAGCTCATAACTGGCCATAACTTGGAAAGTATTTGACCTATGTTCATGAAACGTCGCTCACATATTCATCTTAACCTACGGAATGTCGTTACACGTGTCCAATAACTCTGACTTTCAATTTGGCAGAGTTATGCACCCTTTTGGTAAAATGTTAACCTGCAACCTAACCTACAGGGCTTTCCCCAGCCATTTAAGGCGTGGCGGTGCCGCGATGCCTTCAACTCAGAAAGTGACTTACCGCCACGCCTTAATGTAGCCGCGATGCTTTAAATTTGTTGCCGCGATCCCTTAATCCTATCAATATACAATTTTCCCTTAGGCCATATTGAACAGCTGACCGAATACCTGACTGTGTGTAAACTGCCTGAAGCTATGACGCGTGTTGATGAAGTAAAGGCGGTCACGTGGTACTCAATACACAGGGCTTGTGTTACTGTGTCTCGCAGGTTATATGCTAAGTGTTATGTAAACAACAAATGATTGGGGGAGTGAGTGCCGCTAATTAAATTTGGTTTATTGCCCAATTTGGTCATGATTAAAGGTGAGCAGTATCGTTGATTGGTATTTGTAACGCATGGGGATAAATGACGGGTTTTAATGGATAATTTAATTGAACGTTTATCGTGTATTAGATGAATTTGTAAACACTAATCAACGTTTAAATCGTCAGCTTTGTCGGTAAGTATCATGAATGAGGTAGATATTTTGTAATTATTTAATAATAACTCAATCAAATAATTAAGGTAGCATATTTAACTGATTTTTTATCTTGATAATTACGCTAATTAATTGATATTTTCGGGAACTTTAAAGAGAAATCGTCAGTTTGCTTATTGAAGTTCAGTGAAGATTTTGTTATTATATAAATATTTCTTTATTAAATATTTAAGGTTGCCACCAATTGCATTTGATATTAGAATATTAGCCTATATAGCAAACAGCAAACAGTGTTATGTAATACAGTATAAGAAAGTGTTTCCTTGTATGTGCTATATAAGTTAAAGAAACTGTTCAGTGATTATATGTGCTATGAGATGTCTTTTATTCTGTCAGAAAGTGATTTTCTAGCATTTTTTATTAAAAGATTTTGAAATAAATATATAATAAAATATGATTTTTTTTTATTATTTCATTCATTCCTTCTGATACTAGATATACGCCAAATCTCTTCTAATCAACTAGCATTTAAAAAAAAAATTGACGCGGGAAGGGGGTACCACCCCCTTTCCCGCACCCATCCCCCTTTGTACGCAAAAAATGCCACCACTCCTTAAAAAAATCCTGGGGAAAGCCCTGACCTAGCGTATAACTTGGCAAAATATTGACCTATGGTCATGAAACTTTATACAGTTCTTCCTTATCAATTATCCAATGCAGGTCTATGCCCCTTTTCATAAACTTTTAAAAAAAAAACTGCTCCATTAATTCATAAAGGGTTGCACAAGTCTTCAAACTTTATAGTTAGATTGTATTTGCTGAAATAAGTACACGGCAGGCGACACAAGTGTTGTAACACCCTTCTAGTTTAATCAGTCAAGATTTCTGTGTATCCCTGTAAGATTTTATTTGACAGAAAATTCATTGTTTAGAACGTATATGCTTTTTAGCTCGACTATTCGCAGAATAAGAGAGCTTATGTAATTACCCCGGTGTCAGCGTCCCACATTGAGATCTGTGTTTACAGGTCTATATCTCTTACATTGCTTGTCCTGGCTCAACCATATTTGGCCATGAGCTTCCTTATAGTATTATCTTAAGGGCTGCATAAGTAATTTTGGTTCCTACACCCTGGGCTCCCATGGAACCCAAATTCCAAGTCCTTAAATGAGCAATGTCCCATTTCACATTGAACTTAGCTTTAAGCTGTGTTTACAGGTCTTTATAATCTCTTACATTTCTTATCCTATCTCAACCAAATTTGGGCCTGAGTTTTGTTGTAGTATTATTTAGAGTGTTCATAAGTAATTATGCCTTCTTCTTATTCCGGGCTTCCATGGAACCAGAATTGTGATGGCCCATAAAATGTGCAATAAACGCAGATCAAGGTTTGCGTGTAAGCTGTTGTATATATAGCTACCGTATTGTTTCTAATTAGTGCCCCTGGGAGCGTGACATTTTCTGAAAGTGGGGGGGGGGGGATGGTGGGGGAGGGGGGCGCTTATTAGAACGCTTTTCGTAAGCCAGTACACATTTAATTTCCTTATTTAATGCTAAAAAATGTTGTGTTACTGAAATATGGAATTAAGTTCATAAGTGTGTGTGTATACTGTTTCTTGGATTTTAACCACTTTTCTTGGATATTAACCACTTTTACCTCAAGGTAAGATTTTTTTTTTTTTTAAAGTTAGGTTGGGAGCGCTAATTAGAGGGTGAGCGCTAATTAGAAACAATACGGTATATCTCAAACTATTTTTCTTAGCTCAACCAAATTTATAGCATTCCCTAAATGGGTGCCTTAGTAATTTAGACGCAAATATATCAGAGGACTCCCTGGGTGCAGTAGAGCCCAACTTAACATAGCCTATGAAATGACCGGAAACATTACAGGGAAAAATAGTAGACCCAATGGTAATTTTGAACTAATTTTGAACTCGGAGCACGCCTTGCAGGTGAATTGTGTTTTTGATCATGAAAGTTAGCTCTATTTATCTATTTACATTCACCTCAATGAGTTTTGGTACATAAGAATAAATAAAAACAGTCTTCTTGGTGCTAGAAAACACACATTTTCATTTGTCCAGCTTTATGGGGACCTTAGCTGAATGCCTGTGAGTGTGTCCTTGAATGCGTGATTTTATGCGGCGTAATTACCGACATAATTATACTTGTTTTGTCAAACATAAGTAGAACCATTCTAATGGGTTAGGAGATCAAGACATTTGCAATCACTGCTTGATTTTTTTAAGTATGCACAAATGTAGATGCATGCACGCACGCACGCAAATAAACAAATTTCAATTACCGTAGGTTTTCGATTATGGCTGCCGACCATGAACTTATTTCATCTAAAAACACAACATAGTATGTCTATAAACGGCCTGTAATATGAGCCGTTATTTGTATTTTTTAACCTCCTCATACTTAAGAGACTCTTCAATAATGAAGGTGATCTCCTTCTAAGGGTTTTAATCCTTTCATGTTTGTAATGTCAGATGCCTTGCCTTTTGTTGTCCTTGAGATTGTTGTTTGTTTTTATGCATGTTGTTGGTTGACTGTGGTCCTTGATTGAATGCTACATTTCTTCTTTGACTTTCATATCTACTTTAAAGTCCTTGTTCGAGGTAGGTATTTAGTTTTCATCCTCTGGTGACGCCGTGGCCAGTAGCAATGTAGCTCATAACTTCGCAAAATATTGACCAATGATCATGCGACTTAATACACTTCTTCCTTATTAATAATCTAATGCAGAGTTATGCCCTTTTTCATAAATCTTGACAATTAAAAACAAACCTGCTCCATAATTCATGAAGGATTGGACTTAAAACATTATAGATAGATTGTCCTTGCTGAAATAGGCACATGGCAGACAGCACAAGTGTTTGATGGAACACCCTTCTAGTTATTACAATCGATCTGCCAAAAGTCTGTATAGCATAGACATTTTCTTTTCTTGTTTGAGCAGCTTTTCCCCCACGTTGTTTATGGTGTGCCAAACACGTAATGGACAAAAGTTAATCATCATTTGCAATCACTGCATGTCGTAAAAGATTACTGAAAAAGAGGGTTTACAATACCATTTGCTGGAATTCTGCAGGTGTGGAGGTGTGAGGTTCTATGTTTATTGCCTAGTTTTATCTGGCTGTAAATAGAGGATGGGTCTGGAATGGAACTTTCGGTTGGCACATATAGCCATCTTGTGCTGGTGTGACGCAAAACCCTAATTCATCTCAACTGGAGGCTGCTGCATGTCACAGTTTTATGATATGTTTTGTGTTAACATTTTCAAATGATAAGACCATAGGAAGATATTGATTTCAAAAATAAAGAAGAAATTTTATGGTTTTTACGGGATGGCGAGTTGTCTGTCGTCCGTCCTCCGTCGTCTGTCCATCGCCTGTCCGTTAACTTTTACCTCGTTAAGACGATAGGGCCTTCATTTTCATCCGATCTTTACCAGATTGTTAATGTCGATGAAAGCTCGGATAACTTGGAAAACCAGCCAGATCAACAGCAGAGTTATGGCCCTTGATTTAGTTGCTATATTTTGCCTCGTTAAGATGAAAGGGCCTTCGTTTGGACGGTAAGAGTGGTAAGATGACATGCAATCACTTGCCCCTCACCGCTGTAGGTTCGATCCCTTAGGGGCCAAGGAAGCTATCCAGCTGGCTTGCGGAACTTCGGTGGTTCTACCCAGGTGCCCGCCCGTTCACGAAAATTGCCCGGAGGTGCACCTGAAGCTGGAAAGTCGCCATATGACCATATGACCTTAGCTGTTGGTGCGACTATAAAATCCAATTCAGTTCGTTTGGACGGATTTCAGTGAAACTTTGCACAGATGATCAGTACCAAGCCTTGTTGTGCATATTGTCAACGTGTTCCGGTTGAATGAATTTGGCAGAGTTATTGCCCTTTAAAGGTTTTAATACACAAACTTTGTCCTGACTAGTTCTGCTGAACCACTGGCCAGAATTTAAACGAAACTTTTTAGGGATGATCAGTTCCAGGTATATTTGTGCATATCATATCCATGTTCCAGTTGAATAATTTTTGTCAGAGTTATGGCCCTTAAATGTATTAATACACAAACTTTGTCTGGACTAGTTCTCCTGAACCCCTCACTTTTCAGATTCGGATTTCAACGAAACTTTGCAGGGGTGATCAGCACCAAGCCTAGTTGTGCATGTCATCATCGCGTTCTGGTTTACCCGTTTTTGACAGAGTTGTGACCCTTTAAAGGTTTTTGATTCACAAACTTTTTCCGGGCTAGTTCTCCTGAATCCCTGGACAGATTTCAACGAAACTTGACAAGGATGATCAGTATCAAGCCTAGTTGTGCATGTCTTAGCCATATTCTGGTTGATTGATTTTTGGCAGAGTTATGGCCCTTTAAAGGTTTTAATACACAAACTTTGTGATAATCAGTACCAAGTCTTCATTGCTGTGTTCCAGTTGAATGAATTTTTTAGTTTTGACCCCTTAAAGGTGTTAATACCCTAACGTTGTCAGCCTAGTTCTCCTGAACCTCTGGCCGTATTTCAGCAAAACTTGGCAGTACCAAGCCTAGTTGCATATATCATCGCCATGTTCCGGTTGAATGAATATTTTACACAGATATGGCCCCTTATACATAAATGTTATCTTTAGCCAGTAGAGCATCCGCAGGCCCTCTTGGGCCTCTTGTTGAAGAGATTTTGAGTAAAATCATGTCAAAACAGCACGTTTTGCATGACAAAGACGGTCAGATTCACTCCTAATAAGGTGTAAAGGGGAATTTCGTTTTTGATCTATTAGTAAAACAATATCATTAAATACACTATTAAAAAATGTCCGTAACTAAACATATCTGTTTGTTTTTTGTAGGGTTGGATTGACAACTACAACGGACCAAGTGGTTTATTCCTTGCGGTAAGTTTATGTGACAGTGTGGCTACTTTATTCCTTGTTATTCCTTGTTGCTGGTTATTTTACACATGCAACATTTCATTTAGCTGGAAATTTTTTTTAAATATTACTGGGCTCATCATTTGTCTTCGCCACTCGCCATAGGCGAAACCAAATTGCAAATGGCGAAACATTTGTCAAGTGCTTTCGCCACTTTGGCGAAAGTGGCGAAAGTGGCGAAAAGAAAAAGTCCGAGGTCGCGGCCATCCTTTTCTGGAAAATCCTTGACGGGTTCTCGGTGTTTACAGAAGAGCTGAAATCTATAGTCTGTGTTACGTCCTTTGCGCTTTATATTACACAAGGCTTATTTTACATAGCGACGTCTAACTGCAACTCACTTGGTGTGCCTATACTGGAGGACAATTAGAAACCCAACAAGAGCTCGCCAAACAAAAAGTTGCAAAAAAGCAACAACAACGCAAAACAGCGCGTAAACAATACGTCTAACTCTTATCAAAATGGTAATAATTAACCTTTCTCATAAAAAGATTTATACCCTTTTAGCTAAATTAATGACTTTGTAACTCTGTTATTCAAAACAGAAAGTAGCCCATGATACGTACATGTAAACAACATGTATACATTACATTGTCATCTGTTTTCGCGCATTGAAACCAGGCTATTTATTGTATGCGAGGCCACAAACAACAGAACGATTACTGTGTCATCCGTTTTTGCCATCATGGGTAAATTTACATGCTTGGTTGCTTGATTGATTGATTGAAGGGTTTCATGATGCACCAACACATAAAAATGGCATTTGTCATAAAAACGAAAGCTCCCTCTCCATTTACATCAAGATAAAAAGTATGCAAAGTGAGCCAACAACATCCTCACCCCCATGTTCTGACTCTTCATCTCAACTAAGTGGAAGGAGACACTGTGCTCTTATTCTACCTTGGATGTAAACTTGGATCTTCTACTTTGGATTGTACCACCAACTTGGTACCACATGGGGGCATAATTAATGAATGAACAATTGAATAGGGTTTTACAGTGCACAAACTAATGGCACAAACACAGTATATATGAAATTACTCGATTCTATTGATTCTAGAATTATATTAACAAGAGAATCTTATTTGATCTATTTTTGATTGGTATTTGTAAAACCTGTGCTATAGGGAATATAACTATATTAATTGATGTGCATTAATTATCCTGTTTTCATGTATTACATACATGATGTCGTAATCAGCAAGTCAAAGAATTAATATTATTCAACTTGGTTTAATATATACATATATATTAATGATAAGATAAGAAAGTTATACAAATATTTAATCGGAAATTGAATTAGATTTTGCTAAAGTGGCTAAAAAAGCTTGGCCAAAAATGGCTAAACAAAAATCAAATTGGCTAAAGAAAATTGAGGTGATTTAGCCAAAATGGCTAAACATTTTTTGATCCAATGAAGAGCCCAGTATTAAGTTTATAGGGGTACTCTTGAAGATAATACAATTTTGTTTCTCCAGTTACAGAACTAAATGTAAGTTTTGGTGTGACTTCATGATTTTGGCATAAATTTTTTAAAAAAAATGTGTCGAAATGATACATCTATTATGGCCTGGACGTTCTGTATTCAGAATTGGACGTGATTTTAAAAATATAAATTAATTGCATTTCCATTGTTCTTGATGGCATCAGGCCGGGAAGGGTATTCTCCGATCCATGAAGTGTGACTTACGCGGTGTTGGCGATATAGTTCCGGTGGACATTCCAGTAAACACGTTGATTACCGTGGCATGGTACACAGCCGTCACTAAACCAAGTAACGTGCTCATCTACCATTCCACCACAGGATCAGTAAATCCATTCACCTGGGGAGAAATGGGTAAGTGAGATAATCAGACGGGTTGACCTTGATGTGACCTTGACTGCTTGAGTAATTCATCTAATCTGTGACCCCTTCAGTACAAGTCATCTAGTCTGTGACCTGGTCGGTACAAGTCATCTAAAATGGTAAACAGATAATAACAGATAAAACATATAATAAACCGATAATATGTGACCAAAAGCAAAACATATAATAAACAGATAATACATGACCAAAAGCATGACATCTACTCTGTGACCCTGAGCGAGTCGTGCACACCTGTGTTGTCATCCATATTATCTGAAAACATGATTATTACTAAATAAAAATATCAACAAGTTATGGTTTACTGTCTTTAAACATCACAAAAAGATAAAATTACAGATCACTTAGACCTGTCATGTTCTGTTTTATTATACCCCAGCTTTCACAAAGTGAAGTGGCGGCTATATAGGAAGCACACTGTCCCGTCCCGTCGAATAAGACATTTTTATAGCGTGGCGTGGCGTCTCGTAACACAGTTTTATTACTTGCATTCCTCAAACAGTTTTGAATGGGTTGTTTCCAAACTTCATATAAACATAACAACTGATGACCTTATGTCCCTCTACATCACCCATTGTTGATTGCCTAATTTATTACAGCATTGTGGTCATTCGTTTGTCTTAGAATTGAAGCGGGGGTATTCATCACCATTGAAGTTCTAGTTTCATTTGTTACCATTTTGAGAAATGTTATCACTTCTAGGTGCAATAGATCACACATGTGTCATATGCTTGTTTATTCACAGAGGATGTAGTTATGAATGTCTGGAAGAAAGTGCCATTAGAAGCCTGCTTCAGACGGCCAAACATCATAATTACAAATAAAGGGTTTGTTGAATTGTATATTCATTTTGTTCTTCTTCCTGTCCACTTGACTGTTACCACTGTGGGTTCGATCCCTCATGGGCCTAGGAATCTTTATGTGAGGAAGCCATCCAGCTGGCTTGCGGAATGTTGGTGGTTCTACCCAGGTGCCTGCCCATGTACAAAAATTGCCCGGTCCAATTCACTTTATTTCTTCATCCTGTCCCACGTGAATCTTCCAACCTTCCAATGTGGCTTCAAGACTATAGTACCAGTAATGCGTGACATAATTTTGTACATGGATTGTAATGCTATATAAACTACCTACCAAGATTGAATATAAAGATGTTGTACTTGTTCTTTATTTATATTTAGTTATACTAGTTCCGTATTCACCCCTTCCGTTTGTTGCTTTTGTTTTGTTTGTTTATTTGTTTGGTGTTTTACGTCATTTTCAACACAGGTAAGGTTATATATGACGGTCGATTTGTGGTGGAGGCAGACCACCCACTTTTCCTGGGTAGAACCAGTACTGTACACCTCCCGCCATCCGTAAGAATCGACACTTCCTCACAAGTCGAGCTCCCAGTGGGATTCGAACCTGCAGCGGTGAGAGGCGAAGGTTTACAAGGCAAGGTCGTTAACCATTCGGCCACAGAGACGTTCCATTTGTTGCAAATATGCACTCTTCATTAACTGTATAAGCACCAAAACCAGCCTGGCAAAACCCTTTGTATACTTAACGCCATTAAAAGTGCTAGTTTTTAGCTCGACTATTCGAAGAATAAGAGAGCTTATGTAATCACCCCGGGGTCGGCGTCCCACATCAAGGTTTGCGTGTAAGCTGTGTTTACAAGTCTATATCTCTTAAATTTCTTATCCTAGCACAACCAAATTTGGCCATGGGCTTCCTTATAGCATTATCTTAGGGCTGCATAAGCAATTTTGGTTCCTGTAACCCATGGGCTCCCATGGAACCCAAATTATTGTAAAGGGTTGGATAAGTAATTTTGTCTTCTGCAAATTCTGGGCTCCCATGGAACCCAAATTGTGATGGCCCATAAAATGTGCAATAAAGGCAGATCTAGGTTTGCATATATCTATAATTTTGGTTTGGGATTTCTTATAGCATTTTGCATCTTATTCACACTTCACCGATATTGGGGAATGGGCTCCCTCCTCCCGCCCCCGCCACGCCCCCGCCCCCTCTCCCACCCCACTCCACACTTTTTTTTTTTTACATATTTCGGTGTTGTTTTAGTCAGTTCTTACACATATATGTTGCCCCCCACCCCAACCCACTCCCGCCTCTCACCCCCTATCAACTTCCGGCATTCTCAATTCAAATGGCGTCGTGGGATACTGAGAATTTTGAAAACGTTGTAAACGTGTACTTGTGATCGTCGGAAAGGTACTTGGTCATTATTTATTGCACTGATAAAGACATATTGTGCGTAAGGAATAGTGTCGATGAGTTGTTATGTCCGCGGGAGCTTCTACAAAGGCTAAACGGCGGTCTATGGGGGTCTGTATAGGCGAATAATACGGACGGGCTTAGAGTCGATTTTTAAAAACAGGTGTGTTTTCTGTGTTTTTCGAGCACCAGAGCTTTTCTTATGCGGTGTGGACATATGAAAGTGTATGTTATTGGAAAGATAATTTATTCCGGAGTTGATTGCAGCATATGCCAGCTCTGTGGGACTTCAAAAACTAACACTGCAGCTGTTGTTTTGAGATCATGCCTATATTTTAGGATTTGCTCAATGCTGACCTTCAGTATGTAATAGAATATAAGACTTTTTTTTTTTTAAACCGGTATCTGTGGGCCAGCAGAGCTTATGGGATGGTGTGTTGTCCGTCTTCCGTCGTCCGTCCGTCGTCCGTCCGTTAACTTTTCTTCAAACGACTTCTCCTCAGAAACCGCTTCGCTAATTTTGACCAAACTTTCCATGGATGATCCTTAGATGAATGCTTTTTAGATTTGTTAAAATTAGGTCAGCGCTACATCCAAGATGGCTGCCATTACCATATATGGTCGAAACATTAAAAAATCTTCTCCAGAACCGCTGGACAGATTTCAACAGTTTTTCTTTTAAAATGATCACCAATGCCTAGACTATCAAGATTGTTCAAATAAAGTCCCCGGGGTCAAAAATGGTTGTGCCCCGGGGGTCCAAAGTTTGTATATTGAGGTTTTGCATGTTTTTCATATAGACATATAGGAACAAACTTTAAAAAATCTTCTTCTCTGAAACCACAAGGCACAGAGCTCTCATGTATTACATGTAGCATCAGCTTATGGTCCTCTACTAAGTTTGTTCAAATGGTGACCCGCGGGTCAAATTTGTCCCCGCCCCGGGGGTCACAGTTTTACATAGACTTATATAGGATTTTTTAAAAAAAAAATCTTATTCTCTGAAACTACAACAGCCAGAGATTTGATATTTTGCATTTACTATAAGCTTATGGTCCTTTACCAAGTTTGTTCAAATGGTGACCCTGGGGTCACATTTGGCCCCGCCCCAAGGGTCACATGTTTTACATAGACATGTATAGGGAAAAACTGAAAAAATCTTCTTCTCTGAAACTGCAAGAGCCAGAGGTTTACTATTTTGCTGTTGCTATAAGCTTATGGTCCTTTACCAATTTTGTTCAAATGGTGACCCTGGGGTCACATCTGGCCCCGGCCCGGGGGTCACAGTTTTACATAAATGCTTGTATAGGGAAAAACTGAACAAATTCTTCTTCTCTAAAACTGCAAGAGCCAGAGGTTTAATATTTTGCACTTGCTATAAGCTTATGGTCCTTTACCAACTTTGTTCAAATTGTGACCCTTGGGTCACATTTGACCCCGCCCCAAGGGTCACATGTTTTACATAGACATGTATAGGGAAAAACCTAAAAAATCTTCTTCCCTGAAACTGCAAGAGCCAGAGGTTTAATATTTTGCATTTGCTATAAGCTTATGGTCTTCTACCAAGTTTGTTCAAATGGTGACCCATTGGTCACATTTGGCCCCACCCTGGGGGTCACAGTTTTACTAAGGCTTGTATAGGCAAAAACTGAAAAAAATCTTCTTCTCTGGAACCACATGGCACAGAGCTCTCATGTATTACATGTAGCATCAGCTTATGGTCCTCTACCAAGTTTGTTCAAATGGTGACCCTGGTGTCAAATTTGGACGCGCCCCGGGGGTAACAGTTTTTTAATTTCTTTTTAATTTGATTTATTTGATTTATTTTTTTCAATTTCATTTTTTTTTTTTTTTTTTTAATTCAATGTTTCAAGTTTTTTTATTATTATTATTTTTTTTTATTATTTTTTTTTTTTTCATTTTTTTTTTTTTTATTATTGATTGATTTGAATTATTATTATTTTTTCATTTTTTTCATTATCTTTTTAATTACTTGACACTTACTTTTAAATTTCTTGTCGGCGCTACTCATCCTAAATGCCTTGTTGAATTTCGACGAAACTTGGCAGGAAGCATCGGTAAAATGTCTAGTTGTGCATTTCACGCTTTTGTTCCAGTTTGCTGATTTTTGACGGGAGTTATGGCCCTTTGACCTTTTTATTTTAAATTTCTTGTCGGCGCTACTCCTCTTAAATGGCTTGTTGGATTTCTACAAAATTTGGCAGGAAGCCTCAGTATGATGTCTAGTTGTGCAAAGCGCGGTATATCAATGAAATCTTGGACAATTTCGAAAACCAGCTAGATCTTGTTAGTAATAACAGAGTTATGGCCCTTGATTTGTTGAAAAATGCTATATTGTATTTTCCTTTGTTAAATCTATAGGAGAAGAGAGCTATATCTATCTAAATCTATAAGAGCTGTTTTAGCCAGTAGAGCGTCCACAGGCCCTCTTGGGCCTCTTGTTTTTTTACATATTTCTGTGTTTTTTGGTCAATTCTTCTTACACATATGTTGCTCCCTCCCCCCATCCCCACCCCCTGCTTCTCTCCCCGCACCCCACTCCCCCCCAAACACACTCGAAACTCTTTTTTTTTTTTACATATATTTCTGTGTTGTTTTGGTCAATTCTTACACGTACCTATGTTGCGCCCCACAAACCTCCCCCCCCTCTGCCCCCACTCCCCCTCCACCACGCTCGAAACTGGAATATTTTTATTTAATGTTTATTGTTTTTTACATATATCTGTGTTGTTTTGGCAATTTCTTACACATAGCTTCTTACACATATATGTTGCCCCCTCCACCCCACTCGCCCCCAAACACACTCGAAACACTCTTTTTTTTTTACATATATTTCTGTGTTGTTTTGGTCAATTCTTACACATACCTATGTTGCCTTCACCACCCCCACTCCTCCCACCATCCACCCTCGCCTCTCCCCCACACCCCACCCCCACACAGCACCCCACTCAAAACTCAATTTTTTTTTACATATTTCTATGTAGTTTTGGTCAGTTCTTACACACAGTTATGTTGTGCCCCCAACCCCACCCCACATTGTTGTAGCCTTGTTTTCTGATGGTATATACTAGCTATAAATTTATTATTCTCTGAAAAATCGAATAGTCGAGCTGCGCTGTTCTCAAACAGCTCTGGTTTTATTTTGTGTTTATTTCCAAGATCGATTGTAGTGTCATGTTAGAAATTATCCACATTCCCTATAAATCTGGTGACTGATCAAATTCATGTATTGAAAGAAGTAAAATCAGAAATATGCAATCTATCTTGGAGACATTTTAATTAAAAATAAACACAAAATAAAAAAAACTTGCACTTTTAATGGCGTTAAGTATATGTTGTTATTGTCTTTAATTCCCTACTGTTATTTCAAATAATCATGAGTACGGTAGACAACTAAAAATGATTCAGTTTGTATTTAACTACAGGTATTTTAAGCTTTTTAAGCACTTCTTGGTAAACATATGTGTACATAGGCATATATGCATTATAACACAATACATAGGTTAGATTTAGTAATAATGACTTTATTGTAAAATGTCGATACGGTTACTGAACATTGCTAACAAATACATTTATTATCTTAAAATAAAACCAAGACAGAGCAAGATGAAAAAATGCTTGGGAATTCAGTTGAGTCACCCTTGCTTAGTATTTTTCCAGCTTTTCCAGTTTCATGCAGTATCAAGATAAGGTTGTCTTTTGTGCTATGGAGAGTGATTTGTATTATCTGTGCCATCTGTTTTATAATTGATGTGAAAAATATGTTAATACTTCAAATACAATTTCAGATTTTTCAAATACAATTTCAGATTTCTGCACGACTTCTACGTGATGTTCAGTCACATGATTCCGGCGTATATAGCCGACATGGGCTACTGTATGGTGGGCAAGAAACCAAGGTAATGACTGTTCATAGCATTAGCTACTAGGAAATCATTATATTTGATGGGGGAAATTTTATACTTGATTTGATGCGTAATTTTAATGTGTTGGCTATTTAAAACATCAGCTGCTTTCCGGTATTATTTGTTAAAATAACCAATCTGCGTTATTATGTCCATGAAAATGTCTTATTAGAAAAATACCACATTTGGTGCCAACAAAAACTAATTCTTTAAAATTATTCAACTTTACATTTTGGCATGAGGTTTTCCATCTTTCCATCTGTTTGTAATCATTTAGTTTCCAAACGGTACGTCGGAAAGTATTAAATTAATTTGTAATCTTGAAACCACTCAAATACTCGTTGTGGTAACAGGACAATCCCTATTTATTCTGAGGTCAAAGGTTTCAGTCACATTGACATGACGTTGACACAATTCTGCAAAAACCTTTTCACACTCTAAATTGAAACGTTCTACAAATATAGCCCATGGTGAAACAAGGCGGAATGTCGGCAACATTGTTAAACGCCGACACGATACTATGTGGTATAGTGAAACGAGGCGGAATGTCGGCAACAGCGTTCAACGCCGACACAATACTGTATAGTATAGTGAAGCAAGCGAGACAATCCTTTGAGGGTTCAGCGCAACAAATTATTGTTTTAACACTATGTATATAAAGGAAATAAGACAGAGCTACGTTGAATCTTCAAATTTTCTTTTTCTTAATTTTACACGAATGGTGATTAGTGTAAAGTATTATATCAGGCAGTCAAATGTGATGTCATCCTAAAATAGAAAATCTTGAAATATTTGAGTGTAACTTGATTTTAGCCATTGGTAGTAAATGTAAGGAACTAATGGGTGGACCTGTTTTATTGTAGGATGGTGAGCATCTACAAGAAGTTACACAAAACCATGAATTGTCTCTCCTACTTCACCATGACCTCCTGGGAGTGGACATACAACAACCTGGACATGTTGGTCAGTCAGATGTCCCCCGAGGACAGAAAGGTAAGTGTCTGGGTGGGTGGATGTCTCTCCTACTTCACCATGACCTCCTGGGAGTGGACATACAACAACCTGGACATGTTGGTCAGTCAGATGTCCCCCGAGGACAGAAAGGTAAGTGTCTGGGTGGGTGGATGTCTCTCCTACTTCACCATGACCTCCTGGGAGTGGACGTACAACAACCTGGACATGTTGGTCAGTCAGATGTCCCCCGAGGACAGAAAGGTAAGTGTCTGGGTGGGTGGATGTCTCTCCTACTTCACCATGACCTCCTGGGAGTGGACATACAACAACCTGGACATGTTGGTCAGTCAGATGTCCCCCGAGGACAGAAAGGTAAGTGTCTGGGTGGGTGGATGTCTCTCCTACTTCACCATGACCTCCTGGGAGTGGACATACAACAACCTGGACATGTTGGTCAGTCAGATGTCCCCCGAGGACAGAAAGGTAAGTGTCTGGGTGGGTGGATGTCTCTCCTACTTCACCATGACCTCCTGGGAGTGGACGTACAACAACCTGGACATGTTGGTCAGTCAGATGTCCCCCGAGGACAGAAAGGTAAGTGTTTGGGTGGGTGGGTGGATGTCTCTCCTACTTCACCATGACCTCCTGGGAGTGGACATACAACAACCTGGACATGTTGGTCAGTCAGATGTCCCCCGAGGACAGAAAGGTAAGTGTTTGGGTGGGTGGGTGGATGTCTCTCCTACTTCACCATGACCTCCTGGGAGTGGACATACAACAACCTGGACATGTTGGTCAGTCAGATGTCCCCCGAGGACAGAAAGGTAAGTGTTTGGGTGGGTGGGTGGATGTCTCTCCTACTTCACAATGACCTCCTGGGAGTGGACATACAACAACCTGGACATGTTGGTCAGTCAGATGTCCCCCGAGGACAGAAAGGTAAGTGTTTGGGTGGGTGGGTGGATGTCTCTCCTACTTCACAATGACCTCCTGGGAGTGGACATACAACAACCTGGACATGTTGGTCAGTCAGATGTCCCCCGAGGACAGAAAGGTAAGTGTTTGGGTGGGTGGGTGGATGTCTCTCCTACTTCACAATGACCTCCTGGGAGTGGACATACAACAACCTGGACATGTTGGTCAGTCAGATGTCCCCCGAGGACAGAAAGGTAAGTGTTTGGGTGGGTGGGTGGATGTCTCTCCTACTTCACAATGACCTCCTGGGAGTGGACATACAACAACCTGGACATGTTGGTCAGTCAGATGTCCCCCGAGGACAGAAAGGTAAGTGTCTGGGTGGGTTTAAATCTCCTACTTCACAATGACCTCCTGGGAGTGGACATACAACAACCTGGACATGTTGGTCAGTCAGAAGTCCCCCGAGGACAAAAAGGTAAGTGTCTGGGTGGGTGGATGTCTCTCCTACTTCACAATGACAACATGGGAGTGGACATACAACAACCTGGACATGTTGGTCAGTCAGATGTCCCCCGAGGACAGAAAGGTAAGTGACCTGGTGGGTGGATGTCTCTCCTACTTCACCATGACCTCCTGGGAGTGGACGTACAACAACCTGGACATGTTGGTCAGTCAGATGTCCCCCGAGGACAGAAAGGTAAGTGTCTGGGTGGGTTTAAATCTCCTACTTCACAATGACCTCCTGGGAGTGGACATACAACAACCTGGACATGTTGGTCAGTCAGAAGTCCCCCGAGGACAAAAAGGTAAGTGTCTGGGTGGGTGGATGTCTCTCCTACTTCACAATGACCTCATGGGAGTGGACATACAACAACCTGGACATGTTGGTCAGTCAGATGTCCCCCGAGGACAGAAAGGTAAGTGACCTGGTGGGTGGATGTCTCTCCTACTTCACAATGACCTCCTGGGAGTGGACAAACAACAACCTGGACATGTTGGTCAGTCAGAAGTCCCCCGAGGACAAAAAGGTAAGTGTCTGGGTGGGTGGATGTCTCTCCTACTTCACAATGACCTCATGGGAGTGGACATACAACAACCTGGACATGTTGGTCAGTCAGAAGTCCCCCGAGGACAAAAAGGTAAGTGTCTTGGTGGGTGGATGTCTCTCCTACTTCACAATGACCTCATGGGAGTGGACATACAACAACCTGGACATGTTGGTCAGTCAGATGTCCCCCGAGGACAGAAAGGTAAGTGACCTGGTAGGTGGATGTCTCACTTTCTTCACAATGATCTCCTGGGAGTGGACATACAACAACCTGGACATGTTGGTCAGTCAGATGTCCCACCGAGGACAGAAAGGTAAGTGACCTGGTGGGTTGGGGGGAGAGTGGGGTCTCACTTCCTCCAAATGACCTCCTGGGAGTGGACGTACAACAATCTGGACATGTTTGTCAGCCAGATGTTCCCCGAGGACAGAAAGGTAAGTGTCTGGGTGGGTGGATGTCTCACTTTCTTCACAATGACCTCCTGGGAGTGGACATACAACAACCTGGACATGTTGGTCAGTCAGATGTCCCCCGAGGACAGAAAGGTAAGTGACCTGGTAGGTGGATGTCTCACTTTCTTCACAATGACTTCCTGGGAGTGGACATACAACAACCTGGACATGTTGGTCAGTCAGATGTCCCCCCGAGGACAGAAAGGTAAGTGACCTGGTGGATTGGGGGGAGAGTGGGGTCTCACTTCCTTCACAATTACCTCGTTTTAGTGGACGTACAACAATCTGGACATGTTTGTCAGCCAGATGTCCCCTGAGGACAGAAAGGTAAGTGTCCACAGTGGGGTGGGGGTCTCACCTTCACAATGACCTCCAGGGAGTGGACGTACAACATCCTGGACATGTTGGTCAGCCAGATGTCCCCCGAGGACAAAAAGGTAAGTGTCACCTTCTACACAATGCCGTCCTCTTTATCAAAGGAACTCACTATCAATTTCATCTTTAGAACCTTAATATTAGTCTTTGGCAGAAAAATGTGTAACAATAAACCAACCATTTCATCATTTTTATTTGATTCCAACTAAGAGATTTATTGAATTGAAAAAGCATTCTCAAAACCAAACAAGTTAGCTGCGAAGCAGATTCCACCAGACATTATAACTTCAATGTTATGCTTCAATGATAAACAACCTTTATGTTATTGAGTACAGATAGACTTGATAGAGTTTACCATTTCAGCATTATATGATAGTCTGTGACATACATTGTTTCCATTTCAGACATTCTACATGGACCCACGGGCACTTCACTGGCCTACCTACCTGGAAAACTATTGTCTTGGATCAAAGAAGTTCTTGTTGAAGGAAGACTTGTCAGGGGTACCCGCAGCTAGGGCTCATCTTAAAAAGTAAGTCATGTATTACAAATCGGCGTCATCGCTATATGAACATTATGTTTAACTGCCTTTTGAACACATTTAGAAATCAACACAGACACTTTACTTGATAAAAATAGTTTGTTTTCTTACTTCCAAGTCGTGGCGTCCGTGGCCGAGTGGTTAACGTCTCTGACTTGAAATCACTTGCCCCTCAGCGCTGAGGTTCGATCCCTCAGGGGCCTAGGAATCTTTATGTGAGGAAGCTATCCAGCTGGCTTGCAGAACGTCGGTGGTTCTACCCAGGTGCCCGCCCGTGCACGAAAATTGCCCGGAGGGGCACCTGGGGTCTTCCTCCACCAATGGAAGCTGGAAAGTCGGCATATGACCTTAGCTGTTGGTGCGACTATAAAATCCAATTCAATCAATCAATCAATCAATCAATCAATCAATCAATACTTCCAAGTCAATGTGCTTTAAGGTGTTATGTTTGAATCCTTGGATTTTTTGTCTACCATTGTGTAACTATTAAACGCACCAGTTATTGGACCTGGCAGGATACTGTGTTACACAGTTTCATGATCCTTTAAACCCTGGATCAAGTTTTCATCACCAATACTATCATTGAGTATTAAGTTATCATTCATATTATGTCTGAACGTCAAGCAGATGTGTGTCAAGTAGTAAGCAACTCATTTTTTAAAAACAAAAAAAATTCAAGTAAGCTTTTGCCAAATGGAGTGAAATGAGGAGTTTGTTTGGTGTTTACCTCACGACATGCGTAAGAATCAAAACTTCCTCACAAGTCGAGCTCCCAGTGAGATTCGAACCTGTGCGGTGAGAATCAAAACTTTCTCACCAGTCGAACTCCCAGTGAGATTTGGACCTGTGCAGTGAGAATCAAAAAATTCTCACAAGTCAAACTCCCAGTGAGATTCGAACCTGTGCATTGAGAATTAAAACATTTTCACTTACAAGTCGAGCTTCCAGTCAGATTCGAACCTGTGCGGTGAGAATCAAAACTTTCTCACAAGTCTAGCTCCCAGTGAAATTCGAACTTGTGCAGTGAGAATCGAGACTTTCTCATAAGTCAAGCACCCAGTGAGATTCGAACCAGTGCAGTGAGAATCAAAACTTTCTCACAAGTCGAGCTCCCAGTGAGATTCGAACCTGTGCGGTGAGAATCAAAACTTTCTCACAAGTCGAGCTCCCAGTGAGATTCGAACCTGTGTGGTGAGAATCGAGAAGGTTTCAAACTCAATGTCTTCACCCTCTGGAGTGAACTGAGGAGTTGTTGGTGGTCAACCAGTGGCGTAGCTGCTTCTAGGCACTGCAGGCCCGACCCTACAACTTTCTCCCAAATATAAACCATTCTTAACACTCTAAAAATGCATTAAACTGAAAGGAGAGTGGGTAAGGGGGCGGAGGTTTTGTTGTAAAATATTCCGAAATGTTGGCTTTTTGTAATATATTGTTCAAAATAACAGTTCGCCAATAACATATTATGATTATGATTTTGGAATTTTGTTTATTCCCCAAAAATGTCTTCACAAACTCGAGAGAATGAACCATTTTATATCAATGATTATATTTTTAATCACTTTTCTTGGGAAAAATGCCCTCAAACAACCCTACCCACTGTGCTCGGGCCTACAACTTAAACTTGGCCAGCTACGCCCCTGTCTACAACATTTAAGTTTAAATAGATTAGTTTTAAACACACTGTATATGCCTTAAAGAAATGTTTCCACTTGATACAAAGGTACAGATGAACATGTTCCTGTAATAGTGTTTATAATTCATAACCTTTTTGTTGTTGTTTTCAGGTTGAGAAATATCCGTTACACCTTCAACACCATCTTGGCTATAGTTTTGTGGAGAACACTTGTTGCTCGCTCACAAATCGCTAGAAACTTGTGGTTCTTCATAATGGACCTTGTCATGAAGTTTGTCAGGTATTTCCGCATCACAAGCACAATCCGCACGTGACGTTTACATGTCTGATAGGTTACCTGCACGTGCAAACGTGGATAACATGGACCAACAGAGTGGTTTTGAGCGAATGTTTATTTTTCAGACTTTATGGTTCTTTCTCACTCTCATCTCAATGGAAAAAGAAAGTTTTATGAATCTTAAACAGAATTGCAAGGAACTGACTGTGATCTTTTTAGACACAAAATCTGTTCAAAAATGTATCCAAAATAAAATTAAAGTGCTAATGTTTTTCGTAGGGCTTGTTATAGAATAAAGTGCTAATGTTTTTCGTAGGGCTTGTTATAGAAAAAAGTGCTAATGTTTTTTGTAGGGCTAGTTATAGAAAAAAGTGCTAATGTTTTTCGTAGGGCTTGTTATAGAAAAAAGTGCTAATGTTTTTCGTAGGGCTTGTTATAGAATAAAGTGCTAATGTTTTTCGTAGGGCTTGTTATAGAATAAAGTGCTAATGTTTTTCGTAGGGCTTGTTATAGAAAAAATGATATGTCTGGCTCTAGTTCTGTTTATGTTCATGTATATTAATGTAGAAGCCAGAAAAGAGATTACCCATCGATGAATAAGTTGTTTTCACACTTGTTGATGCATTTATTTGCTAATATGTCCGAATATGCTACATATTAAAAGCTGAAATAAAAGCAGTGTTAGATACTTCTTCAATTTCTGTGTATGGGAACGATGGCCAAAAATAACATTTATTACATTTCTGTGGGTCGAAAGATTGACATTCCTCAGTGAAAGAATATTCGAAAGAATATTCATAATCGCTAAATATTAATAACTAACTCCGACCACAAAAATAACTAACTGTGACTTTGAGTCATGACGTCAATAACGTGTTGCCGTTTTCATCGGTTTGACTGAAATATTGAATGCTGGACTTATTTATTTTTTCAAAATCTTGAGAAATACGTCCGATAAAAATGATTTTAAGAGTGCTCATTAGCAGTGTATACAGAGAATGATAGTCAATATTAAGGTAATGGATTTTTAACATTTTAGAAATTTTGCTTTCAAGTTTGTGCTCTAAATTATGTTGAAAAGTGTTACGTGTGAGTGATAGACAACAGATTATAATTTAGTAGGGAATACTTGTCAATCAATCCTTACGTATTTAACGTGAATGGATTGAGGACATGTTTAAGTGTAACATTGAATATCATCAAGTATTAATACAGCATAAAAATAATCCAGTATTATTTGGGCTTTAAACCTGCTTGCATATTAAATCATAGTAAAACGTAACAGAAATTGGGAGTTTTTCAAATTTCTGTTTATTTTAACAAAGCTTAACTATATTATTGGTGCAGTACAATTAACATATAGTAATAAACAAAAAACAATTTGCATTTAACGATTCAGTTAATTAGTAATCATGGTTTGTTGTGTAGACAAACTAACGCGATAGCGAGAGTTTGAAAATAACCAAGATTGCCACGTGTTCCTTTAAAGATTATGTTTAGTATAGAAAACTCAGTCACTTGCCTGATGATATGTTATTGTGGTTTTGCAATACTTTCAAGTATTAAATTCAGATTCTCAATCTTGTAGTTGATAGATCATTTCTTGTCATAACTTCTTGGGTTAATTTATTGCATTTTATTTATGTTTATATCAGTAGCACTAAATTTGAATATAGCTTTAAATAATTAACTTGCCTCTCAACTCAGAGTTATAATTATTTTCTTCTTTAAGAAACTAACCTGCCAAATAACATCAAATTTACACTACAAAACTGTTAATCAAAACTATCAAGGTGTTCAGGTCATATATTAATGTATATGTGCCAATTACAGGGCTTTCCCCAGGATATTTTTAAGGAGTGGTGGCATTTTTTGCGTACAAAGGGGGATGGGTGTGGGAAAGGGGGTGGTACCCCCTTCCCGCGTCAATATTTTTTTTTAATGGCAGTTGAAAAGAAGAGATTTGGCGTATATCTGGTATCAGAAAGAATGAATGAAATAATAAAAAAACATATTTTATTATATTTTTATTTCAAAATCTTTTAATAAAAAATGCTATTCTAATACCAAATGCAATTGGTGGCAACCTTAATTATTTAATAAAGAAAAAATTATATCATTACAAAATCTTCACTGAACTTCAATAAGCAAACTGACGATTTCTCTTTAAAGTTCCCGAAAATATCGATTAATTAGCGTAACTATCAAGATAAAAAAATCAGTTAAATATGCTAACTTAATTACTTGATTGAGTTATTATTAAATAATTACAAAATATCTA